>JAPYZH010000247.1:0-217322 GCA_030523085.1 Meteorus colon | reverse complement strand
CGTTCGACCGATTTCATGAACTGCAATTACAGGATCTTCAAAGTATCCTAATATTGTAACTGGCACTGCTTTGAACCATTGTCCGAGCTGCCTCGCTCTGTACAAGTCTGTTGCATAGTCAGTCTTTCCTGTAATAATCAATTAAAACTCTGTAGTTAGGATTACGCAACACCAAACGAATATATGGTTGAGAATACCCACCAGGTGCGAGGATAGAATTAACCATAATAGGACGACTAAAAAAGATAATTCAATGCAATTTAATTACTGAGAATTTGTCAGGTTTGGTATTTTATCATTGTCACAGTGGAGTATCCATAGAAAATTACCTGGTCGATACGAAAACATAGTCATACGAATCCCGTGGATAGAGAATATGCTTGTCTTCTAAATGTTCTCGTCTTTTCGCAACTGTATCTTCGAACAAGAGTTTACCATCACTCGTGAAAACATCTAACTGTTCTGAGCCCTGAAAGAAGTGATATTCAAGACCAGAACCAATAAGAATTAACAGTATAATTATTTAAGCTTACATCTTCAATAACAATCTTAGCTATATTAATTTGCATCGCTTCATAGAATGTTGCTAATTTTTGGAACAGCATATCAACCGTATTGAAATAAGCAAGATAATCCTTCATCATTGATTCGGCGTAACCATCTTCACCAAAATGATGTTTGCTAGGAAGATATAACGTCGTAAATAAGAACATATGCAATAGGCTACTCGTTTTAGAGCAATCAGGAAACATTTTGAATTGATAATTACTACATCTGCACGACATCGCCAGACACACAGACCAGGATTTCTAGATAGTAAAGTTTGAAAACTGCTGGTGTTCCTCGACGTTCTCTGATGTTATCAACTTCCGACAAGTTCGACTGTCGCCATTGTTCATAGTTTTCTTCTTCAACTGGAACTGAGTTACACAATTATCCTTTGAATTACAACAAACAATTCTGGAATTCGTAGAGCAACTTACAGTCACGTTCAATGCGATGATGACTTGTGCTTGGACCAGGTTCAGGATTCAATTGTGGATCGATAGGGGTATCTGGAATACGTTCACATTCAGCAAAAAAATCATCCAGATCTGCATCAGGAATTTGTGGGAAATTATGTGGAGGAGGATTCTGACGTTTTGTCATATATCCATTTACTCCTGTTCCTACATAATTTCCTTGACGATCAAACTCGAATGGAAGGTTTGTGATCATATAATCTAAACCGATGCTACCAAACTGGAATCAAAAGTCTTCACTCACGTCTCTTTCGTTTGCAATATATATAAAAGTGTGCAATTACTCACCAGCGTTTTTGTCTTGTCAAAGTACACAATCGCAGAACATTTTTCAAGGTCATGATAAACGATGAATTCACCAACATCTTTCATCACCTGTCGATTAAAGTTAAAGAGTTGCATTATGAGGTCAACAATTTTAACAACAGATTATTAAATATCGATTTACCTTCCGCATTAAATAGCCATTTGACAAAGTTACAGGCAAATTTTTATTAGCTAACGAATGAGGTTGTCTTTTCCACTTTAAGTTAATTTCTTGTCCTATTCCATTTTCAATTGTAAGCTTCAGATAAAGTGGCATTTTCCTGACTAGCGCCCGTTCTGAACGACCTGCAAGAGCGATATAAAGAAATAGAATACTATTATGAACTCTGAATTCTGATTATCAAAAGCAGATTATTTACCTGATCTCCAGTTGTGGTCATTTGCTGTTTCATTATTCGATTCTGAATATTCTCCTTTGGTCACATCTGTCAACTGAATGACAATGAACCATAAAATACAGAAAACATGAGCGGATAGAAACATCACTTTAGCCATCTTGTTAGAACTCGTCGCCTGTGGCTAAAACTTGGACGAAACGCTGTCCTTTTATCTTACCTGTTCAGTCATTAGCAAACAATCTTCAAATCAGCACATCCAATCGTATTCTGCTCTGACATATCTATTCTGCAATAAATGAAATCAAATAGACGTCATGCGCATTCACAGTTTACACAACTGAACAATTGATTAATATTCATTTATCTGTCTATTGTATTACACAATTCTTGCATTGGAAGATAAATTTATCAGTAATAGAATGAATATACAAACCAAAATATGAAATAATCTTTGAGATGTCATCGCCATGATCTAAAAAAAAATGATCAAAGCGTTAAAACTAAATTTTCAAACATAACCAAATTCTCTTGACTTGATCGTCAATCAATAAAACATCTAGCATCTTCACCAACACCAAATAAATTTCAATCATCCATCACTAATCAATTCCATTTTCTTTCCCATCCATCAAAATAATAGAAAAACGTCCAACAATAAAATCAACGACATGCAAACTCTGTTTCTCTTTTCTGTTTATCAGGAGAAAGTTTATGATGAAAAACTAGATGGAGAACAGCATTATAATATTATTCAGGAATTGATCGATACATATTTATTTATACATAATTATTTGCTTGACGTGTACATAGACAGGGCACGACCTGTTTCATACATTAGAGATATGTAACGAGAATGGAAAAGAAGATAAAGAAGTGGTGGATGAAGGAGACCAATGAGGTGGCTTGTTATAGTGTAGTGGTGGCATCTGTGTGCACCACCGACCACCCGGTGTGTTGGGTGCATGTGAATTAATTATTTGTTTTAATATAAAATCTGCGGGGTGTGATTTAGTTGGGCCGCCACAGGGGCAAGTGGAATATATACTGCGATCGCATAAACAAGTCGGATGTTGTCGGTGTTGTTATGTTTAATATAACCAGTGGGGATATGGGCCTTTTATAGAGAAAGGAAGAAAGATCGAGAGAGAGATTGTGTCCTGTGTGCAATAAGTCGTTGCGTGACTACACAAATATTCACAAAACATATTTTATTTTATTGTCAAGTTTTTCTTTATTTTTTCATTCTTTCAAGTCGAGGAGTTCTTTCTTCTTATGATTCATAATTGGTTGGATTAAGTAAAGAGTTTTCTTTTTGTTTTGTGGGGTTGGAATTGATTTTTTTTTTAGTTCAAATAGTCTACTGTGGTTTTTAGTTTATTTAGGAACGATAGAAATTGATGATAAAAAATTTTCAAAGATACATAAATGAATGTACTTATATAAATGTTTGCAGTTACATTATCGAGTATATCCAGGCCTCAGCAACCAACTAATCACAACTAATGTTAATATTATGCAGCTTCAGCTACAATGCCTCTCTCTTCCCCTTTCTCTTCATTTCTTTTTATTCTTTTTTTAAAATTGTTCTTTTTTCACTTATTATTATTTATTCATTTATTTATCTATCAATTTTCTTTTTTTTTTTTTCAATTTATTTCTCTTTGCCGTCGTCTCTTTCACTCAAGTCAAGAGCGAACGATAAACCAAGTGAATCTTTCTCCTCACGATGCATGCAACTCTCTCATGCAATCCTATCTGATTTTTTTTTTATTCTTATTCCATTCTCCCCCCTTCTATGCGTTCATATGCATCCCATATCGCATTCTCGTATTTGAAATAAGATGGAATGGAATAAAAAAAATTAAGAATGGGAGAATGAATATTTTATTCGTTGTTAATTGTTTCCTCCTTCTGTAAATTATCTCAGGATTTTCCTTCGTTTTGCTTTATTGTTTATTAATTTATCTCATCATTTTTTTCTGGTATTTCTTAAATATTTTCTTTCAAATTGTTAAGAATTAGATTGGTATTAATTGAACTATTTGGCTTCCACCTCAAACAAGTTTCAAAAGCTCAATTTTTAATGCTACTTCATGAATATCGGAATATAAAACAACCAACTATTTTTCCACTTGATTCTTTCCGTCATTATTATGTATTAAGGGTGCGTGTTGGTGTAGAAATTGCATGAGTGGGGGAAGAGGAAGGAGGAAAAGAGTCAGAAAATGATGAAAAAAAAAAGAATAAATGAAATGGAGATATGAGAATACACGTTTTGTTGTGTGTGCGAGAGAGCTTGGTCGCTTCGCGGGGTCGGTGACTCGAACGGTCGCCGATCCGTCAGTCGATTACTCCCGGGGATCTTACGTGAACATGGAAACAGGTTCTTGGAATCCGGTTCTCGATTTTACATACGACTCTAATCAACGCGCGGCTAGATTGCTGCATCGCCTGTTGGCTCTCTCAGCATCAACTTCTCTCTCTCGTTCCTTCTTGTTCCCCCTTGTTCCCTCTTTACTTGTCTCCCCCCTGTGTGTATTAACCATTATACATATGGGAATTGTTCGTTTCAAGTCTTCATATACTCATCAGCATGGAAATAAACCTTTGCAAAAAGAAAAAAAAAATTTAATAATCAGTTGAAAATGAATTTGAACAAAATATTTTTAATTTAGGAAATTGAGGAAAAATTCGTTGGACTTTCGGGCATTTTGATAAGATTTTTTAGGGGTTGATCTTCCCCCCTCACTCTACACCCTAATATACATTTAATCAACTCATAAACATAAACATAAGCAGAGAAAAAAAAAGGATAAGAAGTACCAAGAGCGGAAATAATTCTATGGCAGTTTGAAAATGAAATTTCATTGGCCATGAATTTATGTATACGAAACAAGTAACAGACATTGAAAATATGTGAATACTTACACACATAACCATCACAGCTATAGATTGAAACTTTTATTTCATGTAAACTGCGAATAAGAGAGACAGGAAAAATAAACTCAGCATAAATGGAAGAATAAAAGATAATGAGTGAGATAGATAGAAAGAATTGGAAAAAGAAACGAATATGGATAAAAAAAAAAGAAATGAGAAGAGAGAAGAAAAAGAAGGAAGACAAAGGAAGGATAGAGTGCTTCACAAATATATGTATAAACACTTACGCTTGGGAGCACGCACGAACACGCTGTTGAAGAGACCCAGAGAGAGCAATACAAGTGAGGTTGCCTCGGGGCCGCTCGTTCGACGGCATTCCTACCATCCTGGTTCTCTTCTTATTCTTATATGCTTCGTCTCTTCATTCTTATCGGGACCAAGACACAGGAGAGAAGAGAGAAAATGGAGAGGAGAAAGGAAAAAAAAAGGGAAATAATAATGTTGGATTTGAGAGGATTTTTTATTTGGTTTGAACTGTCTGAATGAGGAATTGGAACAGTCGATTTGGCGCTACTTCATCTACTGTCCATTGCGCAGTTTTATTTGTAGGTTAGGTCATCGTTGGTTTGATGTTTTTGTTTGGTTGGTTGATTGATATTGACGTTCGGTCATTTTCCATTTTTAATACGATTATTTTTCTTGATATGGCGTTTTAGATAGAAAAAAAACTATCCAGTCGATTGACTTCTGTCTTGTGGCTTTCATTAGATCATTGTCCACTCTATCGCACAAACTAAAAACATCCTCAAAATAAAATCCCTTCTCACCCTACAACAAAAATAAACTCTAAATTATTCTCGCAAAAAATTCCCAATTCATCATGTGAATTTCTTTCATTCTCACATTGTCTCTTCCATGTCTTTCTCGACTTTATTCTCATCCATCACGTAACCACATTCCACCATTAAACATCCATACCAATTTTTTATTCATGTAATTTACACTTTATCGTGAAAAATAAAATGATAAAAGTCAACCAACCAAGAACAATAATAATAAGAAGAAGAGGAATAAGACGAAGAAGCCGAAGAAGAGATAGAAGTAAAAAGAAACACTGAAAAATAAACAAAAATAATAAAAAATAAAATTATGTTACGGAAGAGATTGGAAACGAGACAGGGGGTAATTGGTGACAGGAAAGAAAAAAAAAATTATATACCTCATATATGAAAATATGATGCAGTGGTGGAGATGGTGCGATAGTTTTATGTGTGTTGAGAGTATTTGTGTGTGTGTATGGTGATTGATCGTTCGTGGAGGTAGATATATATATATATAGATTGTGAAGGGAGGGTGAGAGGGAGAAGGCTGGACAATTTTTATCGCTCAAGGGACAAGTGGCTGTGCGGCTTTTCACAGATACATTTTAATCGATGATCGATTTTTATTTATTCGCTTACTCTTTTCTCTGCCTTTTTTTATTTTTCGTTTTTGTCAACGTTTTATGTACCCTTTTCCATCATTTTATCGGTACAGTTGGTATTCATCCACGCAGACAACAGATAAACCTAAATGGTGGTACAAAAATATCTCAAATTAATCTCATTCGTATATCAAGAAAAATTCTTCTACAATTTTTTGTTCCAAATTGATTCAAATAGAAATGTCGATAAATAAACCCAGATTGAAAATATCGTATCGCGCAGCAGTAGCAACAGAAAAATAAAATAAACCAAAATATAAGTTCCTATATATATATAATACTTGAAGAGACTGAGAAAGAGCAAGAGAGAAAAAAAATCAGCCTCTATATACAATCTGTCTTACATATTCATTATGACTCGAGGGCGAAGTCGAGTATTATCTTGGTAGGTTGGCTTTCGAGTAACATCGTATATAGCTTGTAATTTTCAGCCAACACACACGCAAATACATACAAATCCACTTATATCTCACGTACACTCACATATTTATTTTCAATCATTTTTTTTTCCTCATTCTATTTATTATCCTTGAAAATATTCGGTGACTATTGAATGGAAAATTTTCTGCTGCCTTTTTCATTTGTAGTTTAATTATTATTAATTCGATTTGTGAAAGACATTTTGATTATAATATTTATAAGATAATCATACTAATTATATTGTGCTTGCTTTTCATGTGAAACATACAAAAATTGTTAAATATTTACTCGACAATTTTTAATCAATCATTGATTTATTACATCAATCAAATCACCCCAAACATTTCTCCAAAAATTAAAACTGGTTCAAATTACTCGATCCCAATCCATAATCTTAAAAAAAATCCAACTAAATCCCGATCAATCATTGTAAAGAACATTCTTCAGTGACATAAAATCATATCAATATCATCATCATGAAAGGAAAAAAAAATGAATAATAAAATGATGAGAATAAAATGACATAATTAATTACAACGAATAATGCAACAATTTGAAACATTCATCCACATCCACAGTGGAGACTTCCACATTGAGATATGCAATAGTTACACAAATACATACATAAAGATATATTGAAACGTGATTATGTGGCGAGTGAGCAGGTGTCAGTCACGTCAAGTGAATGACTGGGGCGTTCTTGGTAAATGTACGAGAGAAGGATTGTTGGGTGAGGCAGATACGGGGTAATGCGGAGAGAGGCATTCAGTAGAATGGGGCAGGGGGGACATTAGGGTGGGAGAGTGAAAGAGAGATAGAGTATGGTAGTAGTGGCCTAAGGAGGGTTCACGCGCGTCCGTGTATAGTGTATTTATGTATAGCACGAGAGGATTTTGTGAATGAAATCGAATCGAGTCGTGTTTCCCCACGCGTCATTCCGCAGTGTCTATATATATGGCTCTCTATATACATATATACTGTATAAATATATGTGTATAAGTGTAACTGTGCTATAATTTCAATGTGATTTTCTATACCTTCATCAATTTTAGTTTAATTAAAAATTCGTTTGGTTAATTTTTAATTTAGAATTGATTTTAGGTGAGTTAATTGATGGTGAGTTTTATTTCTAAACATTTTCCATCAAATCTCTTCTATTTCACTTATTAAAGGAGTAAAAAAAATATTTATCACTTATATCCAACTTCAATATCCAAAATATTCTATGAAAAAAATTAATTCAACAAAATGTATGACAAAAATGACAAAAGAATTTTTTTTGGTCATCGCAAAAATTTACACAAACGAAAAAGAACAAAATGAATATGAAAAATAAACAAAAGAAGTGAATCCATAGATGTACATATTCATACACACATGTGTATATGCATGTTTGTTTGGCAGTCATGGCGAATACATTACCATCAATTTGCATAGGTACACAAATTGACTTACGAGGTAACAAGAGGATTATGAAATGGACTCTGTTGCTATTGGCGACCGCCCGTTGTGGTTTGCGTTTCTACATTTCGTGCAATATACATATCTAAATCCCAACACAAATACACAAAACAGATATACTGAACACACACACTAACACAAGAACAAAAATTATATTTATAAATAAAATACGTCTGAGTAATGAAACAAAATAATATTTTTCAAGGAGTATGTAAATTCAATTGTCACATATATTTGCACTGAACTATGTAAATATTCATCTTGTATGAAAAAAAACTCGACAATGACAGAAAAAATGACAAACTAGAGCTCAATAATTACACGTGTTCATAATTGTCTTTGATGGAAATGAAGAGCAAGAAAAATTACATAAAGAATAATTTATGATTTTGCTTTCATGATTATCATTTTTTTTTCTTCATTGTCGTTGTATTTTAGTTAAGTGTGAACGTTTATGCATGTGAATATGTTGGTGCGATATTTCAAACCATTGGAGATAATACATCCGATGAGGGGAGTGGGATTAGTTAATTGATCCGCATGATACACTTATCGAGGCCAGGATATGACGTAGAACTATTGTCGTTCCACACGGAATTTTTTTCACTCTGGCGCTCTCGCTCAATGAATTTATTCAATTTTTCTTCATGCGTGAGTTGATTGGGTGTTTATTTCATCATCATAACGATTTAAAATATAAATTTTAGTCTCATTGTTACATAAATAAATTAAAACATTATAAATAATCTTCACAATATTCCATAAGAAAATTCTAGCCCAAGTTCAATATGAGAAACGAAAAAGAACAAAGAGAAATAAACGAAAAGAAAAGAAAATAAATAAAACAAAACAAAAACGCGATGCATTATAAGCTGTCTGCCGGTTAGCACGGTGCGCCATGATGCCTTTCACATAACATATATACATACACAAAGAATAAACCCCCTTATACATATAAATATATATGTTGTACTGATGATGGTGGTGGTTCGACCATACCTCAGCTACTTGGTACGCAAGACGTATACGCACATAATTGCGTTCCCGGTCCTGAAATTATTCATCCTCTCTTCCTTCATCTCTCACACTTTGTATCCTCGCACTTGTCTTTCTCTGTGTACGCCGGAGGACCGGATGATTCTGCGCTCAGCGAACTTGACCGACGCGGCCCGCAGGCGGTGGCGCAAGTGATGCTGATGGTGATGATAGTGGAATTGTGGTAGTGATAATGCATAGAAGTGCTTTCGCCCTCCAACTATTATTTATGTGCTCATGTACTGCTATATATTTACCAATATGTGTGCAATGAGTATATGCAAGGGTATAAATTGTGTATGAACGAGTAACTGATGCCTATTTTATTGCAACTATGATTTGTAGTTTGAGTAATCAGTTATTTTTTACGAGTAATGATTCCAATTGTCATTGACAATCAGCAAATAATTCTAAGGTTCTCCACAATAGAAAGTTATTTATTAATATAATTATACATCTCCAAATAATTCCAACTGGAAAAAAAGCTCTCACGATTAAATATCTATTGAAACAATTAACCAACAATTCCAATTCCCTACAGCCTCATTCAATATTCAATAATTATCATTGATAAAATAAGAAGAAGAAAGATAGGAATAAAAAATATTGCACATACACGAGTCAATTTGTAGAATATTCCAAGCTACACATAAATATTCGGTATTCTTGATGGTATCCGAAGTAAAATACACGCACACAACCTCACTTTCCCCATCAACTTGTGCGTTATAATCTCAATATCCCATATATCCATACCCCATGCCTACAATTTTAAATATAGAATCGTGTAATTCATAATAAATGACTTATAAATGTAATGGAGATAATTTTGTTCTTCTTATTTTATTTTCTTTTGAAAAACATAAATATATAACTCTCTCGTATGTACACACATACATGTATTGTATCAGTGCACCTTGTGCACTTCTTGCCCTCTTCCTCTTCTTCATCTTGAAAGGAAAAAAAAAAGGAAAAAAAATAAGGAAGAACCAAAAAGAAGAAGAGAAAAAGAATAAGAAGAAGAAGAAGGCCGCCACTTGGTTGCGTGTCGAGTCTTAATGAATGCAAACCACGATCCGGAGGCAGGCGCGCTCGGGACCTTCTACCTGTTGTTTTCCAGTCCAGATAGCCTATAATTTTTATTGTCACGGGGAGAAATAGCAGCCTGATGGAGCCACGGCTTATCTTACCTCTTCTCTCTTTCTCTTTTATATATTTTCATACTCTCTCGCGTTCTTCACTTCTTTATTTTATTCACCATCGTCTTTTGCACGTTTGGCTTCTCGTTTTGTCCACAACCATTCGCGTGTATTCTTTTAACGTTTTGTTGCACTGCTAACATCGCAACCATATCCCATATATATATATATATATATATATATAACAACATTCAGTAAGAGGTGAGAGAATAGTCAGAAAATTTCAGATTTTTCTCATCATTTAGCTCTTGGCAAATTTTTTTTAAATTGAATTGAAAAAAATCAATTGAATTAAATCTGTAGGAATTTTTGTGAGATTATTTATGGAAATGGTTGATAGAAATGTTAGTATAGGGCACTAATTGGTGCAAACATTGATGTATGGTACTTGGGAAATGTGTGCACACATACAAACACTATGTACATGACAACTGAGGCGAGAACCTTTAAATGGACTTTGTTTACCAACTGGACCGTCCTCAACGTTTCAACCACGATTGAGTCAGAGAGAGTTAGCATGCAATGATGTGTCCTGAGTCCTGAGTTTACTGATAGTCTTGGACAACTCTCTCAACGATCCCTTCAAACATGATGGACAACATTCATCGTGTTTATTCGATTTCTTTTCATTTTTCTTTTCCAATACCTTAAAACACATTTCAAATTAAATTTAAATCAGAATTTCTTTTCATCATTTATTCTGTTTCTTTTTTTTTTCATTCTTTTGATGAGTTATTGAAAATTTAACAAATGGCAAAGTATTTTTATTCATGTCGTGGATATTTGAACGATAATTCTATGCAAATTGTCAAAGTTTTTTGCTATATCTAAATCGTAAATAAAATTAATGTGATTTGTTTTGCGGGTTTTGCGTTCATAAATGGGGATGCGCAAAATCGATTTGGACTCGTAATTTTTTTCTTTTTATCCCCTCGTTTGTATTTAATGTGAATGTGAAATGTGACATTGGCAATAAATTGATCATGATATGTCTGAGTGAAAATGATATTAACCATTCACAAATATTTTCACAGGAAGAATTGCACAAAAATAAAGATAAAATAATTAAAGAAAAAATGTTGAGATAATCTCAGTAGAATGAAACTGTTCTGCAAAAAAAAAGGGGGTTAAGTTGTTTTAAATTTGTCTTAAAGTATTTTTTAATACTAATATGGATATATGTATGCATTATGTGTCTATATAAAGGTATAAATAATTCAAATGTTGGCAGCAGTAGTGGCGGCTTATTCTCGTGTGAATTCAGCGCTTCAGTGTGTGACTCAGAGAAATCTTTTGTCATGGCATTGTGTCAGCTTCTTCAGCTCTTATTGTCTCGCATTGTGAACATTCATCAGCGGCATTCATTCATTCAATCTGCCACGCATTGTCCAATATATAGATGTCCTTGCCGAAGATCTTTCTTCACTCTTGTTCTCTCTTACACCATTTATTTAATATTCTTTTTTTTTCTTCTCTTCATTCTTCTTATGTGTGAGCAACTTCAAACATCAGTCTTCCTAATGCCCAGATGAATATTAGTCGTTAATTCGTAGAGAGAATATTTTGTTGTAAAGTTATTTCGACAGAATAATTCAGATTGAATATTAATTAAATAATAATTCTTGATATTGATAAATAAAAATTAAATGAAATTTAAAGTTTATAACGAATAAAATTCCGTGGAATGAATAGAGAAAAAAAATTGTGTTATATCAATTGTAAGATTTTGAATGTGTTGGTGAATGAATTGAGCTTGAATATAAGGGTAGGTACAGCTTGCGTCAGTGTACTATGTTGTGATGTAATTAGGTTGTCTGAAACACTCATGTCACGTCACGAAGCGATGCAAGGCGAATGGAGACATAATGCGCACAAATATACATCACATATATAAACAAATGTATATGTGTTTAGTTATATACCATATGCATATATAAAGTCTTTACATTATCGCCTCCTCCGCGTGTCGCGACGTCTTGTCGTCTGTAGTATAGAGATCTGCAACAACCCCTTACACAAACTTGAATTTATATTATGTATGCACCATCAAATTTCACTTGTCAACAATTCTAGACGTTACGTTTCATTCATCCAATTATTTTTTCTTCTTTTATTTTTAATTCTCAAAATATTCTTCATGTTTATTTTTTATTATTATTGATGACATGTTCCATAGATGCAATTGACGTGACAGGATATAAAATTGTAGAAATATTGATGGATTATATTTTTATTTCAAAAATAATTTTCGTTCATGTTCTCTTTAGTTTATTATTTTTGTTTCTTATCTTCATTTTTGTCAATTTTTGTTTGATATACCAAAGCAAAAGTTCGAAAATATTTTCTCTCATGTTGTGAGTGAGCTTTTTACTTTTTCTTCAGTAGTCCATCAAGTAAAATCGACTTCTTGCATTCAATCAAACCGCAGAAAAAGCGCAATCGCATGACGTACACAAACGTAATATATTTTTTTTTCCTTCCTCTTCTTATCGTTCTTTTTATTTTTACATTTCTTTCCATTTATTTATTTCCTTTATTTTCTCCTTTCTTATTTCTCGATTTTATTTTACTTTCAACCTGAGGAAACTGAGATTACCTTCGATTTTTCTGACGATGCTTTTATATACAGGAAAATATAAACTCGAGGGAGTTGTCTTCCGTCACGAAGAAGTTTCAAATAGAAATAGAAAATAATAAAATAATGACAAGAAATAATCCTACAAATTTTTTTTCCACATTAAATTCATTAAATTACAAACAATTTCATTCTCTAAATGACAGTAAAATGAACAATAAAATTCTATAATAAACCCCTATAAAATAAAAAACCCTAAACATTGTGCTGGATATTAAATTCATGTGGCATTGAATTCCATTCACATAAATGCCATTCGAAAATTCCATTTGGAGATTTAATATTGTTTATTTAAGGCAATATCCTTTCGAGAGTTTATACAATCAAGCGTCGTTACTTGATAAAGAAGGGTGGTAAGCAAGCGTAGGAGAGGGGGGATGATGTTGGTGGTGACGATGGTGGTTTAGTAGAAAGGTGGTAAACGGAAAAGGGAGAGTGGCAGCACAGTTATATGGTGGTATTCGACGTGGTAATTGTATTTCCACGCTTGGTAGATCGACAGTGCGATGTTGATGGTGGTGAGGGTTGAAGGAGCTTGCAAAGCTCAGAGTAGCAAAGCAACTCGCTACCGCAGTTGGCACTTTAACCCGATGCAGCATCTGAGAAAGCAGACTAAATATATATATATATACAGGTGTTGAGAATTATAGAGAGAATAATAATAGACAATTGAAAATAGGAACAAACGTCAATAATTTTCTCGCTTGATTCGACTAAATTACTCTGACAATCTCATCGTCGATTATTCTATTCTCTATCCAGTGAGTTTATACACAAATTCATATCTGTATATATGCTACCATTCTATAGGGTAAGAAAGGGAATTGGCAACTATGGCGAAATTCTATTCGTAGGTGGAATAATATCGTAGGGCTTCGTTGATATGATTTACGAAGGGGAAATACGATTGTTTGGTGTGATTGATTATTTTTAGGGTGAACCAAGATGTGTTAGAGAATCCCTTTGTCTTTATTTCACATAATAGAATATAAAAGTAGCAAAAAAAAAAAAATCCCTAAAAGTCCCATAAAAATTTTCTCTATGTCATCACTTCAATATTTCTACAATAAATAAAAGTTGCAGCTTCACAATTGCCCTTGACCATTTTTCTCTGTTGAGGTGATGAGGACACATTACACAATGTGAACAAAAAAAAAAACTAGAAGGAGGTATGAAAAAAAAGGAGGAAAAAAAAAGCGAAACAATCAACACGAGCTCATCGCCCGGTGATTGCACGTATTGTCCGCCCGTAGCCGACGATGAACAATGTACGTCCGGCTTTATATCACACCCCTTTCAAGACGTTTCGTATACTCTTCCCAACACCATTCTATACATTTGTGCCCGACAGACACAGTCACATACACAAATGTACTCCATTTTATATAGATATACAGTTGGGTATATGTACATGAATAACATACAAGTGCTGGAGCGGTCATTTAGTTTCTGGTTGTACAGTCCCTTCCGTGATCGCGCAATCAGTTGCTCTGCTCATGCCCCATTATATATCCCCATGTATATACAATAAATACAACCATCTAGATACATTGATAGATGCATATATACATAGATATACCTGGACATATTGTAAAGAATCTGCTTTGCAATTTACGTGCAATGGTAAATTCTCTTGTGCTGTTCTTTGGATGATGGTTAAACGACAGGACATCAACGTCCATTATCAACATGCAATCGATAGCTGCAGGATAATATTGTGAAGTGAAAGGATATTGTGCGTTTTATTGTCGTTGAATGAAAATTAGTTGGTAGATAATTTTGGTTTTGTCATTGGGAATTGTTTAACAGATTTTTTATGGTGCATGCATTTGAAAAGATGAAACAAAAAAAGAAATCCCCAAACAATTTTTATCCATTTGAAATTGGCATTCTGTACAGTCAGCAACTGAATGTTATATCAAACCGACACGCACTTATTGCGCCATTGACATGACACGTTGATGTACCCGAGGTATAATAACAAAATATAAATAAAATAAAAATGAAATCAATTAAATATCTTAATTAAGGCTATTAATCAACTTGTCGAGGATGAGTGGTATGATCGTGCTTGTATTCAAGAATGGTAGCGGCTTGGCAATTTCTTGCTCAGCAGCATACACTGCCTTCACGTCTCTAGAATACACGCAAATACATACACAAACACACAAGACACTCATATAAATTTATATATATTTATAATCGAATAAAAATAGTGAATATTTCAACGGGTTATTTCCCATAGGGTTGACCTATCCACATAAATGCAGAAACACGTTGTCATAATACTGACTAGTTGATATTTTATTTGAAATAGTTACCTAGGCCTATAAAATATCAATATTTATTGTCGTTGCATCAGGATAACATCGAGGAAAATATTCTGAAACGTAAGAATAAAATACAATGATATATAAAACGAAAAAAAATTGACAGTAGCGATATTATTGGCTTTCAATAAATTACAGATTTACCTTGTTTTTCATTTTTTATTTTATTCAACTTTTTTTGTTGCTGCCACGACTGTGTAAATTCCAATCGTTTACGTATCGGTTTGTAATTGTAGATCAGACTCTGGTGAAAAATAAATGTGTATGAATTAATCTGTTTGAGATTATCTACATTGAGTTATTCATGATTAAATGAAACGATGAATTCTATTTATTTTAAATGCCAGCATTTAGTTTTTGTTATGTTTTTCTTTTTATTTTTTCTTCTCTCAGTTTGTTTTCATGGTTGGGAGCGTCACGTGAATTTATGGACGCCACACGTAACATAGAAGCTGATGAAAACATAATAAATGAAATTATTATTCAATGACAAATTAATAGTCGTGATTTTATTATTAACTTTCTACAATATATGACGAGTAGATTTATTTTAATTTTGGTATATCTTCATATTATTAACGTTTTCACATCTATAAAAGAAAAGTGTCTGTGAAAGAAAAAAAAATATTAATGAATTTAATTTCATTGCCTTTTAATTTATATCACTTAAAATTTTATTCTTCAAAAACGGCGTCACGTAAATTAATAGGCGCCACACACACATTCCAAAGTGGCTTCATAAGTCTTCAACAATTACACATAAACACAAAATACAAACTCACACACATCCACAAATCACATGAACATATAAAGTTTCCGTATTTCCTCTGTCTTATGGCGCGTCGGATCTCGCAGCGATTAATCACGCGGCGTGTAACGCGTACATGGCGCAGGTATTGTAATGTACAGTGTAAAAACAAGCCGCGAGAGGGGTAAAATGGAGATAAATAAAATGTAGTATTCCATCGCATATACATATACACATAATATACACACATTCAAAAGACATAAACACAAATAAAGTTGAACTGCGAACGGTGAAAATAAATAGAAAAGAAACGAAACAGAAATAAAATAAAAAAAACCCACCAAAACACAAATAATAAAATGAAATAAAATAAAAGATTGAAAGTGAGAGAGAAGAGCTTTTGCTGCATTGGACTGTGCATGGTAATAAATAAAGCGTCTGATGCACAACACGAAAAAATAAAAGCCAACAAAATAAAACAAAAAATAAGTAGAGAAAAATAAAATAGTAGTGGGGAGATGTTGGTAAGGTGAAAGAGGGGAAGAAAAAGGGGGAGTGAGAGTGAGAGGTTGTGTGTGGTATTAGAGAAAAGGCGAAAGATCGAGAGATATTCGTTTTGCCTTTGGAGTCTATTCTATGTACTCACATGACACATGCGCGCACAGAAACTCTAAACATATATTTGTTGTGTGTATGGTTTTATGTATGGGTTTAATGTATTGAGAGTTTACAAGTATGAACGCGTTTTACAATGTCTTGAAATGGTTGTGTGTCAGTTTAGAAAATTATATGTGTGGATAATTGGATGGTTGAGGTAGAAATGTTATGCATGTGCAATTGTCAGATATTCTCGGCTGTTTTGTTACTTCAATTCACAGTTGAAAGTATTTTAAATATTTATTTTTCAATTAGTTTAATGAGAATTTTTCTAATTTTTAAGAGTATTTTATATTTATATATACTTACTCTATATAAAACTGTCTTTGTTACGAATGAAATTCAAAAAGAAAATAAAAACCAAAGAGAGAACTGCAAAGACAAATGCAAACGAAGACGAACAAAGAGAAAAGAGAGAAAGAATTAAATGAATAAGAAGATCACATTGGGATCTTTGGTATATATCCATTGTTGTTTGTCTCCGTTGAATATTTTAATTGGCTGTAAAATCCGTGGCTCGGGTGTTATTTATCGCCTAACAATGCATGGTAGACTGGCAATTAATTACGTTGTTTCGTTTAATACATATAAAGAAAAGATAGCGACAACTTTCAATGTATTATTTGTGTATACACTAACATACCATACACATTTATAAATATAAAAAAAAATATTCTATCCATGTGTAAGTGTTCATGTGGATACAAAGATGGTAAACGTTTGTGGTAGAGAAACAATGGTATACAATGTGCAATTAGCGAGGCCAAAGAAACAATGAACAGTTTCATATTCCATAGTGTATTTGTGTGTGTGCGAGCATTTTACACGTGAAAAATGTATCAGTCATTTGAGGATTTTTATTTATTCTTTTCTCATTTGTCCCTTTTTTTTTTCGCCTTTTTTCTTGCTTTGAGATTAATTTATGTGGGTTTATTGTGAGCATCCCTGGCGCTTCGTCATTACCATACGGAAGAACACAGAGAACTTGAAATGTACAAGCTTTAGAAATTTATTTTATATTTTTGTGCTTGTGGGTTTGTTTTTGGAATTTTTTTTTTCGTGTCTTCTTGTTATTTTGCTTTTATTGTTTTGCTGGTTTGTGTTGGGTATATTCATATGCATTAATTTTTTTTTAATTTTATGTAGCAGATGAATGTGGTTTTTATTTTCTTCATGAAGTTTTTTAATTTAGTATTGAATTTTCTGCTCTTGCTGATGAAATTTTTTTTCTATTCATTATTGTAATAGAACAAAATTTTGTACTATTTTTTCTCTTCTTTCTTTTCATTTTTATTGAGTTTTGTCACATCAATTGCTGACAATTATCATCGACACTGTAGAAATTTCGAGATGTGCAAGAACACTTGAAGGAACGATCGTGGTTGTGTCCGTAAATAACACTCACTCTGTGAATGCTCATATAGAACAAGCGCTTGCTTGATTCTCACTTGATTGTTCCCCATTCTCTATATATCCAATAGACCCACCCACACACATTCAACTACTCACAAGTACATTCTCACAAATACCAAAGACCACTGCTACGTCAATTCCCACATGAACCAACTTCATACAAACTCAACAACCCTAAAATAGAAATTAAATTCAACAAATGATAATAAATTAATTTTTTCTTTAACCAAAAAAAATATCACACTCAAAGTATTTATTAAATGATTATACCTTCATCACAAATCCGATTTCAAACAATTAATTTTAATCGTCGAAGTGAATAGACAAATAAAAAATACAAACAGAAGTAAAGATAAAATGTAATCCGGAATGAAGTTGCATCAAAGGGTAATGATGGTGCCAATTTACTCGGCATCATTTGTCACATTATATCTCGGTAGAGAACCCGAGTTATCGAGTCGACACATCTGTATAAGTGTACGCCCCCGCGCACACAAACACGCAAATATAACAGGTACATACACACAATAATATAATACACACGACCATTCAAATCATTTGTACAAACAGCTTTGAATTGTAATATCATAAATCATGTGACAACTTGACAACAGATTGGTATATCAAATATCTAATATAAACCTTTCACTGATTTTAATATCATCTATACAAATATATTAAATGAACGCACACTTACACAAACACACAACCTATACATACAATAGAATAATAATGAAACGAGAAGAGAAAAAATTATGGTAAAATAGTTGAAAGGAAATTCTGTTGATTTAAAGTTGATTGTGAAAACATGAATTAATATTGACACAGGTGTTCATTCTGTTACGCAACAGATTATTTTCTATTCTCATAACAATTATTTATTTTCATCTGTTCAATTAAAAAAAAGAATTCGACTAATAACATAAAATAATTTATTCAGTTTTTATATTAATTCGTGGTAAATGAAGTTAATAAAATTCTCAATTAATATATTAAAATTAACACAAAGTTTAAGGGTTGGGATAAAACACCCGGTATAATTCACAGACATGTATACATAGTGCACATTGACATGAAGAGATACAAGGTGCGTTTCTATTTTCTTCCCATCCGATTGCGGACATAACAGACCGCGATTTCATCGGTTTACTATATGCACATGTCGATTTATAGTATCGTACGCCATTAGAGATAATTGTTTAAAGCAAAACTCACACACATACATAAAGTCGTTCACATTGACGTTGTATATCTACTCCAGATATAATTGTGTATATCTTTACATACCTACCAATACAAAGATTGTCTCTCGTTTATCCACCATGTAAAATTGTTTTTCTCAATGCGTTTGATCGTGATGGCGCGTTTGCAATCTCTTTGCTTCCTTTGCGTGTACTTACTTATATATATATATATACATATATTCAAGTGCGTATAGGTAGCAAACGTGAAAACAAGTTGTGATATGTGCTATGGCCATGAGACAGGATGCACAACAGCCACAAACCTCATGCACCACTTAAATATAATATTCAACATTTATAAACATTCCGTTGGGTGAGTTGGATTGTAGTGGCTCTGATATAGATGAACACGAATTTTTGTTTTTGTTATTGAATAGAGTTGAGTGAAGCGAAATACTTGGAAATTTGGATAAGCGGGAGAGGCATTTCTCGGTATTGCGACGTTCGATGGTGATGAGAATTCGTGGGAAAATTTGGTGGGAATATTTAGCAGTTTATTGAGGAATTGTGTTGGGATTAGTTGGTCTTAATCGGAGAGATGGAGAGGCTCGTAATTTTTTGGTCGTGACTGATTTCTTGTGGTTAAATTTGTAGATCTTTTATATTTTATTAAAATCGAATTTTCATGATTAATATGAAGGGAATTCTTTGTTTCCTTTTGTTTTGGTGTGGTGAATTTCAACGCTAAAGTTTTTTTCTAAAGTGATAAATTCTTTAGTTAATTTGCGTTAGAGAAAAAATTACAGCTATTAACACGCGCGTGCGTAAGGCCCAAATTGATCATCAAGTCTCGAAGCATTAAATTACGACTAAGTGTTCGGAAAAAGTTGATTACTCGAAAGTTTATTAATTTAAAAGAAAATTTCAAGAGACATTTTCTCTTTAGAATTGTCCAATTTATCAGAAAAAAAATACTCTGCATTTATTATAAATAATTTACGTCAACAATCGTTGTTTAAACAAGTGTTCTATTGTTTCTTTTGTTTTTGCTATGAATAATTGAAATACTAAAAATCTTCATCAATTAATTCTGTATTACAAATCGTAAATCATTTTGCATCCTGGATAGTTTAGATTAACGTTGATCTTACGGTGGTGATGGTGTTGTGCGCGTTGTGAATAAACAAGATTGTGCGTTAGTATTTGTATATACGAAAATGAGCGCGCGGTTAATTGGAATGTTGCCCGGCCGATTAAACTATTAAATGTGAAGTCAATGTACGGTGGATTGGTCAACTAAAACCACAATTCCACTACTGTAACGTTAGTGTTGCTGCTACTGGACGTTGGATGTTGGGTGCTGCTGTCGGGTACTTATTATTATGTTCTGTTATACATGTTCATGAGACTTTCATTGCATCAATGAGCGAGTTTTCACTTTGCTTGGTTTTGTTCAAGTTAGAATTGCATATGTGGCATCTGATCCGTCACTCAGTGACTGCAATATTCATATTTGGCAACTTGTTATTTTATATGGGGAAGCAACAGTGGTAGAATGAGCTGCGACAGTTCGATATAATTCCTATTTTAGTGCATTTCCTGTCTACTTGTTGCCACTTTACTGCTTTTTATTCATTAATTCTTGGTTTATTTTGTTAATTTGTTTAATTCGAAGAATATATTTACAACACAAATTATTGTGAGAACTAAAGAAAATATCATTTCTTTACTTACTTCAAATAGATATTAAGAAAAATTCAGAGAATACATAAAAAATTTATAAATACTTGTCTGATTCATTCTTCATGTTGTCCCAGTTTATTATTTTGATAAAATCGTTTAATTTTCACTTCCATTTCATCTCTAATATTTTATTTATTATTTTTATTTCATTACTCACCAATTTATAATATCGGTTGCAAATACTTAGTGCACTTCTGTGCTATATAGACGAATATATTCACACATAGACATACAATCTCACAAATTACGACTTCCTCCAGGCTTTTCAGTACTTTGAAGTGATCGCGTATGGTCGGTACACGCGTGTTGCTCCTCTTCTTACCCTCCCTTGTGTTGCCGCTGCATACACACTGGACGAATTGAGCCATGTGGTAATTTTAGCGTAACAATTTGCAGTCGTCGGGTCGTTTCAACGTAGCACAGGCCCAACTATTACGAGAAACGTTTTGTGAAATGGCAAAGCGTCGATAGATTGATATATCCATTGGGAATAACATACAAAGGAGGGTCGCGTTTGAATTATATGTGCAAGAGACTTTAGAGAATACATCAAACTGTTTATTCACTTCGTATACCGTGAAAACTACAATTTGGATTATTGCTGATGATAAAAAACCTCCGGGAATTATTCCAAATGATATACATACTCATTATGATAATTATTCAATCGGCTGTAACTGATTGGGGACTCATCCGAACTTATCAATATATATATGTTTTTTATGCGCCATATTCTCCTCTACAATTTCATTTATATATGTTGGTACCTGTGAGCCATAGTATTCCTACTGTAGCGAATGAAAGAGTAATGAATGATATCTGGCATGTACATTTCCACGCCTTGATGGCAGTAAAATAGCGACTACCAAACATACGTAGCGGTAAATGCGTACGAGTCTAATGTAAATGTTATAACAAACATTTTGATTTAACAGTCGTGACGCCCTGCTATTTAACATTATTTAGTTTGCTTTGTAAGTCTTCTAAACATTTCATCTAACCACTAATCTCATTTTTTTTTCTTCTTTCAAATTGATTCTTCACTTCATTCCCTTCTCATTTTTCTTGTTCAAGAGAAATAATTCCGGGAAATAAGAAAAAAAATATTATTATCAATCCAAGAAATTCATTCTTTAACACTAATTAAAATTGATTCTTTTGTTTTCTTGCAGATCTGATGATGCTATTGAAGTTGAGAGGCAAAGGAACAACTGTTCAACTGCAGTGTCATCATTTGGTGAGTTTTGAAACAATTAATTTCCACCTGGAATCTCATTTGCTTGATATTTATGTGAGAAAAAATATGAATATGAAGACGAAAGATTGAAAAAGACTCAGGTTCAAATTGCTATAAACAGAGTCATTGTAACTGTTCTGTTCTGTTCATCCAATGATATGCAACAATCATGGAATAACTGCACACAATTCAGTGGCCACAAACTCCATTTCATAGTGACCACAATGCCCCTTGAAGGAGCACGTACGTTATCGAGTCCTTGGACGTATATGCAATATGCGTTTACATGCATCTCCCGAAGAATACATTTTATACCCAACCGCACTTATTAAGACGTATCACTGCATACGAGAATCCCAACAACCATTTTTACTTCCACTGTTTCAAAAAAGAAACATCATCGATTTTTCCAGATGTTGCAGGCATTTTAATTTTTCTTTTTCATATCTGAGATATTTTAAACAAGTTAGAAAGAGTGAATGGGTGATGAACAATTTTTCTTACATGATATTGATGATACCAAGGAAGTTATAACCAACATTGAAACTTTATTCAATCCAAACATATCTTCCTCAAACTAAACTTCAACATTAGATACATATTGGAGAATATCGTTGATAAGGAACTAAAATCAAACGACGATCAAACTCACTAGCTTCCATCTATCCTCCAACTAAGCTCCCAAGTATAATATTCCCACTAATTAATATCTCTGTTGACGCAACTGAATCTAACATACATCTAAACTATCAACAACTTGTTAATCGATTTTCAGAAGTAACTTTGAATTTTAGCAAGGATTTAACCAGAACGTTCTCATAACAGCTTCTCTCCACGTAGAGTTATTTGTTAGTCTTTCAAGACGTATATGAATTCCAATGATAAATCAATATTAAAACTGCGTATCAGTCATTCATTTTATGTTCGCACTGAAGCATTGAAGATTTGAATAAGGATTGGCCAATGAGTTGTATAGGTATAGTTTTGCGTTCATGTTTCCAAGTATAGAATTCTCGATTAATACCCGGTGAATCTGCCTACCATGCTCAACGCTTTTGATTGATTTTGAGCTGCCACCCTCTTATCCCACGACAGATACAAATGAATCGGACTCGGTCCAACTCATCTCAGTTCTGTCTTTCTCCTTCTGTTGTATCATTATATGTGTTTCTCTTTCCGTATGCTACATACCACCATCGCAGCAGTGCGCACACCACCAATACACATTGCCTTGTATAGGCGTAATCCTTTAGAGGGATATACCTTCTCTGTGTTCCGCTTCGGTTAAGCTATATAAATAGACGTGGGATGTTTGCAATCAGTGTTGGTGGTGACTGCTGTATCGCTCGTTGATGCTTCTGCTTTCGCTGTTGCTCATACGTAGCGAGTACAGTTACTGTAGTGTATTTGAGTACGACATTCATCATCAACTTAGAAATCTGCGAGTTCTGATTCATTACCGTGTGTTCAATTCAGAACATTCTGCTACAAGAGAATTGTCTGATTGTTCGTTGATTGATTTAAGTCAAGTGTTTGGATTTTTATGAAAATAAGTCAGTTGTTATTTAGGCCTTGTTGGAACTGTTTGATATGTTTGGTCAGGATTGGGATTAGTTGATTGGGTAGAATTCGTTTATTTCTCAACAAAATTCTCACATCAATCATCAATGTTTTATTTATCCTGAAATTAAGAAAATGAGAGAGTTTGTCTTTGAGAAATAGACTGAAACTTTGTGATACATTCAACAACGTCAGTGTATTTTCATTATACAGTTGACGTTATTTCAGTAATGTTTCACCGTCCTTCTTGTACCATTGTTTAAATACAATTTTGTCGTTTACTAATTAATGCCAAGTCTGACATCAAAGACAGATATTTATTGGTTCTTGTTTGATACTAAAGAGACCGGGTAACGAGATGAGGTATAACTTGATATTGAGGGAGTGGTTCCAAGGAGTAATGGAGGATGGTATGGGCAAATGATACTGAAGTAGATGACGCTGTTTAAATATCTATGTATATTCATATATATCTGTATACATAATATAAGAGATCTTTCAGGCTATGGTATTTCAACCCACTTATTCTCTTTATCACTTCGACTCACCTCCGGCAAATCGTTCGCGTCCCTTCCAACCTACCCCAGTTGCTTTTACTATCTCTATCATCTCACCCTATACCACAGGTTTGATTTTACAACCGCTACAGTTGTGTCTCAGCACACTGATGACAACTGTATATCCACAGAGACTCATCAACTAACTTTGTTCGCGAGTTCTACTGAGCATGAGCTTCTAACCCACCGTCTCGCTTCATCTCCTTTTCTCTACATTGACTCATCCTTCTCATCATTCTCTGTGAAGCTTTAGTTTAGGTAACTATACGTATATCGCTTGCATTCACATTTATGTATATAAATTTATTCGTCTGATGTGGATGTTCTGATGTTATACGAAACGTTTGTAAAGTTTTCAAACTCGCAAATCAAATATTTGGAATTTCACCAAACAATTTTTAGCTTTATTGTTTGGTTTTGTGATTGGAATTCTTTGAAGTTAAATTTTTTGTCTATGGTGATGAATTGTTTGGTAGATGAAGGGTCAGAGACTAAAATTCTTAGAAAATTCACTTCACCACCTTTTTAGTTTGGATATTCCAATTTCAATTGCGCATTTGAATTCATCAATTGTTGGCGAATTGGTCTGCTTTTGTTGAAGGATTTGGGATGGTTGGGAAGAATATTGAACAGTTGGATCGCTGATTTATATTTATTGATTGGTGAATGATGTTAGTTGAGTTGAGTATTAATTTCCTATAGAATAGGGTTTGACCACGGGTTGTATAATAGCTTTATATTCTGACAGACCCTTGTGAATCGATCGATCACGGTCGTCACGCACCTTTTATCGTCTGCACGATGTTGCGCGACCCTTAAAAGCCCCTTTTCTCTTCACTCCAGCTCCTTTAGTTCTCTGTGTACCTTTCAATGGGCAACACCTTCCTCGCACATTTTACGTACATGGAATACCAAAAACGTACTGACAGCAGTGGTGGCGGCGCGCCAACGACGGCAATCTCTACTAATGGTCTTGTGTCGCAAGGCGCCGGACGGGATCTTTGTGTTTATATGTATGTACATGTGTGTACGTGCTTGATAATAAATGCAGGATTGGACTGCGATGTAATTCACAGGAACAGATATATATGAGAGAGGAAAGGAATCTGGCAGATGAATTGAAAGAGAATTCAGAATACTTATAGAGTTTTTTTAATTTAACATTAAAAATATTAATTTATCTTCTCGGTATTCACTCGAGAATGTCTTCATTAACTCAAAGAAAAAGGAAAAAATGAAAAAACCAAATTCACACTATTGTATCTATAAATTAATAATGAATGAATTAACTCGGGTAGTTTTTAGTAGAGTCTGATAAATGAGACACTGCTTTCACCCTTATTTTGTAACGTCAATAGGCTCCATTTCCCTTTCAAGTTGTCATCTCTCTATCTACATTCATATATATATATACATATATATATATATGTGTTTGTATGTCCAGCAAATTGTCGGAAAAGAGAGAAAGAGAGAAAGAGAGTTTGGCAAATTGTGAAAGGGGGAAGGTTAAATTAACATTATTGTTGTGACAAAGATGGGGGAACACGAGCACACTGTATTTATATACTATTGAGAGTTATATTCGTATAGATGTGTGTATGTACATGAGAAATGGGATGAGAAAATGCCGTACGGAATCGAAGACCAATCCTTGAGTAAACAATCCCTCTTGATGATTGACTCGTTTGATGTCACTTGATTACCCATCGTAAACAATTGTTGATTCTCTATGGAAAAGAAAAAAAAATGTATACATACTATTATTTTTATTTATCTACGTTTTTCATCCCCCAATGGGAAATAATAAGAAGGGGTGGGATTTGATTCTGCAATCCATTAAGAAATTAATGTATAGGGAAAAAATTATCAGTCTTGATTAGGCTTATTCTGAATTTCTCACCATTGTCCTGAGCAATTGAGAAGAAAATGGAAAATGTGGGGGGATTTGGAAATGAATGAGAAATAGTAATGGAAAGAAAAGTAAATTAATAAAATGGAATGTGTATAGAAAAAATTATAAACGGAAGAGCAAATAAGGAAATAAAATAGAAATCAGATAAAGAAAAAAATAAAGAAATAGAAGAGGAGAATAAAAATGTATACTAAATAATCTCCTTTTCCACCTTGCTGCCTCTCTTTTTCCTTCACCCTGTCTTACTCTTTATATTCTTTGACAATGGAGGTCGGCGATGTCCAATCATAAAGAAATTCGCTGTGTTCGCGCAGAGGCAACGCGTAATCTGAATAAAATATACGATCGAATCGATAGATAAAGGACAATGCTCTTTTGAGCGGTAACTCTCCGATGTGAGTGAGGTAAAAGCGAATGAGAAACAGAGAAAGATTATATTTACAACAGAGATAGGTAGATGTCTCTCTCTCTTCACCATCACAACCGTACTCTACATCGTCTCTTATACAATTCTCTACGTCCTTCGGGCTTTTGCCGTGCGCATTTCCTACCTCTACTCTCATCTTTTCTCTTCTCTTTTATTATTCTTTCTCCCTTTTTTTTCCTCTTCATCTCTCTCTCTCTTTCTCTCTTTTTCTGTATACATAGCCAATGTGGCAGCCGCGAACGACAAAGATGCTCCTTCTATGCAAATTAAATGCTGTTTCCATAACCATTCGTCCGTTTCTATTGAGTGAGGCGAGCGGGGCCCTCTCGCTCGGTAAGTTCTTTGTCATCAAACCCAGAGGGTAAATAAATACACACATATTTATATATATATTTATGTTTATGAGAGGGGACGTGATACTTTTTTTTTATCAATTCACCCTCATTGCCCTCTAATAAAGTGAAAAAAAAAAGTAGAGATGGTGTAGATGGTGATGATGATGGGAAAAATAATTTTATTAATTAAATTAATTGTACAGAGAGGCGTTTGTTGATGTGAGTTGTATTTGCAAATATTCCCAAACAACAATTTGAAACAAATCCAAATACACCCGAGAAATGTTATCGGTTCATCAGGCCACTTATTCCATACCCAGTTATTTCCACTCAATTAAAAATCGTCTCGACAGGTTATAACACGTCTCGAGGCGTTCATGAGATACAGAGATATGAATGCGTAAATACTCAACTTAATTTGAATACACTGGTAGGATTGTTGCATTTCTTTCTTACACATCCGATTATTATTCTTTTATTCTTATTCGTTTATTTCATTCTCAACTTTGTTTTCATTTATTACAAATAAAAAATAAAAATTGGAAATTGGAATACAAATAAATCAGACCATTGACAGTCACTGCGGTCACGCATTTGTCTATATAAGTGTCTCATACTATACATCGATGAAGCGTAGGACAAGAGCAAATATGGCATAGCTTGATATCATATAAGGGTGTCCTCATTAAACTTGTCATCAAAACGTTTTCAATAGTATTTATATATATATAAATGTACAAGTATTTGCTTGTACGCACACGCTCAAAGGCTTTCTCTCCCTGTATTATTTATTTTTATATCATACACTAGATGGAAAAACGTACGCACACACACACACATGTCGTTACATTTTTCGTCCCACGTAAAACGAGTCAGGATTTGTGTAGAGTTGATGAAAATAAACAATATTCACATGTTGATATGAAATTTTCCATAGATTAATTCCATTTTTTTTTTTCATTTATTATATTTTTCTCACTATGTTGGTATGTTGATATCAAATCATGTATTTAATCGCACTAAAAATGATACACAACCCCATCAGCATATACAAAAATTCAGCTTTACTTAAAGTTTAATTTAACTCTCTTGTCAACTGGTCACAAAGATAAGAAAGAGATTGACAGATTAATCTCCACGTTCATTTAATAATTCCTGTTACATATATTTATTTCTATGTGTGTGTGTCAATTATTGCTTTTGACATTTATCTTACATGGCATTACCAATCCTACCATAAATAACTTTCTATAACAAAATTAAAGAAAATACAATTTGTCCAGATAAACAAAATTCCACTGCCGTACGCAATCACTCATAACTTTTCATATAAGCAATATTAATATGATAAACATGGTGTTATTTTGTTCGTCACATTCTTACCTACAATTTCATTTATATATGTTGATATCTCAGAGAAACTCAATAACCATAAAAATCGTGTGAAAAGAACAAAAATTGAGACTTGTTCATATTATCATTCTTTCATTTTTCTTCTATTCTCTTCTCGTTCTTTTGAGTTTGTTTTTGTTAATTTTTTTTTTTGCGCTGAATAGAAGGCAAACGAATAGAAACACAGTGGCGAGATGCCGCTATATGAGCGCACGCCGCCAACTGTATACCCCCCGCTTGGTTACATATATTTTCTCCTGATCTGGAAAACAATACGCCTGGAGAGTCTTTGGTGTTGTGGATTTATATTCACCGCGTTCTTAAGCAATAAATAACGCGTGTGCATTTATCTCTCTCACTTGGTATGGTTGCAAACACTGTTGACACTTCTCTAGCGTTTGGCGCGCAGTACATAATAGCAACAACGACGCACACGACTCTTTCTCTTTCTCTTCCTCTCCATATATATAAACACGCTCTATCGCATGATCGCTAAATAAGGACGACGGAAATGCCGACCCATTTCTTCCTCCTATTTTTTTTTTCCCTGTGTTATCTCAATGGATTTTTATTGCGATGGAATATAATACAAATGTTGAATAAGAAGAAGGAAAAATGCGTTGGTGAATCGATTACTTTGTCGCGTTTTTGGTTCATTCGTCAATTTGATAGATGGACGTGAAGTTGAAAGTGTGACTTTAAATGTCACTACATTTATCGATGGATTTAATGGATTTTTTTCTTTATTCATTCACTGTTAGTGTGTATTGTTATATACCAAAGATTTATTGTGTTGTTTTATGTAATTTATTATTTATATATTATTTTTTTCGCTCCTCAATTTTCTACTTTTCGTTTTTGTCCTATTTTTTTTTTATTTCAACTACTCGGATTATTCGAATTATTTATGTCCGGAAACAACCGCGATAAATCGGATCGTGTGTGATGGAGATGTGTGTGGGTATTTTGTGTGTGGGGTTTCGGGTATAGAATGGAGTTTTCCGACAACCGGCGATTTGTCTGAAGCACTCCTCAATGGCAACAAGCGGAAGGCACTCGCCATCATCCCCCTCACGTTGCCGTTCCGGCGTTGAAACTCCACAATATCGTCAATGGCCCTCTTCTTATCCACAACTGCGCAAAAAAGAGGGAAAAGAAATAAAAAAAAAAATACAAGAGAAAAAGAAAGAAAATACTGTGAGCGAGATAGAGAATAAGGGCAGAGGACGAAGTAAAGCAAACTCCCCTTTCTTATATTGTAGAGAAGCCGTGCAAAATTTACTTACAACTCCGTAACGCTTCCACACACAACAGACCGGACCTTCAAAAATTCGTTGGAGGTGGTGCAAGGATAACTGTATTACATTCCATTATGCCCAAATAACTATGTGACTTTGTATGTGTGTAGATATATTCAACGTATAGTAGAAGAGGGATCGGTTTTGAATGAAGACATAAAATCTGCATGGGACAATGTCTCATGGGGGAGAAGAATAAAAAAAAAAATTGCTTGTTCTTTTATTTCTACACACATGTGAATAATATTATAGAGAAAAGAAAGCAGGATGTATTGGAAATAATTTGTAAAATTGAATTGGAATTTTTATTTTGTAGGAAAAATAAAGTCATTATTATTTCTTGTTTTTGTGGGATTGTTAATCGTTGAGGAGGGGATGAAGTGTATACAT
This sequence comes from Meteorus colon, assembly GCA_030523085.1. Classification (NCBI taxonomy): domain Eukaryota; kingdom Metazoa; phylum Arthropoda; class Insecta; order Hymenoptera; family Braconidae; genus Meteorus; species Meteorus colon. The sequence goes on along the minus strand of JAPYZH010000247.1, from coordinate 187,339 downwards.
ATGTAGTATCTTTTTATTCGTCAGATTGTTGGGAATAATTTACTTTATATATATTGATGTCTAGGACTAAAATTATGGTCACCATAACATCAAATATGATTGATTATTCTGGATTGAAATTTTTCTAGAAATTGACGAAAAATTCTTTTGCATTCTGCATTAAAATTATTTTCCAATACAATAATATAAATCTGTTTGGAATAAATTATTGAAGGAAAAAAAAACGTTTCATCTTCTATGACATTAAAATAAAATAAATTAAAATACATAACGAAACGTATACAGTTGTACATATGGTGGTATTGAAACGCAGAGAAAAGGGCGAGGGTTAAAGAGAAACAGTTGTCGTGAGGCGTGATAGAGATATAATGAGACTAGCAGCAATTAATAATTAATAACCCGGATCCAAATTAAATGGCTTGAGGGGTTCGGTTGTCGTGTTACTGTTTCTCTTTTGGGTGAGAGTAAGAGCGAGAGATGAAAAGTCAGTGAAAGAGAAGGAACGAAACTCGCGCGCCGATACGCAAGCAATGAATGTCACGGCGCGTGGTGTATCGGAAATGGCATTGAGCACGCTGAGGGGTTGTTGAGAGCGACGAGAAGGATGCGGGAGAGCGCGCAAAAGCTCACCCATCTCTACTATGTATATACATGTGTTTGGTTAGTGTTTGCATGGAATAGGTCGCAGCATGAAGCGATATCGAGGTCGAGGGGACGTTGCATAATTTATTGAGGGGGATCATCGATCATCGGGTGCACCAGACAACCCCTCAACATTCCCAAACATCGTCTATGTATACACTAATACGTAATTTATCCATTTATTGAGTTTAATTGTTGAAAGATTTTAGATAATTTCATTGTTTTGGTTATAATACAAATTAATTTATTAATAAATCATCTCTAACTCTTAAGTGAAAACAAAAAAAAAGAAATATAATAAATACAAAAATTGAAAATGAAAACAAATTTATCGTGACTTGTTTTAAGCATAATAAGATACGAATATAAAATAATTATTGCGGACATTGAATGCAATGGTGATGTTAAAAGGTAGACGAGTGCGACTCTCCTCTCACAAACAAGCAAAATACAAACCTGACACACACATATACACATACAAAAATCATCGTTTACACTGGTGCACACAAATACAGACATAACCTCAATAAATTTAATCGCAAATGCGACCTGCACGCATGCACATTATTTATATGAAAGTTTTGCGCACGATGAAAATTTTCCCTGTGTTTAAAGTTAAATCTAATTTACGGTTTCTCTGATAGGTATATTTATATATATATATATATATATATGCTTATATTTATATATACATAACGCTCTATACAAATGTATATTTGACCGTTCACGAGTATCATAAATCATAATCGCTTCACGCCATGGTGTTCAACCCGTCGAGCATAAGAATAAGAAAAATACTAAAGAAAAGAGAGATGGCGATGAATATATATTTATATTTTTTTTTCTTTTCATCATCTTTGTATATGTATTTGCGTTTTTCTTAGTTTAACATATTTGCAATCATGGTGTGTTTATTAAACAGCGATGAAATAAATTCATTGCAATATTTTTTTCAAGAAATTGTTTAATATTGTTGTTGTATTTAATTTTATTTGTCGGGTAACTTTTTATTGTTGCTGATTTTTGGTTAGGGAATGTTTGTAGAGGAGGGTTTTGGTTGATTAGGAATGAGATATAGAAAATTTATATATTAAGAGGGTGAATCTCTGTAATTTGTTTTTTCTTTTTCGTATCTTTCTTTCCTTGTCAATTTGTATAGATATCAATTTATATATAAAATATATAAATACAAATGAATAAATAAATAAATAAATATATATATATATATGTATGGATGGATATAGAGGAGTGGAAAGAGAGATAGGAGTGAAAGGTCGGTGGCATCAGAGACGCCTTCCATTACTTTTCTAATGATAGCGTCGAAGTCGGGTCGGGTCTCTACGACAAAGCTAGGTAATGAGAGCAGAAGTAAATCATCGGCCATTGTGGGGTAATCCAACGAGTATTGTCTGGCATACGCGCGTGATGTATTATGTTATTGGGGCAGTACAGGAAGAGGGGTTAGGTGAGGGTGGGTGGAGGAGGTACAGCTCTGTCTCATTCTCTATATTTTATTTATTTTTCTTTCTTTTCCTTTCCTTTCTTTTCTCTTATTTATTCATTCTTTATACTCTCATTCACTTCGTCATATTCAATTTACATTTTATTTAATTATTTATCTACATTTTTCTTTTTATGTTACATTTTTTAATATTTTATTTTTTATTATTTTGTTAGTGTATTTCTTCCTATTTTATGCAAATGCATCTACTTTATTTGATATTATTTATCGATATTTTTATTTTATATGAATGAATGTTTGTGTGTGTATGTGAATGCACCGTTATTATTTCCCATTATAAAATACATTCGAGTGAATGTTTCAAGTATTATATAGAGATATTCAAGTTGGATATATTGTCTTTATAAAGATTCAAGATAATAAACAGTTTTAGAATATTTCTTGGATATTTTTAAAAAAGAAAGATTTTCGATGAGAAAGTTTGATAGAAATTAAATTTTTTATTTCTTCATTTCTCTTTTTTATAAACATTAAATATTGTTACAATCGTAGAATAATCAAATAAATAATATTATTAAGTTTTATTATTATTTAGAACATATCAATAATTTTTGTTGACGCAGTGACCTCATAAATAGCAATGGGTTGAAAATGCAGTAAAAATTGTAAATGGATATTAAATGTAGAGGTCGGTGTAATCGACTTGTCTTCTTTATGTTACGATTTAAATCCAGATACATATTTATATATATATATATATATATTATGTGTCTGTATATGTAAATATGTGAACATATGAATACACGATTATGTGAAATTTAAGTAGAGAGCAAAATGTGGAAAATAAAGTTTGTATTGCTTTTAACGAGACACATTATTATATACTGAGGATGGGTGTGTTTGGTTAACAGTCATACCTGACCTCGTAAACAGTAGTCAAAGATGTTTGTAGGTACTTTACGCACTCACAATTCCGGATATCTTAAGTAAAGATAACGATTAAGTGACGGTGAATTGATATAAAAGATTAATTTTTTCCTACTATTTAACAGATAAATCTTGTGGTTATTTCTTGGAATTGAAATAATTGGAAATGAATGTTAAATAAAAAGAAAAATATTACCAATCTGCATGAGGGGAGGAAAGAAAAAATTTACTTTTATTATTTGAAAGAAAAAAAAAGGACGGGAGGTAGAAATAAAATAATATCTGTGAGGAATTAAAGTTAGAGAAAAACGGAAATTTTTTTTTTTTTTGTCAGAGGGCTGTTGGTCAAGGGATGTTAATACACATATATAGATATTAGCGAAGTAGATGCACACATGTATGAACGGCGGGCAAACGGCCAGGGCGAAGTGGGAAGGAGAGAGTAAAGTTGGACGGGCGGACGATGGCGCGCGCTCGAGCTCTCTGGTCTGAAGTTAAACTACATCTAACCATCTCGCTTGCACTGCTCTGTTTCTATCTCACTTACTCTGGTTACTCTGGGTGGGTATAAGTCGCGGGCTATTATCGGGGGCTATAGCGTTTGAGGGCCCTCTCCGCTTTCATCCGCTAATGGGCAGCCTCTCTCTTGGCCGTCTGCTCCTTTACTGCGTCATTAATACAAGTTGCACATGTCGAGAACGCGCGCGGTGCGCTACAATAATTTACATGAATGGAATTGAAAATTTTCTACTTCTCAGAGTGAGTAAGAGAAAAGCTATCGCTCAGATAGAGGAAATGGTTGAGAATGAGATAGATGTTAAATCAGAGAGTAAAACAGAGTCAACGAATATGAATAGAGAGATGGCGAAAAAAAAAAAAAAAAGTGACACACGACTGAGTGGAAGAAAAAATTTCCAGGCATTTTATATCAGTAATTACATGAAAGATGATATTTTTTCAAATTCATTTCATACGCCTGTCTGTACCTGTATAAATATATTTATGCATAGATATATTTTACCATGCACTTGAGAAAGGACTCCCATCGTGCGTTTAACTTTATGTGTCGTTAGACATATATATGTATTTTGTAGGGAGTCAAGAAAAAGAGGAAGTTGTGCGGAAAATGTATATCTCATGCATCGGAAATTATTCTTTCGAATTATTTATCTACATCTTTTTAATTTACGATTTTAAATTTCATTTTAATATAAAAAGACAATTTGTATTGTCAAGTTTAGGTTATGATTTTTTATTTAATTCATGAGTGATTGCAAAAAACTTTCATATCCATTTCAACTAAACCAACAACAGTTAAAGTAAAAAAAACCCTTCACGTCCCACATAACATAATTAATTTAATTTTTTTTTCCTCAACAAAATTCGCCAAATGTCCTGATATTCAGTTGAAAATCCCCAGCTCGAGTTTATACCACTCACAAGTTGCATTCACAAATTGGTAGAGAGAAAATATGTTGTGTGTACGATAGTACTTGGGGACTGGACGGAGCATCAGAAAAGCCAAGTAGTAGAAGAGATAACCGAACGAGAGATGCTCTTTGAGACACTGAGAGCAACCAATAAAGCCGGACCAATTACTGGTCACTGGTCGCCATTCTCCCGCTTTCCTCTCCTCTATCATACCATTCGCTATTGATTTGCATTCAAATAGATGTTATACTCTAAGTAGACGGATCCTAATGGATTATCAGTTGGAGTCATCGGTAGGAGGCTTCAAAGCACCTCACCATCAGAGTTGCATCGAGGAATATTTTTCTCTTTCTCTCTGTTCACAACGCTTCTTCCCCTTTTCTCTTTTACCCGTCATCTCTCGTTCCATCTTTATCTCACTATATATTTCTACATTCTCATCTCTGTTGCAACCTGTTCTTTTGCGTTTCTCTCGCAACGACGCCGCAAAACGAAACCGCCTACAGTCTCTGTACTCTCCTTTTGCCATCCACTCTCTACTGTTTCATCCATTTCCTAATGAAACAGTTTTCGATTCAATTCATTTCTTTTTTTTCTTCCTCTTTCTTTTCTTTCTTTTCATCATCATTTTGTTGTGTTTTTTTTTCTTTTTCTTTTTTCTCCTCTTGCTTCCATTTTTTATTTATCCACCTTTGACACCCTTTTATTGCAAAATTCCTAAACAAAACCACAAATAGAAGATTAATAGATTTCAAATACATCACAATAAATTCATCCCCTTCACATTCACTGATACAATTTTTTTTTTTTTCCTTTTCATTCAATTTATCACCATTTTCCAAACCCCATCACACCCCATTGCCCAATATCAATCCATAAAAGGAAAATAAGCAGTGGAAATAAAATAAATAAATAAAAAAAAGTGAGTGCCAAGTCATGTTTAGTTTTCACAAAAATACAAATAATAATATACCACAATTGTAGCAATTGAAATAAAATTTCAAACAAAGAAGCAACACAAGATATGTTGCTTTGATATAAACAAACTCACGTAGATAAACAAAACTACATAGATATATAAATACACAAATACACATAGATGTGAACACATAAGGACTAGACGTACGTAATAAAATGGCATTAACGGTACAGTCCATCGAGCCGGTTTCCAAAGAGGGTAAAGAAGTTGAATAAAGTGTAGCTGCAGCACAAATATATATATATATATATATATATATAAACGCACAAACACACAATCACACGCATCTATACATCAATACACATAAATATATATACAATACATAGATATAAATACATAAATAGAAAACCAATAAACATCTCGACGTTATTATGCTCTCGGACACAACTTCAATGAGTGTCGGCACATTTACAATCACCACCGAGTAATAATTATATACATATAATAAATATATATATATATATATATATGTTTGTGGGTATTTAATAAAAGAATTTATATATATGATGGTGATATGTGTGCACGAGTGAAAGTTCGATTTAACTTGGAGGATTTTATTTATGTATATTGTTTTTTTTTTCTTACTTATTGTCTTTTATTAATAATATTCGGTATTATGTTGTTATTTATCTGATGCATTTGGAATATTAATTTTATACAGGTGGAATTATGCAAGGTGTATATTTATTTATATAATTTTGCTATTTAGTTGTTTATTTTTTTTGTAATTGGTAATGAGGAAATTGTGGTTGGAAATTAATTGAAATTATTGGAGTGTCGATTATGATTAATTGAAGTTTCTTTTGTGGTTGTTTAATAGGGAGATTTGTCTAGAGGGTGGTGTTGAGTATAAGGTGAATTAAAATTTGTGGAGAAATAATTGAGAACGTTCTGGATTGTTGTCAAAAAATTCCATAACTTTTTGAATGAAGTTGAGAATCTTTTCATAATTATTTATCATCATTAGAATTTTCTAGTATTGCATTATATGAGACATGAAATGCATTTAACTATATTCACTCTTCTGCTTTTTTTATTTTGTTTTATTGATCTTTCTCTACCCAATTGAATTCAACGATAGCAAATAAGGAAATTACATTTGCTAAAAATAAATGCCAGCTTGAACGTTAAATAAAATTAATAATAATAACACTCTTAACATTCACATGTACATAAAGGATTAATATGTTGCCTCCATTATTGGAATAGTATGTGAATAGTCCAAGTCAAGTGGCTCAGAGAAATTCAATTTATTTATTTATTTACATGAACATATTTATACATGGAAGATAAAAAAAATTATAAATAAATATGTTTATGTATATTTGTATTCAGTTGAGGAACGTAAATGTTGACTGGCGCCAAGTAGATGTCGCCACGACCTTACGTGTCCGAATGTGTTCACACAATTCCACTTTGCTTTCATTTATATATCTATTATAAATATTTTTATTTATCTATCCATTTATTTATTTATTTCTATCATATACATTTGGTTTTTCTCGTTAATTTATTCGATTCATAACTGCAATAAACTCTGTAAGGCTCACATTCTTATTGGTTTAATTAAATTAATTTTATTCTGAATGTTTTATGCACTTTAAGGAAATTCATAAATACATTTTTATCATTTTTACTTTTTTCGCTTCATCTTAATATTGATCCGTTCAATTAATTATTTATGAAAACTTTTTTTTTCAATATCATTTCGTTCCTATTTAGGGATTTGTCTTTTGGTTATGACATGAATTAAAGAAAGGAGTTGATGTCTATAAATGGAAGTGATTTGAATGTTTGTTGTTTGTCAAAGAGATTTTACCGACAGTTACTTTTAGGTATAGAATATTTATTTATTTATTTATTTATTTATTTATTTATTTATTTATGTATTTATTCTTGTAATTGCTGAGATTAAATGTCTCATTTTGTCTTCTGCATGATGTGAATTATTAATTGGATCAGGGAGAATGCTGCAGTGTTGTAGGAATGAAAGGAAAAAAAAAATAATTACTGAGGATTGCAGAGTATGTGAAATTGTTTTGTTTCTGGCCCTGTGTCATTGTTGGATTTATTTTTCATTGAATAGTTTTTCTCATAAATAAATAAATGAATAAATAAATAAATAGATAAATGTCTGCTAAATATGCACACATAAAAATTTTTATTATTTATCAGTCGGTTGAATAATTTTTTGTTTAGTTTCGTTGGTGTTTCATGAACAAATAAGTGGCCGCGGTCAGGACCAAAGAGAGTTGAAAAAGCATTATTCTGTCCCCCCATACCTGTTCAATCCTGTTTAATATATATATATACATTTATATACGTGAGGGTTCGAGCGTATTAGTAACACCCTCACAATTCATAGTGCGGCTTCGATGCCAACTCAATATATATATACGATTGTGTATTCTCTTTACGAATGTGTTCAATGCCGACTGTTTAAAGACGCCGACCGATTCTCAGGTGTGTTACTGTTAACCTGCTTTATCTTCGTATACTCCACTATAATAATTTCTCACATTGCCAATGGGTTTCAATATGATACATTGAGCCTTCTATCAATTTTTTTTTTAATCCTTAAAAAAATAAATAGAATCTATTTTACAGTTTAGACTTTTGGTTTTACTTTTGAATAATAAAAAGCAAAAATTGTTATGCCAGGCAAATATTCGCATTATTTGCTCGTAGAATGACGGTAGGAGAGGAATAAAGAATGAAGAATGAAAAATAAGATATGAAAGAATGAGTAAAAAAATGGGAAAAATAAAAATAGAAAGGGGAAAAAAGGGTGGAAGAAAAGAGGGAATGTAAACGCTGGGTCGCGCGCGCGATTCTTCATATATATCTACGGTAGGTTATTTTTCTCACTTCATTCTCCGTGCGCCTCCTCACATTCTATCTTCCTCTCATTTTCTTTCTCAGCGTCGTACAGTCTCAGAACAGGTATTCCACCCATTGAAATAAGCCCAACGTCGCAATATGAAATATATCCCCTTGTACAACTTGATAATCCGTAGTTACCATAAATCCAGAGTGATTATCCGACGCAGTCTATTTATAGCTCTGACACATACACACTTGCACAAATATACATTATATATATATATATATATATGAATGTATGGATAGTTACATAGATATTACATGGTTGGATGCAATGTTAGTTGAGGCAAAATTGTTCTTTTGCTATTCATCAATTTTTCCATATGAAATTAAAATACCGATAAACAATTATTCGTTGGTTTATTTATAATAAATTTTTACGAATGACAGGAACAAGTTGATGAATAATAATAGGAGATATAACAAGAAATATTTTAAATAATGTTGGAAGAATTTGTTTATTGCTATTTGAATTTTGTTTTGGTTGAAAATTTGTGATGTGATGTGAATATTGATTCGATTTTCAAGTGATTGCTGTTTTGTAGGAAAATTTTCTAGATGAAAATGTGTAGTTCCGACGATAGCTGTGTTTATATTATTCAAGAACTCGCTTGGTTTCTTGGATTTGAATAATTATTAGGGTAGTTATCAATAACGCAATACAAACAGAGCCATGACAACATTGCCGTACCAAGCAACGTTATATAAACCAATTTTTCATCTCTTTCAGTTTCTCCATTTTAATAAAACAGACACATAATGTTGTGAGAAACCGTTAATGCTATATTATACACAGAACTGAAACGAACGAAGAAATGAGTGAGATGATGAGAGAGTGAGCGCGATGAGCTATTAAAAATACTCTCTGCAAGAGAGTTATGAATGAGAGAACGAATGCTGCGCTGAAATAGAATGGGATGGTGTTCCGCCCCGCCCACAGACACCGGACAGAAAGTGCATAGCACCCATGTATATAAACCCCCTTCGGGGTCGCTTCAACGCAGGTTTAATACACTAGCGCAGTTGGCGAGAATATATATATACGTATGGATATAAATATATATGCGGAATGGGATGAGACTAGCAACAGCGCATCGATTGTCGATGGGTAGATCGAGTCGACGTGGCTACCGGTTTGCCTGCGGCATTTTATCTTTGTATGTATACACGTATATAGATATTCTGTGTCTATTCATGTGCAACGTATAATCCGTTGGGCATGCAGGATAATAAAGGAGAAATAAAAGAATAATTTGATTATCATAATTTACTTTTTTTTCGTTGTATTTCAACGGAATAATTAAAAGAGATATCTCTGAAAGGTACTTTGCACTTTATTTTTGTCTTTTCTATTGTGTTGGTCTTTGAGAGAATTTTAATGATCTTCAGTTTAACCCCACAATCCATCCCTTCATGACCTGCTAGAAAAATGTTTTTGTCAAAGGGTTCAAACTAAAATTGAGAAATTTCTCACCCTTTTTAGCAATCGATATATCTACATAGAAGGTCAATTATTAATTTCACCCTTAACAATAGAGCAATCAATAAGGTAATGAGCAAAAGGACACTCAGCTATGCCCAACCATCATCCCACACTGACTTAATCAAATTACTGATGCCTTCACACCAGTCAAGACGCTATCGCATTGCCTCTACGGTCAATGAAGCCTCCGGCTATTTTAAACGACAAAACCATCAACATCGTCGCCCGAACACCATCATCCATCCTTTAACCTTTCTCCATTAAATATCTATCTTACACTTTACTTGCTACAATGTCCAAGCACCCTACACCAGACACAACTTCTCTACAGAGCTAAAGCACATCAGCAAACCAACACGACATTCTATCTCATATACACCAACATACCCTCAACAATTTCTCTACGTGAGAATTTCTTGTTCAAGTCCTGCAACAACCTGATGTTGTCTCTCTAACGTTGCAATTGGAGCCGAGTTTACTTTTGCTTCTCTTATCTCATCCAACTCTCTTTTAATAGTTTTACCAACGGTGTTTTAAAACGTGTCCGTGCGTGCACGATATCACACGTTAAATGACATATAAATATATCAGACAATATAAATAAACAAATAAATGAATAAATAAATAAAATGGTTATTTACGTTAGACAGTTCAACCACCTCAATTAACATAACTACTCATAACACAGAAAATTATTACATAATTATTTGAATGTTTGTGTTTATTTATTTGCTGTGCCTTTTTTTTGATGGATTGGAAAAGGAAATGTTTGTGGGTGAATTAAGATGCAATAAAAGCATAAAAATTTGGAATTTTTTTGCAAAATTAGTGAATGAATGGAGATTGGAATGTGAATGATCGGATCGCTTTGTCACGATTGGTAGGACAGTTGTTTATATTGAATGTCTGTTCGTATATGTATCTGGTGTGGGATCATCGTGCGATGTGAGTAAAGGAGATGGATAGATTGGATGAGAGAGAAGGTGGATGGAGTTATGTTCCGTTGGTCCATGTGCTGACGCGCGCGGTCAGTCGCAGGTTGCTATGATATATGTGTGTTGTGTGTGAGGATGTGAAAGAGAATCAGTAGCTCTTGGCTTCATTCTCTTTCCTACATCAGGTCAATGAAATCTATTTTTATATCTTTCGTGTGTATAAACAAATGAGAGGAATAAAAATATTACAGAGCCTTTTTTTTCTTACTTTCGTTTCTTTTGTTTAATTTTTTTTTGCTCGTTCGTTTTTTTTTTTATATTGAGTGAGATTATTTGAATAGAATATTCAACATTGAAATTGGTTTTATTGAATGGATTTTTATTATTAGCAGGATATTTTTTTTTTCTTCTGCAAAGTCGTTTTATTGTAGAAAAGTAAATTTGACTTATGGAATATTTTAAATATTTAAATTGAGTTTGTTAATTGAGTTTGAGAATGAAGAGAATTTTTTTTTTTTCTATCAATTTTTATTGCTCTTGTTTGTGTTTTATTGGTTTTATATTTGAGATTGAATTATTGGGATTGGAATTATTAGATGGAGAATGAATTTAATTGTGGGAATTTGAAATCTAAAAGAATTAATGAAAATTTTTGCAAAGATTTATTTTAATTCAGTTATTTTATTTACATTATAACTCTCGGCTAAGTATTCTCCTCAATTTCGTGCACTCACACGTATAAAGAAAAAAAATTCCCTCTCTCCCCTCCCCCTCTGCCCCTTAATACATATAAAATAATGTCGCATGATATTATACTCTTGTCTCCTCTCAGCTTCATCCAACAAACACATATCCAACTATATGTAACAACTATTTTCCCTCTCTTAATATCAAACGAGCTTACAACCACATGCCCTCCCTCAATTCCCATTCCCACCACGCTTACACATACCAATATATAAAATAATAAATACACACATGGATAAATACCTATCTCACTATACTTGTCTCCTTCGTTTTCACCTGAGCCTTTCAATTCCTCTTTTTTTCTCTCTGTCGTTTTACATTTTCTCCCTTCAACTTGGGGCCTATCTCACTCGCACACTTCATCACACATGTGTACATACACACGCACAAATGACGTGGTGTAACATGTTTAAACCCGGCACTGATACACAAGAGCTGTCCATCGTTTCCCTTTCCTCTACCGCGCGCCCCACTTTCCAACAGTTGTCTTTACCTCTCTCTTATTCTTCTTCGCTTCGTGCGTGTTTATACACATCGTCTTATCCCCACTGCTATTATTTTTGCTCACACACTCCACCTCTCCTTTTACTGTCTTCGTGCCTTCTTCGTGAGTATATACGGCCCACTATCTTCCCCCTCTTTTACCTTTAGTTCACGGGACCGGTGCGGGTCCACGCATATCTCTCGCGTGTTTGTCTTTGTGTTTTTACTTTGTATACGTTCATACGTATTGCTTGTTGTGTGTGTGTGTTTCTCTCTCTTGCCGGTTGTGTGTTCAGTGTAAGATTCGAACCAGTAGAGAACGCACACACGGGAGAACTCTATTGTTATATCAATTTCATTATTGATTGAACATTTATTTCGTGTTTTTATTGTTTATCGTTTACAAGGAAATATTGTGCCATTTTTATTTCTATTTTTGGTTATTACGTGGGCATTTTTTTTTCTTCCCGTGTGTTTTATTTCATTGTTTGTTCAATTTGTTCGTTTTTTTTTTTTTTTAATGTGGTGATCAGTGATTTTGGGGTTATTGAAGGGAGAAAAAGGAATTGTTAATGGAAATGAGAGACTGGTGAAGACAGAATTGTTGGTGTGTATTGTTCATTTGTTAATTAATTAACAATTTTTATTCAGTGATATAAAATTCCATGTTTTGATATAACGAAAAATATTAATAATCGTAGAGTGAGTGTTGGAAAAAATGTGCTGTTTAATAGAGAGAATAAAAATGAAGAGATGATGAAAAATTAATGAAAATAAACTGTGAAGAAGAGGGAAAAATTGTTGATTTCAAACGTTCTTTTGCAAATATTCTAATATCGATACGATGTCAAAGACAGTCTGGTATATAACACTGTGACAATCGATAAAGCCATTTAAACATGACCAGGATGAGAAAAGGGTTTGTGTGAAAAGGCATATTCGTGCCTTATCCCCTTAAAGGAAAAGGAATTGATTGGAAAAGGAGGCCAAGAGGGTTGACGCTTAATTAAATCGATTAGACTTTGGGGTTAATTGTTCTGGAACGTCGAAGCTCTCATCTTTCTCCTAACATCATTATCACACCTTCTTCATTCTTCCTCTCATCCTTATCAACAAAATCAAAAGGACACATCAAAATCTATAGAAAATTTCTTGAAAGATATTCCCTGCAATATTTATAATATTTTTTCGAGACGTCCATCACTTTGATAATTGAAATCAAACAATATAAAATCAAGTGAAGTATTTAATTATTCATTTACACAAGTGCCAATATTTTTTTGTGTGCCAGTAAATTTCGTAAAGTAAGAATTGATATTGAATAATTGAAGTATTACTTCAATATTTGTTTTGAGAAATATTCAAGGTGAATGACAAATCATTCAACCGTCACCTCATTTATTTCATTTTCTCAATTATTATAATATTCAATTTTATGTGAGAATTTTTGCAATTTTTATTTCTTTTCGTTTTATATTGACGACACACAATTGTCGTCATCATTCACTCGACACCTCCTTCTGTTAAACTGTTGCTGGTTTTGTCCCACCATTCGCATTTGCCACCGCCTTCATTCTCTCTCTCCTTACCAACCTGTTAAAGACACGTTTTATATCCAATCTCTTCACTTCTTTGTATTTTTCTCTGTCTATTGCAACGCACCACATGTTTTGTTGTGTTTCGGTGTTGAGGAATATTTTGTTTTTCTGTTTCAACTTATGTTCGCTGCATCAGATATTAATACAAGAAATTGAGGTGGGAAACACAAAGTGATAAATATTCTGTGGATTTCGTTGATTTTTTATGTTTAAATTTTTATTTCGCTTCGAGGAGAAATTTTATTGAGATGAATGATTATTTTTATTAATCGTGAGTGATTAATTTACGTTTTGGTTATTAGTTAATGCGAAGGTGTGAATTTTAGTGAACAATTCTGTGCGGAAAAAAGAATTTTGGACAATTTGGTGGAGAAAATATTGATCATTGAATTTATTTTGGTTTTTTTTTCTTCTGATTGTATTGAATAGTGGAAAAAAATAAGTGATAGAGTGACTATATAAAACGGTTTACTATACATGGGTGGACTTTACGTGGAATTGTTGGTGAGTTTAATTTATAAATCTTTTACTTGGTTTTATTTATTTGTGTATTTCTCTGCGAGTTTTCGTTCGTTTTTCTATTTATAGGAGACAACAGAAACGGACATGAACCTGTTTTTATTAGAGCAGTCATTCTGTTTCTCATTTATCTGATCGAATATAAGAAATATTTATCCAATTCTTTATTTTGTATTTATTTATTAGGTTTTTGTTCTATATTTATTACACATTTTGATTTGCGAATGTTGAAATTTGCAATCAAATTGTCTGAAGGGTGGGAAAATTGATTTGCTATTATCAGAAATTCACTGATAATTATTGTTTTGTTTCCATTACAACACAAAAGTAATTAAATCCTTCGCATTTTTTTTTACACTAATCAATTTTAATACATCTATTAATTTTTATGTTGTGAATTATTATATATCACCTCTTTTTCACATAATTCTTAGACAAATAAACGAAATTAGTGTTACATACACACAGATATATTGAGAAATCACCGTCGCTTTTATAATAAAATTACAGTAAAATAATACAAAATTATCACACGTTGCCACACACAATTTTATATTGTTCAATGAACGAAAATAATTATAACTAACAATAAATGTTTATAAATACATGAATTAAATTTAGAGCACTCGAGATTGTTACAGGGAAATAATTCCACCACTTGTGCATATAAAATATTTATTTAAACATTTTTCTTCTGCATTTTGTTGTTTTTTTTATGTTGTTCTATGGTTGCGCTACCGTAAATATTGCGCAACAAACGGCAACGAGGGTTGTTGCGATGGTTATATAGCGTTGGGGTTGTTTTACGGGCCGCGTCACAAAGGTGGAACAAACATTAATCTTTACCAAGTGCCACATTTTCATTATACATGAGTTTTCGTTGGTGATGTTTGTGTCTGTTTTTTATTTTTCTTCTAAATTTTATTTTTTAATTTCTCCCTTTTTCTCCAACTCTCTTCTTCAGCTTCTCCCTTTTTTTTTGTGTCTCTTGTCGTTCATGCGCACGATACAAAACTTCTCCAAACATTCTTTGAGGGGAGGAAAAAAAAGACAGTTTTATCTCTTGTGAAAAAAAAAAAGGGAGAGATTGGGGATAAAATTGTGAGGTGAATTAACAATATTCAGGTGCATCCAATTAAAATTTGTGCTGTGATGATCAAAAAAATTCCTAATCATTGAAAAGTCTTTTTCCAAATCCTAAGAAAAATTATTCTAATGAATTATTCAAAATTCTCCTATCCTTTTTCAAAGCCACCCTCATTAACCTTTAAAATTCCTTCTACATCGTCGCATTGTCTAAAACTAAACCAGATCATTCACTCAACCCAAATAAATCCACTGACAATAATCCTCCATCCAAATTTCACTACCACAATTTATATTCATCTGAACTTGGTATGGAAAATGTGTGGCAAGACCTAATGGGTTTCTTTGTCAGTAGAATTCTTTCTTCATTCATTTTTTTTTTATTTATTTTTTTTCTCATCATTTCTCTCTGTTCTTTCTTTCTATTCTCTTTTTTTTTTGTTTCCACTACCTTTTTTTCTTCTCTTTCATTATTCTTTTTTTCCTCTCTTGTTCTCTTATCTTTTCTTCTTCTCCGCTGTTGACTTTGTGTCTCTGCTTCACGTTTGTGTGTCTTGTGGTACTCTCTCACTCAGTCTTTCACTCGGTCGTTCAATATACGATAGATAATACGAAGAATAATGGGCCACGTATATTATACATTTATTTGTTGCAAGAACAGAATCTGTAGGCACTTTGCACGCGACTCGCGGTCCCCTTTCAACTTCAGCTGCGACACTTTTGCTATTCACAATAGAAACGAATGGATATGAAGATGTGTATGTGCGTGGTTGTGCGTGTTTTGTATATTGTCGTTGGATTTTTCGTTGTGTGTTTGCTTGTGTGATATATTTTTTTGGTATTCTAATTTTTTTTTCTTCTTTCGTTTCTTCACATTATTCTTTTGCTTCTAATAAATATATTTTAGGTTGCTTTTGTCTTTTATTTCACTTTGTTTTATTCTGCTTTGTTGGAGGAAAAAAAAAATAATAAAGCGAAATGAGAATTGTTAATGTAAATGAGTAGTGATGAAGGCGAATGTTCTGATTTTTCATTATACTGATTTGTAATAACCCAAAAAGATATAAAAACTGATGAACAATCATGAAAAACAGTAGTCAAACTAATAGATAAAATTCTTTTGAAAATAAAAAATTCTAAAGAAGAAAAACGTTAAATACTATCAAAGAGAGAAATAATGCAACGACCTCCCAGTTTAAAATCAACAGCAGTCGATAGCAATCTTATCTCTAAATATAGTCAACCAACTCAACAATCTAAAAACAAAAAAGAAAGGGAAAAAAAGAATAAACGAAAAGTTGAAGTAAAAAAAAAGGCCACATGTAAAATTGCCTTTGAAAAAAATATATCTATCGAATGTGTAAAGCAACGCAAAGTGTCCTCATGTCTCTCTCTCAAACCACATCTATTAAAACACCAACAAGAAAAACCAACAATACCCAATGAGAAGAAAGAATAAAAATATATATAAATGAAGTAGAAAAAGAAGGCGAAGAAATTCCGGTTGTTGCGAGGTTGGAACATGCCGACCGCGAGAGAAAGAAGAAGTAAAAGAGGAGGAGAAGGAGAGAGAGAGAGTGAGAGAGAAGTTGAGTTGGAGAGGGCCTAATTAGTCAGGGATATATCTGGAATCTCATGGAGGCGAGTTTTGTAGGCCTCCTCTTCAGTTTTATGTATATATACGCAGGCGGATTTCTCGATGGCGGGGATTAGCATACAAATCGATTTAAACTCGAGATAAATAGCCACTCAAAGGCTTCTCACGTGGACGCCGACGTTGGGAGCATTATCTTGTCCACCGGCGGAGAGCGTCGTCTTGAGATTAACGCTTTAATGCTTTATATATTTTATAACCGAGCGACGTTAGAGAATTGAGTGTATGTGAAGTTTTACTGTGAGTCATAGCGACGGTCCAGTAATGGGGAAACTGACCAAGAGCGAGAGAGTTTGATCAATTGATGGGAATGACAATAAAAAGTTTTTTTTTTTTTTTTTTTTTCGGAATTGAGAGAAAGTTTTAGAGATTTGTGTTCGTTTTAGAATTCTTTCTTTTTTTATTTATATTTTTTTTCTTTATTTCATGGATATTTTTGTGTTTCTATCGATATCAGGTTTAGTTGTTGGATTATAATTGAGGATATGTTGATGAGAAATTGTTAGTGAGAGTATGGTGAAGTGGGAATTGACATTTCTATGGGTTATGATTTATTTTTGGAGAGTTCTTGGAAGGTGAAATTTGTTTACGCAGTTTTGGATTGTTGGGCAGTTGATTGATAATTTTTGTTTGAGAATTGATCGAGAGGATATATATGGGGGTTATGGGATGGAAAAGAGTGAAGGGAATGGAGAATGTTTGTGTTTTGATGTGTTTTAATAAGATTTTGAGAAAGTTGGAGATGTAGGAATGATTAGTTTTGTTGAAATTTGGGGAATTCCATAGTTTTTAGGGTATAGTGGGGATACTGTTGGTCTTAGATGGAGATTTATGCATATGAACTTGTAGGTGAGAGTCTAATAAATAAAAAAATGGATGTGTATAAGTTTCTAGAATTTTTTAGACACTTGGAATCATTTTATTGGTGAAATCCTTGAAAATTTTGTATTCAAATGGGTTTATGGGTTATCGTGGTGGCACCATTAATTTTGATTATTAATTGATCTACATTTTATCCATTTACATCCGAATTTGAAAATTGCCAAATTTCTGTTACTTCACATTCATGATAATTTCGTGATAATTAATTTCGATCCTCAGTACCTGTCGTACTTTGAGTCTTAGATATTCATATATATATATGAATTTGTAGA
This sequence comes from Meteorus colon, assembly GCA_030523085.1. Classification (NCBI taxonomy): domain Eukaryota; kingdom Metazoa; phylum Arthropoda; class Insecta; order Hymenoptera; family Braconidae; genus Meteorus; species Meteorus colon. The sequence goes on along the minus strand of JAPYZH010000247.1, from coordinate 169,356 downwards.
GGAGAATCTGAGGAATATAAAGATTTTTATCCCAACAATATATCATAACCCCATAAAAAGTTATGCCCGATAGAATCCATTGAATTAATCCAATTCTCTAAAAATTGATCAACAATTTACTCTTGACGTAACCGCGTTCAAACTATCAGTCCTACACATCGATATATATAAATGAAAATGTGCAGGAGATTCTAACGATGAAAATCATATCCTCATTAATAGTCTCCAACAACCCCATCAAAAATTACAACCATCGGAACATATCACTGCAATAACGGACAACAAAACGAAAAAAAAATTCTAAGCCTTCAAAAAAACCGGTGAGAGAACTACAATTCCACCGCAAGATCACAAAAGAATCCGAATCCCCCATGATATAAAAAAAGAGAAAAGAAGAAAAAAAAATGAAACGAAAGAAAAGAGGAACACAATCGACGAGAAAAAAAACGAGGAGAATCGAAAATAAAATATTTAATCCCAACCATTATATCAATTCATCGGTTGGACTGTGGGCAATTTAAATTCCAGGACGATCAACTGCTTCTCTTCTCTCAGTATATTGTCCGTGGTGTGAGTGAGTGAGTGAGTGTGTGTTGACCTCTGAAATAGAAACGCAAAAGGCAATAAAATTCTTGAGCCACGCGAGCAATCGTAAGCGCGCGCGCTTCATCTCCTTTTTCATTTTTTATTCTTATTTCTACCAAAGTGACGGAAATGAAAAAAACACTTTGGGAATTTCTAGCTGAAGGAAACAGTGGAATAAATGTCGCTAGTTGACAGATCAACCTGTGTCTGTATGTATTGAAGAAAAAAGAATAAAATAAACCTGTGAAGCAGCAGCAGCAGCAACAGCAGCAACAGCAGCAGCAGCAGAGAAAGACAGATTGAAATAAAAGACAAGTACGTAAAGCAGTCCCGAATGAGCATACGACGACGAGGCGGCAAGTGGGCCACGCTTGAAACGGATGAGCAGGTGAGCGCGCGTAAATCTGGGTGTAGTGGACCTGCTACGCTGCTTGTGAAGAGTGGGGAACACGAAAAGGAGAAAAAAAAAAAAAAGGAAAGAGATGGAATGAAGAGGAGAGAAAAAAAAATGAGAAGGAGAAAATACACACGAAGAGGTTTCGTTTTGCTGGACCTGGGACCAGCTGCTCACTGTCACCGCCGCGACCTGTATTACTGTGTTGATGCTTTTCTGGTTTTGTCATACGTATTTTATTCTGTTTTTGAAATGCAATATGAGGAGATAAATTTCCCGAAGGAAATATGAAGAAATAGATATGAAGATGTGTTTATTTCGAAATAATTTGGACACTTTGAATAGTCGGAACTAATGTTTATAACCGTAGTTTTCTATTCATCCCATTTGTCCTAAAGTCTCTTGCGTGTTATTTCGTGTTTTCTTTCCTTTTTTGTTATTGTATAGGTGTGTATATGTAGTCGTTTGCCTTGTGACGACCAAATCTTATCGTCGGCCGAAGGGCCGAGACGACGCATAAATTATCTCCAAGCTTGGAGGATTTCGAAAGGTTTATTTTTTTATTTATTATTATTTTTTTCTTTCGTTTCTTTTTATTTTCTCTCCATCATCTCATTCTTTGTCGAATGTTCTTTCTATTGGTTTTTTTTTTCTTCTTTCATTTTATATGTGTGTGAGGAAATAAAAATAATCAAAGAAAAATTTCAACAGAGGAATTTTACCGTATCATATAAATTATTATTTCCACACTCGTGAATGAATCGAACAATATCATTTTCCATTTCTTTTATTCATTTTTGGCTGAGTGAGATGTGATTTTTTTCTTTAGTTTATGTGCACATGATTTTGCATTTATCTGGTCTGATAACCGACGGATTTATTTGGATGGGAAAATTTTATTGAAATAATTTGTTTGTTTGAGAAGAATTTTTATTCTTGAAAGTGTTTCGTTTTGAGGAGAATCTGGAGTTTGGAATTGAGTGATTAAGACTGAAGAATGAGTGGGACAGGTCTTCGTCCGGTTTGGAAAAAAAAATCAGGTCCATTTAAATTGGAACTGAATGTCTTTCTTTGGAAGACACTTGTGAGGTAAAACATTTCCTTGGGAAAGACTTTTCTGTAAAGATCTTTATCTAATTGTGGAATTTAAAGTTTCTTCATTAAGTAGAGAGTTAAAGGAATGTATTAATGAACAAATGTACTGATCCAGTTTATTAACACATCATTGATTGCTATGATTGGTAGAGGAAAATCTGCCTAAATCAATTCAACAATAATTTCCCATGAATAATCACAAATAAACCAACTATAAAAGCAAAGAATATTCCTGTTATTAAAGAAATTGATGAAGTTTGAAAGATGAGAGAGTATATGGAAGCAGGCAAACATGTAACACACATATATGAAACACAATGTGAAAATGTATTGGTGCGCGCGCTCTCCAGTTCGATACCGTTAGCGAATGGAGCCTTAATAAAGTAAATAAAAGAAGAGGCCTGTCGGACAAGAGAGCGCAAGTCCGTGAACATCTTCGTCTCTCTTGTTTCATCGAAGCCATCCAGTTGTATTATATCCTCTTTTGCTTGACTCGTTCGCTTGTTTACCCTCCCTTTGCTCCTCGTCTCTCACTTATATACACACATGAATGTTTCCTCTGATGGTTCTCTTCTTCACCACTGGTTTATACATTTATTCGTCGTCTTAACTCTCTTGTTTTCATGCCAATGAGAGAGGTGAATAAAGAAGAAAATTCGTGGCCTAATTGCAAGCAAAAAAAAAACCTGTCGTAAGATCTGGCTCACGTCGACATATTTTTCTTATGTGTATTCATCCATACTTTATTCTCATTTATTGTTGTTATTATCTTTATTTTTATCTTCTCGCATTTCTTATTTTGTTCCTGTTTTATCCTTTTTTTTTTTTTCTCTCCTTTTTTGGGTAACATAAATATTAAATGTAATAATATTCCCACGGCAATTAAAATTATTTATGTGAATTATTGTGTGGAGAATGAATAAAAGTTTTATTACTTTTTATTTTTGAATTTGGGGATTTTTGTCACCTTTGCGTGACAATGATCGATTTATTTGGGCAATTTAATTAATCATTTGACGTTGGGGAAATTGATCCTTTAATGTTCTTCTTTGTTTTGTCCAATTATCGGTTAGAGAATCTGGATTATTATGAAGATAATGATGAGGAAGAGAAAATAAATGGACAGATGTGTGTGTTTGGGATAGAATTAAAAATGAAATAAAAACAAAGTGGAAGAAGTTTTGCGATTATAAAATATATAAATTTAGTTGTGTGTTTTTTAATAATGATTATATATTTGTAGTTGTAAGTTTGTAACGGTATTTTATTTCATGATTATTATCGTTATATGTTGACACGTATGAATGATTAGCATATACTAGAATATATATTTTCTATTTGCACACTTTATTAACTCTCCATCTCTCGCTATTTTCTGTTCTCCCCTCGTTCGTTGTCTCATTCGCGCTCTTTGCTGGCATCAACTTCTCCATATGCCAAATATATACAAACAGAGAACTCACTGTATTCTCCATAAGTTTATTCATGTTTGACGTACTCTATCCTTTTCTTATTCTCTTCATTACGGAGTTGGTAGGAAAAAAAAAAGAAAAAAATGAACAAGAATAAAGAACTGATGTCAAATAAATTTTTTATTTATCTTTGCACATTTTTGTTTGGGATTTTACAATTCTTTGGGATTTTTTTTTTCTTGGCTTTGTGGGTTTTATTTGTCTTTTTTTTGTGGTTCAAATGAGTATTTGGAAGTAGGTGTGTGGTTGTGTTATGAAAGTTGGGAAAAAATTTGAGTATAAGAAGGATATTATTCATTCGTAGAATATCCCCTGCAATTTAATCCCTCTGAACGTCTTTGTATATATTTATGTATATATATAGAGTATTACCACAACTAAATCGCAAACGAATCCCCAATTTTCGTTACTTTCTTATTATCATTTTTTCCCATTCAACCAAACCCAACCCAATAAACAAAAAAAATATATCCCAGGTAGACAATAATTATTCAATGACAAAAAGCATCGCAGGCGATGGTGCAATCAGTCTACGTCAGTCGGCGCTACATCTCCACCTTAAGGTTGTAATTTAAAACGACTTTACTTTAATGACCGTACAATGCACTCATACATACATACACACACACACATTATATATCATATACAATTCAACAACAGCATGAACATATTCACATTAACAAAAACAGTAGGGAAGAAAAAAAAACACCACGAAAAATATATACAAATGTAATGTATAAAAATGAAACCAAAAAAATTTAAACAAGAACTGTAGCAAAATGCAGAAGGGATAAGTTAAATAAAAGTAAAAAAAAAAAAAAATCACCACACATAGAAAAGAATTCGGTGAATTGAGTTATACTTGAAGTATTGCAGAGCTACTGAACACAGAGAGTAACTCTTGGTTATGCCTTTTATGAATCAAGAAGGCGGTGTTTCGTATATACAAGCAAACACATTCGTCGTACAATGATGCGCTTTGTGTAAAAGACATTACATATATATAATTTTATTATATAGATTTGTATGAAGGAGATAAAGAGTGATGTGGAAGGAAAGGAAATATGAAATAAATAAATGAAATAAATAAAAATAAAGGTTGATATGTAACGGGCAGCAAAAATAATACAGCACACCCTCATTGAATGTGCTAATAATACCAAGATAATTTGTTTCAAGTAGGCCATTAATTAAATTATCGTCTATATATATTTTTTCGTGTGAAAATATTTATTTTAAATATATACAGATAGGGTAGGATTTCTTTTTTCTTCTCTTTTTCGCTTCTACCTTTTTATTTATTTATTCATTGTGAGTGTGTGAATGTATTTGTAATTTTTATTTGCATCAATGTATGAAAATGGGGAAAATTATTTTTTTTTCTTGTATGTTAGGGATGTTTGGTGGGTAAAAGAAATTAATTCATAAATTAAAATGGAAGAGCAGAATTTTGTGTTGATTGTGGAGGAGTTCATGGGAATTTATGGGAACAAAATTTTCCAATTCTATAAAATATCATCGATACAAAAATTCACCATAAACATTATCATTAAATCCACGAAATAAACCCCTTGAAAAAATAAAAATTAGCTCCCCTTGTCGAGTGAAAAGCACCGTTAACTACTGATGGCATCATTGTAAATTAATTACCTGGAAATGAGAAATCTCCGGTTGACTCTTTTTCCCTTTATTTATTCCTTTTTTTTTTCCCTTCTTTTATTTTTACTCCATCGATAAGAGGGGGCACACGCGAGGGTGGTCGCGAGATGAGGGGGCGACGCAAAGGGGGGGTTGTTTGTATGAACTCAATGAAAGATAAAAATTGTCCTTTGATCCATAGAACCAGCCCCTACCACATAATACACACAAATACACTTTAATATATTTTATTTTTTTCCTCCACTTCTTTTTTTCTTTCTTTATTCGTGAATGCATACAGAAGTGCATATATATATATATTTCTTATGGACATTGGTCATTTTAACAGCCATTTTCATTCCGAGCCATTTCCTTTTGAGGGGGAATTTTATGTCTTTATATTTAAATGTTTTTCTCGTGTTCCTTTTGATTTATTTATATATATATTTTTTTTTTTCTGCCTCAATTTATTCTACCCTCTAATTAATTTTGCTTTGTTAATTGATTACTGATACAAAATTTGCTATTATTTGTAGAAGAAAAAAAATAATGATGCATGAAATAATGATAAATGAGGAGAGAAATAAAATGAGTAAAAATATTTCTTTAACTTACAACGTCAATTGCGCAATTTCACGGTTGCTCACTAATTGCATTAGAAAACTATTGTCAGATGACGTAGTTGAGAGAAAAGGTGAATTATTGCTTCATACAGAGAGAAAGAGAGAAGGAGAGAAAGGGAGAGAAAAAAAAAATTATGTTTTGTGTGTGTCTCTGTGCGTGGTAAAATTTTCACCTGGTCAAACAAAAGTCTGGACAGTTTAGTCATCGTCATTGTGTTTGCATTATTATGTTAATCGTGAAGAGAGAAAGATGTGGTGGATGGTGGTAAGTTGAAGGTGAAGGAGGGGTTGGTGTAGACGCAGTAGAAAAATAAAGAGAGAAGGAAGAGGAAAAAAATTTTTTGTCAATGACAATACGTCAAAATTAATTTAGGAAGCGACTTGAAAGGAAGATGTAGCTGAACAAATATTAACTAAGCAAATCATTAGTTCCCCCCTGTTGAGGGTGGCATAGAGAATAGTGGGAGAAATATGTAGACATGAATACATAATAAATGATTTGTTTTGTTGGTGTTTAAATGTTTTAGATTTATTTGGATTAATTTTCCGAAAGTAAAATCAATAAAATATATTTTTTTTTTTTTTCATTTCACTTGAATTTCTTTTCATTCTTCTGTACAATCAACTAACAAAATATTTCCCACGTGTCAAACAATAAAATATCTACATATATCCTTGAGTCTGTTCATTCACCAATGACCCCCCTCTCTCTAAGACCCCTTCTCTTGCTCCCTCTCTTTATCACTTACTCTTTTCCTTGCGTCGTGTAACGCAATTACGATTGTTGTTTGAATGAACAATCAAGCACCCTCCACGCACGCCCCAATCATTCAATTTATGTTCAATCGACTTTTTGCCTTTACCTCCTGCTTCCACCTCCCACAACTTTTTCCCTTTCTCTCGTTTCCTCTCCTTTCCACACTCACCATTCTTCCAATTCTTTACTTCTTTCTTTCATATACTCATCTGTATATTTGTGTGTGTCTATGTGTGTATAGAGTTTGTGTACAATTCTCTCCCTCTACACGTTCGACGAAATAACCCCGGAAACTAATCGTCGCTCACAGCAGAGCGCAAAAGTATTGTGAAGCCCCGTTGCAAGCACTAACAACGTTCACTTTGGATAACTTGTTCTTATTTCCTGTCGTTGACAGGGTAAGTATTACATGAAAAAAAAAAAAATAATAAAACAGAAACTGAGAGAAGAAGAGTGGAGAAAATGGGAAAAAATAAAAGTTGGAAAGGAAAATAGAAAGGAGAAAAGAGTGGGAAAAGAGATGAGAGAATAAAGCTAATAACATCCGTGCAGTTGATGGAATGAAAAAGAAACGAAAAATGAAGAACTCAAAGTAAACGAATATCTCATACATTCATTCTTGGGATTTTTTTTTATTTTTACAGTTTCTTTATGTTTTTGTAGAGTTTGGGGGAAGAATTGTTGAATTTTATGATGAAAAGTGGTTAGGAAAAAAGGGGGGAATATGTGATATGGATTGTGGGGTGATTTTAATTGAGAATAGGGGATGGTGGAAAAAAAAACTTATGGGGAATGATGAATAGTTTGAGAATTTTATTTTACTGATTGGAGATGAAATCGGATTTTTTTGAGTGTGAATTTTATTTGTTTGTAATGAGAAATAATTTTTATGGAAAATTATTTTCTTTTCTTAATTATCAGTTGGTGTGACATGTTATTTTACCATTATTATTTGTTTCCACTTGATGATAAATCAAACAGATAAATAAAAATGTAAAAATAATAAAATGTAAAAATATAAAATAAAATTTGTGTTTTAATATTCAGTTGGTGCAAAAATTTTTTCGAGACAATTCCAATATAATTTTCTTATCATCACACTCAAAAACACAATTTTCGTTGTATTGAATAATTATAATTTTGTGTTTAATTGTTAATGAATAATTTTATTTAATGCAATGAACTAAATGTTCATTGAAATGAATAAGATGATTCTTTTGAAAATAAATATAATTTCAGTTATCAGTTAAATCTCATGTAATACAAAGAAACAATTATGACAAATTGAATATATATTGACAATACTTTTGTCTCACTTTCAACAGATATTCTCCAACTCATTTTATTTAATCAATTTAATTTGACATACAAAAATTTCTTCGGCAACATTAAACAACGTTCTCAGACAATTTACTATTATTACAGAACACATTTTTCACTCAAGTGAATATATATATATATTTTTTTTTCTTTCATTCATTTATCTCTATTGCACAATTTACCTTGGGCAACGAATTAATAATTAAAATTCTTCCTAAATACCCTGACTATTTTTCTAGAACAAATTTCTTGTAACTAATGAAATGATTAAAAACATTGCGAAATTGATTTTTACAATGAAAAACATTTTTTCTTTTCTTAAAAGTTTAATAAATAAATAAATAAGAGTAGGAAGGAGATGAAGAAGATAGATGTATCAAAGAGAGAGAGAGAGAGTGTGAGTGAGAGGTATTGGTAGCAAATGCAAAGTCCCCAGGGCGAGAGCGGCCGCGTGCGCTCATTCGCTACTACTTGGTATATATCGGAACCGAACAAACGGGTGAATGGCCTGCCGCGTCCTTGCGAGCCACCTGACCATGCCGACCGTGGCGCGCCACCGCTCGGACTTTCCACTAGCAACGGACGGTGAACCGCGCGCGCACTGAGTTGTCCAGACTGGTCCCGCAGCGCGCGCCCGGCCCGCACTTTACTAGTTGTCATGGAAGTGGTAAATAATATTATATACGTACACATCACACGGATTAGGGTGGTGCGCCACAGTGTATATTTCTTTTTCTCTTACTTCATCTTGCGTTCTTGCTTCTGACGTTGCGGGTCTTGATCAACTGGTTCACCCACCGAAAAATCTCCTGATTGGATTCGTCAATGTCTTTCTTTTTTTTTTTATGATGAGGATTTTTTTAAATATGCCCAGGTGATGGAATGAATGTAAAGGGGATTTACATTCATAGACAAACCCCATGAAGATCATTATTGAATAATTTACTATTTCCACAGCCCCAATTTTTATTTCAGCGCTGCATTTACTCGACAATTTTCTGTTATATCAGTGACTAATTCTTCATTTTGAATTTTGTTTTGGTTTTAGAGAAGCAGGCAGCATCCAAATGTCCACTGATGTGGAAATGGTGGAACAGCGGTGGGTGAAATTAATCCTATCGCAGTAACCAAATTGAAAATACAAAATATACCATCACCACCACCATCATCATCATCGATCAAAACCAACATCAACCCCCTCAACATTCACCAACCAACAAGATAAATCATCACGGTGAGTCCTCAATTCTACTTTAATTTACGCTGATAAAATGACAAATATATCAGGACAAAAATGACCCCAAGAAAAAATTCGTTCGATAATCAGTGACCAATGCTAATGAATAAATATTAAACAAACCCAAACCAGCACAAATAAAACACAAAAATTATCACAATCACCTGCTAACGTTTTACTAACAAACAAATAAATTAAACTAAAACGACAGAAGAGTGAAATAAAAAAATGTCATACGAAATGAAAAGAAAAGGAGAAGAAAAAAAAGGCAGAGTGAAGGAGAATAAGAAGGGACTCTCACGCGTCCGATCTTACCTGGTGGAAACACACTCGCTTGCCTGCCACAGGGCATTCCAGTTGCTCGTTACACTGCGCGCTCTTTTGCGCCAGTCGAGACTTGCTTGGGTGATATGTATACGTTTGATCGTGTATACCCATTGCATATATATAGGAAGTAAGAATTGTTGATGGTGTTGAGCTCGTGTTGGCGTTCACTAACACCGCTCACCATATAATGCAACCATTGATAGCCGTCCTCTCTTTCACGCACGCGATCTGTTGCAGTCGTGGCAACCCGTGTCCGGTGACAGCCTCCACTGTCCAGTTTCTCTCTTTTTCTTTTATTTTATTCACTTTTTTCTTTCTTTTTTCCTTTTCTTCTATTTCATTTTTACATTTATTTATTTCTTCAACTTCTTTTATTTGTTTTATTCGGTTCTATAGACATACTCGCTCTCACTCTCCTCATCCACGTTCTTTACTCTCTACCTCAACTCGCCCTTTCCACTTGTGAGTGTCGCACAAGATTTATTTTCCCATGCAATGTATATGTGAATTGTATACACTGAGATATAAAACGTCACGGACGTTGAGAATGTAGTGTAGAGTATCTTACTGATTGTTTAACATCAATTGCAAATGGGATAATGACAAAGAGATGATATTGCCTGGGATTTTTTTTTGGGTTATGCTGATGGCAGTGTATGGAAATTGTAGCTTGATTTGTCAGGAAGATAATGATGTCTGGAACACCTCTGTGCGATTGACCGTTCCAGAGATATTAATTTTTTAGCCTGGAAAGATTTTTAGGGATTTGAGAATGGACTAGTTCAGCGCTAGGTAATCTTTGACTATTTCAAAAATCGATATCTCTTTAACCGCTCGTTGTACGATACTCAACGAAGAATCATTGTAATCGTCACAATTTGAGCTATAATTTTCGTTTTTATACTATTGACTTATCTCCAGTAGTTTAGGAGATATTCAAGCATATGTCAAAGCCCAAAATCTATGAAAATTGTCACAAATTTTTTTTTAATTATTCCGCGTGTCAGGAATGAATTATTATCTGTTTAATAGAAATGAATTTACTATATTTTCCTCGCGCTATACATGATTGTTAATCGTGTAATGCTACATTATCGAGGTTAGTTTTATGTGCACATGGAGAATGGTGATGGAGAAGGAAAAAAAAAAATGGGAATTGTGAAAGGGGGAGATAAGAAAATACCTGGATGTAAGATATGAAGTTTCTCAGTTTGTGGAATTTATTTCTTTCATTGTGAGAATATTTAGTCGATGAAATTAAATTATTATTATTATTTCAAATTTTTAAACATTTTCTTTATCATCAAACTATTATGAAACAAGAAAAAATTAAAATGTATTAACCATCCCCCTAGTGACAATTTACCACTGATTTTTTTCATAAACAATAAATTGTCAAGATGACAATAATAGCCATAAACGTTTGCGTGTGAAACCCGCCCTGCATGCGTGAACTCGCCATTAATCCTCCTCGTGTAAACTTATATAGAAAGTAGTTTCCAACGATAATATATTTATATTTATAACCAACACAAATTCACATACACACAGACAAACAAACACAAAACATATTCAACATGTGAAGATTTGTGTGTGCGATGTACAAAGGGGTCGTGGCTTTGTAACGAGGATCCTTTATCACAAGATAGAATGCGAGAAAGAGTAAAAGAGCGAGAGAAATGTTATAGACGACGACGTCGACTTGGTAATAATATAAACGCGAGAGATTCTCTTCGTGCTGTCACATCCTATGCTTGCGCGAGCATATAAACTTAGCCAGATAGTCTACACTGTCCTATACTCCACCGTTTTCTCCTCTTCCTTTTACTCACATTCACTCACTAAACCATAAGAAAGAGAGAAAAATAAACGACAGAGAAATATAGTGAAGTATAGACAAGGGAAAAATAGAAAGGGAGAGAGAGAGGTGAAAATGTTGTTGGAAAAGAAAATGCACATACGGCTTTTGTCGGTGAACGCGCCATTATACGACATCCGGCCAAACAGATACAAAGACATAGAGAGGGATGACAGAGAGATAGCATGTGCGAGGGAGGGGGATGAGAAAGAGACAAGATAAAAGAGTGGGGGAAGAGAATGAGATATACAAATACATAAGAAACACAGAAGCGCGTCGTTAAAACGCCACAAGACAGTAAAGCTTCGCATTTTCTCTGTTTTAAAATGCAGAAATGGAAAGTTGTAATAATCATTATAATTATTATAATAAACGTGACATTATTTATGTGATTTCTTTTGTTTTATTTTTTTTTTTTTCGTTAGAGAGAAATGTGAAATGATTTGTGGTGATTTATAGAAGTGGAAATGTTGGATGTTGTCAACGCCTACCGATTTGTTAATTTTGTTAATTTTTTGAGGGAGTTATTTTTTTTTGGTAGGGTAGAACAGTATGAGGGGCAAGGAGGTGATAGGTAAAAATAAAAAAAGCTGAAGTTTAACCAGATAGTACATAAATACAGTTATCAATATTTTTTGTGTAAATACAAATGTCGATGAAAAATATTGTGAAAGAAAAAAAGAAGAAAATTACAGATAAATAATTTTTTTTTGGGTATAATTCAAAACTCTGACGGTCTGTGTAATTTTTTTTTTTTTCCTCTTCAGTATTAAAACGCAAACGTGCTCAAAGAGAAATAATGTCGCCCTGATTACTCGCCTCAGTGGAGCTGACTGTGTCCCTTCGTTCGCTTGTTGGTCCGTTGAATTTTTTTTTTATTTTCCCCTTCCGGACCTCTATCGCTTTCTCTATCGCACTTTTGTATTTTCACTACTATTTTCATTTCACTCTCTTTTTCTGTCACTGCGTATATATACACGTTTATACGGATTAAAATGATGTTTGCGTGAAAGCCAAATGCCTTTATACAAACTTTATCTTCTGAAGTGCGTCGTATTAGTATTTCCTTTTATCTCTTATCTTTAATGTATATTATATATATTTGGAGGAAAATTCGTGTGTATTGGTTCACTGTTTGTGTTTCTAATTTCTCTTTACATATAAACGAAAGAGGAAGTGGGGAAAAGAAAGAGGAGAAAAAAAATGGAAAAAAGTTGAAAACAAAAATAGGAGAATGCGTAGATGAAAAAAAATTCTCACTCAAAGCGTAAAATGTTTGGTGGAAAATAAATAAAATGGAAAATATAAGAAATAAGAGAAAGAGCATCTGTGTTGTATAGGAGATAGAGATACCAACACCATCACCTAACCAACTACTTCGTTCATTCATAATATATGACGTCCGGGCGACATAAAAATTCTCCAATTGCAAAATTGATGCGGCTTATGTTACGCTCACTTTTTTTTCTTTCTTTATTTTTTACTCTCTTCTTCTTTTGAGAATGTATAACCCCTCCGATATATACGAAAGTGAGTAAGTCGTGTCTCGCGGGTATGCTCTCCTCGTTTTACTGTAAAGCAACTCCTCATATTGTATATGGGGAGACGTAATTCATTTTTTACCGGACGCGTATCAATTATTTATAAATTGCTGTTCTCAAGGGAATTTTTCGTGATCGCCAATATATTTATATGTATGTATGGTGTTGTATGGTGGATACAGTGTCATTCTTATTCGATGAAAATTGCGCAGGGTGTAGAATTCATATTATTATTTTCCATGAGTTTCATGGTGATTTGTATTATTATTATTGTAGAATTATTTTGCTTTTGGTTTTCTTGCTTGATTTTAATTATTAATTTTGTATTGGATAAATATAAATGAGTGATATATATTATTCATGGTGAAGTTCAGTAATTATGGTGAATACTATTTATGTATATTAAGCTGTAAAATAATGGGCGCGTGCTCAACTCACCAACAGAGATGTGTTTGAAGGCCTTTTCAAAAGTGAAGTGCAATTTTGTGTGATGTTAACGATGTAATGTTCTACATAAAATTTGCATTAAATTGTAGGTTTTTGCTTTAAAGATGTAATTTAAACATTTTACCCAACTTCATATACTTATTTATGTATAAACGTACAATAGATGTAGATATTTACGTTGTATATGATGAAGTGAGGAGGAATTTATTTTTATTTGGTTTGGAAACATTTTACAAACACCATCAACTTTGATTCACTACAACTTCTGACATAATCATTGAAATAATGGGATTTTTTTGGGTGTTATATACACTATTTTATGCGTCTGAGTCTGCTCTATAATTTCATATATATATATCTATATCTCCGATGATTATTATGACCACCATGATCGAAAAAAGGGGAAAAAAATCAGTTTTTTTTCGAAACTAATTAATATAGATGATTAGAACTTTTCACCAATGGACTAAAACATATTAGTATTGATAATGATATTGTGCGGCAAAATCTCCCCTACAATTTCATATATATATGTCTATACGAAAACCCCATAGATACTGACTTGACATGTATGATAATACATTGAGCTGTCGTGGCGCATCGTAAGTAGGAATATAGAGAGATATAGATACGATCGGGTGGCGTCGAATGTACACACACGATCCCAGGGCCATCTCGCCCCTTCTCCTCATCCCCACTACCTTCCTCTTACCATCGCGCCCAATGCACCATAGACTTGTTTGATGCTCAGATCGTCATGGCAAGGGCCACGCGCTTTGACTGCTCCCCAGAGAACACAAAATCTCTCTCTGTCTCTCTGTGTTCTCCCATATCCCTTTTTGCATCAGGGTGTGTGCGCCTGCTTTTCTCTACTTCTTGTTTTCACCCTATTCTACCACTCATTGGTGGGCCACCCTCGTCGTTTTGCTCTATACCCGACCTATCTATCTATATATCAATGTTGTTAGTCAAAGAAGAAGTAAAATAAGAGAGTGAATGAATGCGAATTTTGCTATTTGCAAATCGGTCAAAGCTTTGTAATTTTTTTTTACATTCTATTTTATTCATTTATTTTACGTTGGGATTTTTTTTTAATTATAATGAGCCATTAAATTATATAAATTCATCACGAATAATTATCGATTGTAATTCGATGGATGATGAATAATTCATAAAATCAATATCACACACAGCTGTAGATAATAAAACACACGAAATTACTCCATCCAAAGTCAACATCACCCACACACATACAAAATATTTTTCTTGCCAATACTCAATAATTAATCAGTAAAATTGCTCTTAATTCGTGCATGTCCTTCATGAAAGACACCAGAATTGTTTCCTTATATTAAATCCACATTTATTTATCCAACCTAAATACATAATAAATATATTCATTAATAAATGTGAATATGAAGAAGAAATAATGAAGAAAAAAAATGAAATTGAGATGAAATAAAGTGCAAAGTAACAGATAAGATTATTTGTTTATTGTGTAATCGATTTAATTAAACAATTCATCAGAGACATATAAAAGAATTCATTTATTAATATTTGTTGTATTATTGCAATATTATTATATGTTGAAGTAACCTTGGTATTAATTTAACTGTTGTCATTTTATTTATCTCTTATTTTGCGCAATAGAAATAAAAAAAAATATTAGATATTATAAATGTGTGTCGTGTGTGTTTGTGTGTATGTGTGTGTAGATTTCTTTGAGCATCAACAAAGGAACTAACATTACACTTGCACAATTGCGCGAGTTATTTAATGCGTAAGCCGTTGGTTTCTATTGTGTCATGATATAATATTCAAACGTAAATTGGACGCCAACACAATCTCATTCAAGTTATAAAATATTTACATATACATTGGTAAATGTGTTTGTGTATGTATGAATATATTTTTGTGCACATGTTTTAGTATATAAATGTGTAAATAACATCCTTCTATAATCATTCATCACAATTGAAAATGAGGACAAAGATGAGAGAGTTTACTTTCACCAAAAAGATTAATTAGCTACGATTAAACCACCACATCTATACAATAAATTATATTAATTTTTATAATACACACTCAATTTGCATTTTAACGTCTTTCTATGTAAAAAAAATAGAAAATATAATGGGATAAAAATTGTGTTACTGTGGTGGGAATGCAGAGATTTTAAGTCGTTGGATATTCAAATTAAATTGAGTGATCATGGAGTTATGTTGCTATTGAATTCAAAGCGTTTCATGTTTTTTTTATAATCTTTCAATTTTATAAATATTACCTAGATGAAATGTTTATTCTGGATAAAAATTTATTGATTAATTGTTGCAGACTGAATTATAATAAAAATCAAACTCGTGCAATATCCCTAACCAATTTCAAACATTAATCATCAGATTAATTCGCCCGACAAACAAATTTTAACTTCGGTCAGTTGAAGTAAAACCAGTTCGTCATTTCATCAGTGTCCCCATGTCGAATCGATGTCTAAAGATAATAAAAAAAAAGACCAAGTCCTACCCCATATGTTGCAGATAAAAGGGGTGTGTAATATGCATCGTAATATCTATTTCATTACCATATAATCCTCTTATCTTTCTTGCTATACCGTACGCGTTTAGGCATAAGTGTAGAGGATTGTGTATGCCTTTAAATGTTCGCACAACACAATAAACGCTTTCACTCTTTCTCCATCCTCGTCTAAGCGATTATAATAATCAGATATGTATACAAATGAAACATTTACAACAATGGTCCTTGTGTAACATTGTGAATACACAACAGATTTATATACATATTTATTGTTGATAGTTTGAAGGAAATAAAAGAAGGAATGAAAAAGAAAAAAAATATGTCTGAAGCCGCGCTGTTACAGCGTCTCCTTTTCGTTGTCTGTTTGCGCGCGACAATAACGAGGTATAGAGGTCCGCGCGGGTAGTAAAACCACGAGTCAACTTATCTCATGAGATGGCGGTAGTGGCGTGCGCGTGAGTGGCCAATGCGAGACAACTTGGTATACAAGTGCGAGTTAGCGCGGGGTAAAGAAAGAGAATAACCGAAGGCCGATCGGACGCGGCACTCGTTCGGTTTAGCCGGTGTCCCATCTATCATGCAGCTGTTGCCTCCATTGTGTTGTTAGTCTTACGTTACGTCTCTCTGGTTAGACTTTTTCTCTTTGTCTTTCTCTATTGGTCTTCCTTGCCAATCTTTTGGTCTCACTTGCACTGCGGCAAATACACCAGAGCACTGAAATCATTCTCTTCTCTTCTCTGTTATATTATCCTCGAGTGGACCGAGTGTGCAACATGTGTTTGTCCTCGTGTCACCGTTTCTCTCACGCCTGTGGCGTTATTTCTTTATTTTTTTATTTTCTTTTCTTTTTCTATCGATGGACAAACGTCTTCTGCAATGAGACGAGGGAGGGATGTTATTTTTAGATTTTTTTCTACCCTACGAGATGGTTTGGAAAATTTTTTTTTTCGTTTGGTGGAAATTATGGTGATGGAGAAGTGAATGTTGGATTTCAAGGTAGTCGATATGTTATCGATTGTTGAATTATTATGTGGTTTATAACTGCTGGTGCAGTAGGAAAAATATTCTGGGTCTTGTTGTTGAAGAAATTGATATTTTAAGAAGTTGATTATCAAAGCGTAGGTTGATGGGCTGATTATTGATTTAGAAAGATCGATGTTGATTTGGGTGGATTTTTGATGATTAGGACTTTGTATTGATGAATTTTGATGGTTGGATGATAAAAAAATCTGATTTATCAATCAATCAATGTCGTTGGATGTTTGGTAAAGAGAATCTTTGTTCAGGTTTGAGCACAAACCAGATGTTGAGGGATTAAAATTGAAATTTGGAACTGAGATCTGTAGAAAACAGGAATATGACAGGTTATGTTTGGACACCTGCTAATTCATCACAAATAAATCTATTTGACAAATTGTAGTTATTCATATTCTAGAATTTTAATGTTGATTAAGTATACCAGTTGTCAAATAAATTCACTCATTACAGATCTCTTATCTACAATTCTTGACAATTTGAAAACCTGAAAGTGTTGATACTCACACGAAGATTGAAAAAAAAATCTTATGCAACTTGACGTGGGCAAATGTAAAATGGTCAACACGTACAACTCCATTTCAACTTTTATTTATCTATTCACATTCTTTTATTATTCTTTTATTCTTATACCTGATACTACTTTGATCTCTTTGTTTTTGTCTCTACGAGGCGTATTATATACGACTGCTCACACGACATGATGCGCTCTCATGGTAGCCATATCGTGGGGCGAATAAGTACAAGTCAGGTAGTTATACACGGAAGGAGATACGCGAACGTTCTCGCTATCGTTGGCAATAAATTGTTTGTCCCATCGCCGTTGCATTTATTTTTCTCTCTCTATCTTACAGTTTTGCCATCTACCACCACCACCTCTTTTCATATCTTGTCACTTTATTTTCCCTTTTTGTTCACTACTGGTCAATTCTCTTTTATTTTTTTTTTTTATACACAACTACTCCGTTGATCCGTAGTGGCCAATGACTCTCTGCTTCCTTCCTTCGCATTCACTTCACCATTATTTATTCATTTTATTTTTCCTCTTCTCCATCGAGGGTTTTGTCTCTCTTTTTTTTTTATTTTTCTCTGATCCCCTCTCGTATAAACAGAATTGCGACAATGCGCACACGGATGATACTCGCACGATTGGGATACGTAAAGCCATTGACAATAAATGTTTTTATATATTTATTTTTCCATCTATGTATTGGTGTTGGTCGAACGGTTGTCGTTGGACAGAGCCCAGTCGAGCGGCAAGAAGTGCGTCCTGCTTTCACACAATATCCCCAATGTGGGCAACGTGAAAGTAGCCGGGTTCTCCGTGTGTTCGCCTTTATACATACCAATGGAATAGAAAGCCAAATGAACAGCGATCATGAGAAAGACAGAAAGCAGAGAGAGAGAAAATGAAGAAAGATAAAGAGATAAATTTTATACGCAATCAAAAATCGTTAAACAGTGTCCTCCTATCAGTTGATGAAGATAATAATAATTATGCATTATAAATTATTTTAATTTCAACACACTGAAATTAACTGGACATTAAATAATGATGCTGATATGAATAAAGCGTAGGATTTATTTTAATTATATGTTTGTTGATGTAATAGAAAAATCTAGGGAGGTTCATTTCCCTGTGGTTCTGCTATGTCGCTTTCTGTTTCAATTGTATTTTTTTCTTTTCCCCCTTCTATTTTTTTTTTTTCGTAGAGTTATAATTCAAGACACACGTGACCGGTTGTGTTTCGTGTGCCCGATTCGGGCTTTTAACCCTCCCTCGTGTAGATTTTATTTGCCACCATTGGCTTCTCTGTGAACGCAAGAAAAACCACTCGGTGGTTGTGGATAAGTTGGTGAGAAAGAGCGAAACAGTGAGATTTTATAGTGTAAAGAGAGAGTGAGCGAGGGAGAAAAGGTATGAGCGCACGTGCGCGTAAGGAGCCGTCGGACGTCATGACTAAAACAGTAAGCAGCCTCGATAAATGGCCGCAATATAATTCCAAAGATATCCCCCGTTGCCCAGAGACGATTGTAGAGTAAAAAATAAAAAAGAATGAGATGTTGGAATAAAAAAAAAACAGGGAAGAGACAAAATAAAAGAAGATGTATACAGGGTGTATCATGATGTTGAGATGCTTAGTAAAACTCGTGTATTCAGTTGGTGGATTTCTCTAATGTTATGAGAGACGATTGAAGACATATTAGCAGAAACGATTTGAGACGTGTTAGTCCAGTTGGTACAGCAGGAAAACCTGCGAGTTGCGTTGCTAGACATTTCTTTTTGTGTGTGTGTGTGTGTTTTTTTTTACATCAGAAAGACGGAAAGAAGAAAAGAAAATGATGAAATTCCTGCGCGTTCTCATCAAATAAGGAAGCGATTGGTTGTTAGATAGTTTATTTATTGTTTGTGCAATTTTATATTGAACATTGTTGCAATTTTTCTCAATGTATTTTGTATTTTTCTTTACATTCTATCGTTTTCTAACCCCTGTTTTAAGATAAAAAAGAAAAAGAGCTTGTAATAAATGATCGCCCTTCTTTTTCTTGACGTGCAATGGTTTCTATACTCTACGGGCCGATAAATACCCATCCATTGAGGTAACGCAGGGGAGGAAATTGGGGAAGGTGTTCGATTCCATCCCCACTTTATACCAATGTACAAACCCTTGACGTCTCCTATATTCTCACACGCTTTTGCCCGTTTTTACCGACGTCCGCAACGCGAATTATAGGCGTTTTAAAAATATTGTAACATTATTTATTCAACGGCCGGATACCGACTTTGGCTGAGCTATCGCTTTCCAATATTATTTCTTCTTCTCCCCTCTTCTATATTATCATCTATTTCTCGGAATTTTCATGTATTATTTATTGTCTATTGATAGGAATAACAATGAGGAAGTTGAAATATATTCTAATTTTTTATTCACAATTTTCATTTATTATTTTCACTTTAACAAATATTTACTAAATTTATTTCCCTGTGGTATTAATTCATTTCAATTAAAACTCTGTCGCTTTAAAATATTTAAATAGTTGTAGTGAGACTGAGAGAATTAAAATGACGCGAGCCGTATGTAATTCATCAAGAGGATTGTTCATATCTCACTGAGCAAAAAACTTCTCTCAGTGTATTTACAAAGAAGCAAAAACAAATTCTACACAGCACAGATAATCCCAATATTGAATCTACAAAGGAAACATTTGGAATCTCATCCTGAAATAAAAACAAATAGAAGAATAAATAAAATAAATCAATGCAAATTGTTCTTTTTATAATTTATGTTAAATTCAGTTGATGATGAAGAGTGGCGAGACGAAGGAAAACGAATGAGGTCTTTATACATTCTCTTGTCTCTCTGTTTCTCCAATGTTGGAGTTGGTGGTTGGATAAAGGCGGGTGGTGGAGTAGCCGCTGCTGCTGCAGAGTCAGGGCGTTAATGAGGATAGAGAAAGAAAGAGAATGTGAGTTGAAAAAAAAACAGAGGGGGGGTCTTGCCGGTTATATAGCCGGCAAGCCAAGAGCATTACGCATACATTAGGATCCCGCCGATCACTGCCTTCTAGATCGGATCAGTGGGCACTGGCTGCTTTGCTTCTGCTTCTGGCTACTGTGACTTCTCTCCACTTGGCTTCTCTCTGATTTTACAGTGTAGTGGGGTTTTGCTACCGATCGGTTTGGTCGACACACAGAGCCATAGAAGTAACATAACACACAACAACACAGTGGAGTTTCAGTTATAGCCAATGCAATGTTACAAGGAGAGGATACAAGAGAAGAACGTTCAGGCTCTCTTGCCGCCCCGAGAATGGGAATGAGAGGAGAAGCTTCAAGCGGCGCTTTCAATTATTCTCCGAACAATCCCGCCGCTTGTTTCCTTCAGCGATTACATCTCCAAGTATTTATTCGTTGGCTTCTTGCGCCCTTTTAACTTCTCTCCCTATGCTGCACTGTCTCATTTTTTCACTGAACTCGATGAGTCTCTCTATACATATGATACTTTTTTTGTCTTTCATTTTTTTTACCTTTTTTTTCTTGTACTTTATTATTTTGTTTTGTCTTTTGTTTTGAGTATAGACTCTTTGCTATGGCCTTCGACGTTAGTGTAATGTTTTATTTTGTTGATGAGTAGTTTCATATTTGTTGGATGTCAATGGCAATGTTCTCATGAGAATTTCTTATTCTTGGGTGGTCGATTTCTTTTTTTTTATTCAACACAGGAAATTCTTATGTTTTTTTGAGATTGTGATTCGATAGGTTATGAAGGCTCTTGGACATGTGATTGAGGGAATCTTTCAATTTTTAATTATTCGTTTATTTGTCTGATACTTTCTCAATTAAATTCGTTTTGATATTTCGCATTTTTTTTTTTTTTCTGGTTGAATGGTAAATGTTTTCTGTCATGTCGACGATAATAGCTCGAGAGTATAAATACGTTTATATCTAATGGCAAGTTTACGAGCACACGATTTTGCAACACAGAGATCTTCGATACTGATTATTATTCCTCCTCTATCTTTAACTTCTCTCTCTCTCTCTCAACATACATATGGATATATATATACATACGAATAATGGCGAGTTAATTGTCGGAGAGACTTTAACTTAATTAACTATCTCCCAAGATTGTTTGCATTTAAATCCATCTGAAACAATGACAAGAATTCACGAAGAGCAATTTACAAGGAGATACAATAAAATAATTTGGAATCATTTAATTATATCAATTTGAGTATTATTATTATTATTATTATTATTATTATATTGTTCAGTGTAGGGTTTCGTATATGAAACTGTAACAGTGGAGAAGTCTGTGACATTTATATAGAGAAAGAGACACAGTGTGATGTATATATAGAGCTTTGTCTTTTGTGTCTGCTAATATTTATCCAATCCTTGATGGCTCTCAACAAGTCACGTATGGTCCACACGTGTTTAAATTATTATTGTTTGAAATACAAAACGTGTTAGTGTTAAAAAATATGAATGTCACAAACCGGAAATGAATGAAGAATGGGAGAAAAAAAATAATAAAATTGAAGTGTTCAAGTGAAATAATGAAAAAATGAACGAATTGTAAAATTTTTCATAATGTTTACAAGTGTTGATAAATTTTATCGTCATGAGAAGTATCACAAAGTTTTTGGTCTGTTAAAGCTCTCTCTCAAGCTTTCACTTGATCCCTTCCTTTTTCTCACTCATTCTCACCGTCATTCTCTATAGGTGTGGAAATTTAATGTCGCGTCTCTCT
This sequence comes from Meteorus colon, assembly GCA_030523085.1. Classification (NCBI taxonomy): domain Eukaryota; kingdom Metazoa; phylum Arthropoda; class Insecta; order Hymenoptera; family Braconidae; genus Meteorus; species Meteorus colon. The sequence goes on along the minus strand of JAPYZH010000247.1, from coordinate 147,237 downwards.
GCGGGGGCTTTAACGAGCAATCGTCAAATTAAATTAAACGACATGGGGAAATCGTTAAAAGCGCTACGCCGTTGCGCGGATGCACACCGTTAATTCCAATGCAAACGTAGCAAGTGAAAAGTGTACATATATATATATATATATATAAACACACATACGTATAAATCTTCGTATTGCCGCGCCAATGATTGTGAGAGAGAAAGATATAGATGATTAGTGCGCTTGGAGATGTGGATACTTCTATACTTGAGCTTTGCTTTCAAAGCGGACAAATCGTTGAAATTGTTTCTATATATACACCATTTTGTGTATATATATATATATATATATATGTAAGCATTGCGCTTCGTAGAGTGGAAACTGTGCCCTCTCTATTTAACCACACCTCCAACCCTTGGACACTATCAAAGAAAACATGCGATAGGCAACATGAAAAGAAGAAAAATATTGTAATAATTAAATTCTTCTAAAAGACTTAATGAAGATATATTAATTTTATTTAAAGATATTAATTTGATTATTTAAGTGCTGAATATTTTGAGATGTGAAGAATTTTAGTTAATGGGTCCAGGTGAATTGTCATTGTACTGATTGATGAGAGGAAAAATATTTTTAAATATATTTCTGATAAAAATTGCAATATTTTGAGATTATTTTCATGCGAGTGATGACGATGATGATAAGTATTATAAAACTTTCATCCATATTCTCAAGGGGGATTTTTTTTCTTTGTGGTGGCAATTAATAGTAGATTACCGGACTATGGAAGAAGGTTGTGAGAGAGTAGGGGTCGCGTTGAAGAAAGAGCAGAACCATGAACACACAGAGAGAATTGAGGGGTTACAATATGTAGGTTTATATACACGTGTAGGTTTTTCGTTTTCTACGAGGGGGTGATGAGGGTGAAGAGAGAAGTGAGATTACACACACGCTGCCTGGGGGATTACCTCACTCTGATTCTATGCGATAAGAATGTCAAAATAAGCTGGCTCTCACATCAGCGATAATCCTTGTAACTTCCCTGTCTTTTTTCTCTTTCTATCATTATATCATTCTCACTTTCTTCATACTCATCTGTTCTCCCCTTTAAGGACACGAGTAATTACATTGTGACAACAAGAAAAGATCCTGTTCTTTCTTGTTCTTTTACAGAATTATTTGTGCTCAGTCACGTCACAAATCTTCAATGCTCAATAACAAAATTTTATTCTTCTTGTATCTGTATCTGGATTTATTTATTCTTATGAATATATTGAATATGACAATTTTTATTTGGATTAAAAGTGTCATCAAGTGGTGAGAGAAAACGTTTATCTATCTTCTGATAATACTAAAAAAAAAACCACTTGAAGGGGTCATTTCATTCTTCCCTTTCTGCTCTTGTTTTTTTTTTTTTTCCTCTTTTTGCTCTCTGTAGTTGAACGGAAGCAATACAATAGGGGACGTTGTCGTAGGCTTTTGACGATTATTATTCAAGCTGGGGTGGATTATTGTATTCATAGTGTTCGCTTTCAGTTTTTTTTTCTTCTTACCACTGTGCACCTCTTCAAACACCGACTACACACAAATCCGCACACGCAGTAGCAGTTGAGAATCCACAAAAGAAAACTAATAGCAATTGAATAATTATTTAATTTCGATTGTACAGTAAAAAAAAATTAATTTGAATTTTGTGAAGAGCTTTAGCACTGAAGCCCTTTCAATTATGTTAATAAAATACGATTTTAATTTTTTGCTTTATTGATAGTTGGAAAATAAATTGACATGATAATTTTCTGTCTACTAAGACTGAATAATTATATTCGCGTTTTTATGTAACCAGTAGAAAAATGCTGGAATAAAAACAGATTGAAACGATGAGAGCTCTGAGGTGTGAGAAAAGCCAAAAATAAATGATGTCAACACATATATCAACAATGTTAGTCTATATATAAAGCTTATAGATACATTCACTATGATGATGATGGTTGGGTATAAGTTTTACTAGTGTGGTAGGTAATATCTTCTTCGTATATAAGCTTTCGTCTTTTATGACAGGACTAGAAGGCGCCTCTCAAGGATATTGGTAATCTTCGTGCTGGCAGTAATATTGGCGGGTGCAGTGATCTCTCTTTTCCCCTTTCATTCCCTCGCTTCAACCATCGCCCAAACCCCCTTAAAAAGACTGAGCGAGAAACAGGGAGAAACTGTATATGTCGCAACATTTCGCGCCCATCCCCCTTTAGCTTTTCTCTCTTCATCTCACTTGTGTTATGCTTTCTCTCTTAACCACCCACCATCTCCGCCCTATTCCTTCGTCGTGTTCCGGGCAAAACCGTATTGACGCGGCTTTGCAGCTACACATTCTCGGCTAAGAACATACAACGCATACATATAAGCTTGAAACATGTGTGTAAACTGGATATTGCATGTGTCTGACACTATTCATTCAACGTCTACTTGTCTAATATTGTATATTTTTTTAATTTCCTCGTCTTAGGATTGAGTTTTCGATTTTTGATGATGATTGAAGAACATTTTTATTCAAGGGGATGATTTTTTGGTGGTTAATTAAATTTTTGAATTTTTTTTTTCAATATTAAAAATATTTAGGTAATAAAAAGAAAGGACTGGGATAGGATTTTGAGAATTTCGATGAAACAAATTGCAATAATTTATTTATTGTCATTAAAAACAATTCTACTATTTTTTTTTTCTCCCACTGTTTGACACATTGGTCATATAAGTGTTATATATGTAAGCAGAATAATTGGCTACAACGTTATGTGAACGAATAAGACACAGTGGAAAATTGCGAATATGTATTTATTTGTTTGTGTATGTTACACAGACAGACTGATGGTCGTCGTTTCGTTATTGCGCCGATGGCAATTATAGTTGTTATTGGACAATGCTAAGTGGACTGTGTGTGCGGTTGTGGTATACACAAACCTGTATATATATTTGTAGAGATACACGCACGGTAACCGCATATGTATAATAATAATATATACAATGCTGTTTGTGTTATGATATGTGGCGGTTTGTAACAGTGAGATGAGGGACCATCACAAGATTTCTCTGCAAATCAATTCATGTATATTCACACGCATGTGTATGACTGTTGGATATTCTATTGATTTACATTTCTGATTGGATGCGATCAATATTGTTAGAACAGGTGTCTATGCTTTGATAATAGTCGAATTAATCTGGATTGTTGATAAGAATAGATAGAATGAATGTGAGATAGTGAATGGGACTATTTGATGGCAGTTATGGGGATATATTTCGTAATAAATTGTCATAGAGAACTTTATAAATACGTTGTCGATATATTAACAAATAAATAAATACACTACTATAGGCACATTTAGCACAACTATATTAGTCTATTTTGCAATAGACTGCAGCAATTAAATATCCAGTTTCTTTCTTCTCTATTTTTATTTTTCTTTTTTTCTTCTTCTTTCCGCTTTCCATTATTTATATTTTCAATTGACCATTAAATGTCGTAAGAAAAATATATTTTTTTGCATTTATATACACACAAATGCACTAACACAAAACGTTATTACTTGTGTAATTAAATTAAAACTCCTTTAATTATTGAATTAAAGTCGACATACATTTTCATTTCTTTCTCTTTTATTTCATTTCCTTTTTATTTCAATTCTTCTTCCACTTCTTCGTCGTCTGTTTTTCTTTCTTTCAACTTTTTACTCCTTTTATATTCTCTCATATCATTCATGCTGGTGTCGAATGCAATTTTACATATACAAATTCGAATGTGAAATGGAAGAAAAAAAAAAACATGTTTGTGCATGTTTGTGTGAGATAATTCACTTGAGGTGGAAGAAAAAGTGGAGGAAAAAAAGAAGAAATTTATTTAACACTGAAGACGTCGACGTGAACGAGAAAAGAGTTTCAATAGATTTCACATGCAGCTTATGATGATAAAAAAAAATAAGAAAAGAATAAAAAGAAATAAAATGATGTTTTCTTTCACTTCTTTTACATAAGAATCACATAACACTGCTGTATATAATTCCTGCCTAATTAAAATAATAATAATAATAATAATAATAGTATTAATAATAATAAGTAGAGAAAGAAGGTGAAATTGAAATGAAAGATAAATAAAAAAAGTGACAAAACAAGTGAGTGAAAAATAAAATTAACGTCATGAACTTCTTTATCTTCTTTCAACTTGTGTTCAATTGTCGTGTAAAACTAATTAGTGTGACCAAGAAGAAATAATGAAGAGAATCTGTTTATTCACCTTTTTTATTTTCAACTCTTTGTTTTGTTTTATTTATTGTGGTGTGGATTTATATGTGTATAGACGACGCTACTTTTCACTCATGCGTATACATAATAAACTCAATCTCGTTTGACATCAGATGAATGTAAAATGAAGGGCGAGGAAAAAAAAAAAATAATATAAAAATAAACACACACGTGGAATTGCAAGAAAACGGAAAATATTTCGTATAGAGGAATGAGAAGAAACGTGTAAATAAATATGAAATAAAATTGAAAAATTTTCTTCTATATGTGTGTGTGAGGTAAATTTATTATTGGTAAATAAATCTACAGGGTGTCTCAATATTTATTGATTTGTTGGGGTGTTAATTAGAATTATTTGATGGAATATAATCAATTGATTAATAATTTCATGACTTTTATTTAAAATTTAAAATTAGTGTTGAGTTTGTTGCAATTTATTAAACAACTTGTGTATAGTTTTATGTATGGGGGTGAAGATATATTTGTTAGCGAATGTGACGTTGGAGGTTAACACGAATAAGAAAAATAAAAGCTATTGAATCCATAGGCCCTATCCAACATATTTCCTCTCTTTACATTCCACCTCTCAACAAATTCGTTGGCTCCTTCACTTTCCCTCTTTCATACCTTCTCCTCATTTCCTCTTTCTCATACTCTTTTATTTCTTTCTTACAACGCGTCGTCGCGGGAACAAAAATAGCTTCCAATGAGAAAAGGAACCTTACAGTTTCCTTTCAACGCTTTCATAAAAATTTTTCTGAAAACTAATTTTCCTTCTAGTAAAGACGCGACGGCGTTGAATGTGGTGGGAGGTTGGGAGTTGGAGGGTTGGGTGAAGAAAGAGAAGAAGAAAGGGTGAGGGAGGATAGAGAGGGAGGTGGCGTGTATATAAGAAAAAAGGACTTTGCTTCACCTTCTCTTCAATTTTTATTTTACCTTTTACTTATTTTTTCTCTCTTTACTGTTCTGGTGGTGGATTTTTTTTTGTGACTGCGCGCGCGCGCCCTTTACCACTTCATTTTCCGTACTTTTATACGAGGTGCTAATCTTCCAGACAAGTGAAGAGACGAAGGAGAGAGAAAGAGTCATGAAACGAGCGAGGATTATAATATAATATCGTGTACTTACTCGCAATTGAGGGGTGAATTATTACAACCGCGGTATGTTGACTAAATATGTGAGTGTATCTATTTGTTTATAGGGAGGGTTGAAGGGTAAAATAATAGGGAAAAAAGTTTGATGAGTATTGTAGTGGAACAACAAAATAAATACGAATTAATAAATAATAATAGTGAATAAGAGTTCATTCTATTTTTATTATTCATTTTTTATTTATTTATATATATATATATATATATATATATATTTTATTTTTCTGTTTAATATGTATGTGTCTGATCCTGTGGGAGTTGTCCAGGTATTTGTAAGCTGTGTAGAGGGAACAATGTGGGTCGCCTGTTGAATTATTCTCTTTGATTGCTCGCTCACTCGGTAGCGCTCGTTTCGTTTCCCCCTAACACGCGATATATATACATATAAAGTTGGCCCGATGGGAGAGTATATGGTCGCGCGCACGCGGCGACCCTTTTTGTCTCTTGCCGCAACGCGACACACGCGATTTTCCCCCTTGCACTTCTCTGTCGGCTTTTATTAGCCCACAATCGGATGGATGAATCGACAACCAATTGAGTATTAGTTGATATTAAGTCATTATGACATTTAAACAGTTTTTCGTATCGCTTTTATTCCTCGTAGAGTGATCTTATCCTATTGATATATATATGTTTTTTGTTCGTCACATTCTCCTCTACAATTTCATATATATATATTGATGTCTACGACCAACCGTTTGGCAACAAAATCCCAAAAACTAACAGTTCATTAAAATAAATAATGATGCAAAACTAAATGAGTTGAAATTTGCACTGATTCGACAGTCATAAACCAGAGTTATAACTTTAATTATTATTATTATATATCTACAAGAGATATTTATCCTGTCACGTAGTGTAAGGAACAAAATAAAATGAAGAAAAAAAAATGCAATTTTATATATCTATTTTTTTTTTTTTCATTTTTATTTATATGTTTATGGCTGTGTCGTGCGTGCAGTAGCGAAAATATGTTCTCGAGAAGTCGATGCGCACCTGTAAACGTTATATAGCCATATACCTACTTCGTTAGAGCAATGCCTTACTCTCATCTCGTTGAAAACATGTATATATACATATAAATATATATAGCACACCACTTCCTGACTTGGGGATCGACTTAACGGGTTAATCAACGTTTTATGGGATTACGCTCATTTCGAAGTGATTGCAAGCGCTTGTGAGAGTGCGGGATGTAGAGGACAGAGAGACGTAGCCAAGTGAGGTTGAATGTTTCTTCGAGGTGGTGAAAGTCCGGAAATTAAAACAGAGCATCAACTTGGGTTTGGTTAAAATGTTTGAGCTATGTAATCGATCGACTGTGGAAAATACAGAGAGAAATTGTTGGTAAAATGTTTGTGTCGTTTGCATTCTTTTTTTTCTATCTGATGAATCTTCAGTTATAATTAATAATGATGAATGATAATAAATTCAGTTTTATTCCTCGTGTAATTCTATTGATAAATAAATAATTAATTGCCATGAATTCTATTGAGATGTGAACCGAAACAAAGTCCACATGTATTTTCTTGATCGAAGTGTCGAGACGGAAGACGAAAGAGGAAGTGAATGAGACTTTGGGTTGAAGAGGAAAGGGCAACCACACACTAACTAAAGCAACATAGCACCATCAAGCCAACATATATATACAACGGTGGCTAATGAGTCGAGGGATGATTGATTCGCCTATTCGCTCATTTCCCTTCAAGCGAATTCTCTCTTTACCCATATTCACTCTTCACTCTCTTCACTCAAACCATCTTTAACCATTCTCCAGTGTTCACAGTTATATACTTTACTCCCTAAAGCTTCGTCTCGTCGTTCAACAGAGAATCGTTATACAAAAGTGTTTCATTTTCTCTTTCCTTTGGCTCTTTATAGCAAAAACTGATCTCAACCTTTATCTTTGCGCTCGAGTTGTTGAATTCATTTTCCATTTCATAAGCAAAGTCATTTTTTTTAACAATTATTGGATAAATAATTAAATAGATAAATGAATGATAAATATTTAGAAGTATTATTAGCCAAATTCATTATTATTTATCTTTCTTTTTAATCAGTAATGTAAATAATTTTTTTTTTTTCATGGGGGATTTTTTTTTCTTATTGTCAAAGTGAACACGATCAATCTGGTTGGTTATTAATGACACGTGTGAATTCTAGTGTACAGATAATACACCGTGAATATTTGCGAGTCATTTTCTCTTTTTTTATCTGACGCATTTTATGTATATGAACATGAATGTCTGGTTGGGTGTTATCATGGTGGATTTTTTTTTTCTTTATGTTTGGGGCGGTTGGTGTTGATGGCCAAACAAATCAGTGCATTCAACACGCTACATATTGTTAGTGATGATGAATATTAGTATATGAGAAGTATTTTCTATATTTTTTTTTTTCTTTCTTTTCCACTTCTTTTTTATTTCTGCTTTTATACAGATCAGCTTTTACATGTAGGCTATTATGGGTGGGATGTATCCCTTCAAGGCATTGTTAAAATGTCATTTAGTAGATGGATCACGTATTCAGTTCACGTCAAAATAATCGAGTGTTTTCTCCCCGTGTTCAGCAGAAGAATGAAAGTAAATTACTTGCACGTGGGAATAAAAGAAAATAAAATTTTCATCGTTTCGAAATTTGTTCTTTCTTTGCGGGAGATTTTTTTATTTTTATTCTTTGTCGATGTTTTCAATCAAATTTTTTTTTTACATTCTTGACTTTGATATTTTTCATGTCGAAAATTTCACTCAAAATTCTTTTGCTCAAATTCTACCAAAATTCTACTGAACATTCTTGATCCGCCATGAAATCCGGTTATTCCTTCAATAAACTCACTACCATATAAACCTTCACACACATCTACAATTCCAACATACATTCCCATAATATAAAGTCCAATGGGGATTTCTTGTTGGATGCTTAAAGTTTACCATAGATGGAACATAGAGAACACGTCTATAAACGCGAATCCATACCGAAGCCATTAGTGCAATAGATGGCGTTCCCTAAGGATCCACCATGAGACACCAACAGCAATACAGCAATACAGCAATACAGTAATATATAAACATAACAAGAGCAACAGAGATAGAGATAAAAGCTGTGGACGTCCATACCCTGAAGCGCTGTCCCGTCAACTCAAAGGACAAATATAACTACTTTATGCTCAACCACTAACTCAAGGGGTTAAGCGAAGCCTCCGTTACGCTTTGCTTCAACTCACGCCAACCCCTAATATATATATAGATATATAAGTTTTATCAAGCAACGAATATATAAGTATAAAGTGTATATATATGCAGGTTTTGGCCACGCGACCCCGAAGCATAACCGTCATCCCGACAGGATTGATCTCGCCTGAATATTTCATGCCCAACGACCAAACTCACGTTTGCTCCCCTATCTCGCTCTTCGTTTCATCCTCATCGCTGATGTTTTCTCTCTTTCACTCTACTCCCTTCATTAACTTCATTATTTTAGTCGATGAGTTTATATCCGTCTATCGCCACTCGTGATACTCTCAACGATCTCTTCCTCTATCCCCTCTCTTCGGTGTTTAGTAAAGTATGAGGGAAAAAAAAATGTGTAGAGGGTTACTTTGGGAATTTGATGAAAGTGTGGGGGGTGATGTTGTGTTGTGAAGAAGGGAAGTTATTTTGGTGAAGAGTTTGAATTTGGATTTTGGTTTTAATTGGTGAAATGTTTAGTACAATTGATAAATCAATTTTTAATTGTTAAATGTTAATTAATGTTTAAATATCAATTGGAATTTATCTCTGTGCACTTTGATAATTATTAACATCAAAAAGCTTTCATTATATGCGTTTAATAATTTTTTCTCTTGCAACATGAAGTAGAATTAAGGAAAAAAAATAAAAATAATAGAAAATATAAACCACAATTTTTTTTCTCGCTCCAAATGATTGACATAAAGGTGATGATGCGGTGTATATACCAAAGCTAAATAACATCCCCTTTCTCATTAACTTTTTATTCGGGTAAAAGAACGAAAAACCAAAAAGAAAAGATGTAGGTAAGAAAGTAAAAAAAAGAATAAGAAGAGAGTGAGATCCATACTGAAAGTTGCACAAGACGTCGATAAGAAGCTTCACGTCCAGCTTATTCATCCACTTTTTTTCTTCTCTTTCATCCCTTGTCTCTTCTTCTTCTTCTACGTCTTTCTCTACCACCTCTTCTTTTACTCCATCACTGTAAGGGTAGGGAGAAAAAAAAATGGAAGAAGAAGAAGTAGAAAAAAAAATAATACTAAGAACGTTTCCACAGTGAGGGGAAGGTAAAAATCTTGTGATGAGGAAACAAATGCACGAGAGATCAAAGTAGCCTTGGGGGCTCATTGGATGGGAGTTGATTATTTTTATGACATGATATCGTCAGGGGTGAAGAGTGAGTGGGGTAGAATGAGAGGAGATGAGATGCCTCGTTCCAAAAAGAAAAAGAAATGAAAATAAAAAAGAAGAAAGAAGTGAAGGAAAAAAAAATTGTTGAAGGAGAATATAACGACCGTCTTTGCTGGCGTTGAATTTTCCTGCCAATGTCACTGTCAATTTGTATATATATAGATATTATGGGGATGGATATGGTGGATGTCACCCCCGTGACCAGAATATTTATTTCCAGATAAGTCACTTTACTTCTTTCTTTCTTTCGTGATATTATTTCATCTTTAGACTCTGTTGAATTGCAGAATTGTTTTCCTCATCGATAGGATTTTTGTGCTGAGTGGATGGAAAAGGGGTGGAAATTTATTTTCCAGGCTTATTTCAGTTAGTGATATTACACTGAATAATATCAACTAATTATTTTTAATTCGCTTTATAAATAAATAAATATAAAGAGATATTTTTTCTCTTTTTTCATTCACCATTTTCTCTATTAATGGAATTCAATTGATGGTATTGCATTTTTCTTTTCTCCTTCTTCTCTTTGGCTAGTGCTCCATCAACAAGAGAAAATCCCCGTCTCTTTTGTATGGGAAATATATATATATATATATATATATTAATATAAATATATGGGGAAATATCCCTATGTTCGTTTCGCGCCAGAATAAAGGGCACTCACATCAGTTGAATAGTGAAAGCATCTCTACCCCTACTCGTATACACACACAATTCACCTGTGTTATGGACGAAAATGAAGAAAGGGATGAAGGAACAAAAAAAAAATGCTATAATCATGATGATGTTGATGATGATGAATATAAAAGAGAAAAATATTCTTTTACAATGCCTGTGAAAGTCGAGTGCTCTCAATTGTGAATTTATTGAAAAAGAAAAATTCATTCGTGAACAATTGGTCAAGTTCAATATAAATCCATTATGAATTGTTAATAATTTAATTGTGGAAATGAAAGAGAAAAGGGTTGAAATTAATTTTTTTATTGAACAAATTGTCTCTTATTAATAATAAAAGTAAGAAAAATGGCAATAAAAATATTTTATCGTAATGATTCGAATTATTATCAGAGAATTGAAATATTCTCAAAGAGTTTTCTATTGAAAATTTTCTTGATGCCATTTGCCAGCCAAAAGTCGAAGACAGAAGTAAAATAGAGTGAAAGATATTGGTATAGTCGAGCATGTGAACGTGTCTGTGGATGTTTGTATGAGTATATGTGAGTAAGACAGAGTTCACAAATGGCAAAAGGGAAAATCATTCCTATAGAAAACGTTAATAATAATAATCATAATAATTTCCCTTCTCTTTTCACTGACGTCTGTTCGCGGGCGCACCAACGGGGCCTTTTCATTCGAGACATGAATAGCTCGAACGAGTTGAGCCGCACATCCACCCAGAGAGTCTGCAACATTTCGTCTCTCTTTTTCTCTCTCTTTCTCCAACAACCACCGCCACCACCACCACCACCTCTCACTCTTTATTCCATACGTCCTTCGATCCGATCTCGCATTATAACGTCTCGCTATTTTATTTTCCATTCTCGACAAACTTCGTCGAATTATTTTACAACGTGAAAGATAGAGGGATAAAAAAAATAAATAAAGGAAATGGTTGAAAATTGAATGAAATATTAATTATGGGGTGGATAAAAAAAAATTTATTGGATGTGAATCATTGAATGTATCGAGTTATTTTTTCGTAGGGAGAATATTCATATGTGAATGGTTGTGTGTTTCTTGTTTTGTTTATTTATTTATTCATTCATTTTGGTTATTGGGAAAAATGATGAGAATTTTTATTTATATGGATGTATAGTTCTGAATAACTATGTATTTTTCAAGGGTTTGTATTATGAAAGGCTTATCTCTTATGTGTGTATATTCGAAAAATTGTGAAGATATGAATAGAAAAGTGGCTTTATATCTGCAATATGAAAACTGTGCTGTGGAAAAAATTGGGTATAAAATTGAAATTGGGGGTTGGTATTATGTTGGAGTATCGTTAATAAGAATTTTTTTCTTTTTTCTCATTCTATTTTGTTGTTTATTGATTATTTTGTTGTATCGAAGGAGGATTTATTCTTATTTCTATTCATGGAAATTGATTTGGGATTATTTTTAATTGAATTGAATTGATGGTTGTTCAGTTCCATTGAAATTGTCTTTCAATTTTTGTTTCAAATGTTGGAATTTAGTTTAATTACATCTTTTGTGAGAATTTGTTGGGGGATGAGATGGAGATTCTTGTGATGGGTAAGACTATTATTTTATCAAGGAATAAGATTATAAAGAAAAAGTTAAATTGAGTTGTTGATACGAGAAAATGAAAATTTTAATTGTTGAATTATTCATTTACATTTTAATTGTTTATTATAAAATGAATTATTTATGTATTTATGTAATTTTAGATTTTGTGGATAGACAAACGGGGATATAAATAATTGTTTCTTACCCTAATCGAGTAACATCCCCTCAAGTAAGAAAAAAATAATTTTAAGGGTGAAAATTGACAGGTCTCGACCTAATCCTTTTTCGACACATAAGAAAATAAAAAAAATCGTTTAAAAATCGCTCAACCGCCTGAGCTACGTTAAAAAAAATATATTCAAATCAAACTCACCCCCTCCCTCAATACACAGACAGTTGAATCTTATCGTTACCCATCGTCATTGGAACATTGTTGAAAAGGGTGTGCTGGAAGAAATTGAAACGAACATTGAGCTTTTTGTGTGAAGCTTAAAGACATTTTGAACTAAAGAAAAAGAGGGGGAAGAGAAATGAGAAGCTTTTATAGATACTTTAACAAGGGGTGCGTGACACGAGCGACAACAGACTTTGTAACTGAGGGACGAGAGGGGTTGAAAATTTATTTATTTCACTTCTTCTAATTTTATTTTTATTTTCTTCATCAACGCACAGAAAAAAAACACTTTTTTTTCTCTTCATATTCTTTTGCTCAAGGGGTTGGCTACTTGTTAAAATTTTCAAGACATCTCCACCTTTTTTCAATTCATTTCTCTTTTCTCATACAATTTTCTCTTCTTTTTCTTCCTTTATTTTCTTATTCTTTTCATCGTTGACATAATCAGCCGAATGCTACCAACGCAACCATCAACGCGACCCCTTTATCTCTTTTATATTTTGCCCAAGGTGACATTCAAAGGGGGGTTGAAAATAGCGTGAACGACTTGGAAAAAGGTGGAAAATGATTTTGAATATATTTAATAATTTACATTGATGAAAAAATCTTCTTTTTTTTTTCTTATTCATGTATTTATTATTTTTGTAATTTTTTTCTATTCGGGTTTGTTTTTGTTTGTGTCTGTTTTTTTTTTTCAATTTATGGTTATCGCACGATGAAAAACGTGTTTGTCAATAGGTTGTGTTAATGCGCTAAGCCATTAATCATTTTGCTAGTCGTTTCTGTCAACGCCCGATTGCTCAGAGATACGATACCCACCGGAGTCGCTTCGGATCCACACACACACACACATACAAATACACAAATACAAATACTTAGACATCGTATACATCTTTTCTATCGCGTATTTATAATAAAACCCACTCGCACACAGATATTGAATCTCCTTTATGCAAATATTATTTTTTTTCACCAACTTCAATACTCAATTTTCCAATGAAAATAAATTATTTATTTATTCAAATTGATATATAGATATTAAATAATAATTGAATAATGAAAAATGGAAGTTGAAATAATTGTTCTGTCTGTTTATTTAATTAATATTTTGTCTTTTTTGTTTTTTCTATAATAAAGACTTACGATTAATTAATTAATTTATTTATTTATTGATTTATTGGATTATTAGATGGTGAAAATAAATGAGGAAGAAGAAATAGAAAATAGAGAAATTGAATTATTTATAATATTTATTAACCAATTAATTTAAAATAAAATTCTAAATGTGTTGAATAATCATCAGAAAGAGAAAATAGAAAAATAAATTGATTTATTGTGTGGAATGTGATGTATTATCAGTGCGTTGAGCTTTCGGCACGGTTGAGTTAAATAAAGCTGGTGTGGTCTACTATATATATACATACGAGTGTGTGTAAATAAATGTGTGTATATGGTGGTGTCGCACATTTGTGAAGTAGAGGCCTCTCTGGCGACCGAGTTCAAGGACGGTACACTCTCGATTTATACCCGACCCGCTGATCTTCTGCGACCTCACGTGCACGCGCAAGAGACTCGCTCGTGTATCGGATTACCCACCAAGTATTTTCGCGCGCAATTCCGCACGCACCCTAATCCTTCATTTATTTACTCTCATTTGGATTTTTATTCCTCTTCTTTCACTTCTACTTTCACTTGTTCTCTCATTTTTCAACAGTTACAATCACTTTATTAATGTTGGAACATTTTTTTGGAGATAACTTGTAGAAATTTGGGATTTTTTTCATAAAATTTTGAACAAAATTCATCGAAAAATACTTGAGTAGGATTTTTACTTGGACTGAAATATAAATACGTGCACATTGTATTACCAGAATATCCAATCCGGTATGGTCTAATGGCTAGGATATCTGGCTTTCACCCAGGGGCTCCGGGTTCAATTCCCGGTACCGGAAAATTTTTTTTTTTAGTTATTCGTTGAAAAAATTACACATTCAATAATTTACAACATAAAATTGTCAAATAATCCAAAAAATTCAATTTTTCAATATAAAATCTATCTTTTATGGTTCACTTATTAAAATAACATGAATAAAAAGTTCTCTTTTCGTTTCGACGTTCAATTTTACTGAAGAATAAAAAATAATTTGTTTGCAATTAATGCAAAATTGTTTATTTTGTTAATTAAATTATGTGTAATTTATAATAGAGTGGCTGAACGACAACGTCGCGCACGATGAGGAAGAGAAAATCTCTCAGGCTTTTGCCACGAATGATCATCATTCGAGAGCAGTGCACGCAACTGAGAGAGTGAAAATATTGTGGTGAGAGAATGTGGAAGAAAGAGAGAATGATGAAATGGCTCGAATTATATTTATAGCACTCTATAACGTTCGGTTAGTTTTGGAATACGTATAATGCAGTGCACTAAACATGAAGCTTCTTAAATGTGTTGTAACTCACTCCTGGATAACTAAAACTATTATTATGATTAAAAAAATACGTGCTCACATATACAACTGAATACATAGACATATCACTGACATTTTGTTTATATTATTCGCAAGTTTATTTTATTTATTCACTGATGATTAACTTTTCATGTCAGTCAATGAATTTCAGAGATTTTTATAATGTAAAAAAAATTATTGCAAAGTCTCTTCTTTTGTTAATTCATTTTTCAATATTATTTGATTTCATTTGTTTATGAGTTAAATAGTGACAACAATAAATAATTTACGAGAACACGAGACACATATACATATATTCCTGTATATGTATTGAGTAATACATTCGCCAGTTTTCTATTTCAAAGTTCACAACTTTCCCATCCGATGAAAATTAATCTCATTTACAAGAGCAAAATGTAATTAACGATAATGTTTTATTTTCTGAAGAATAATAGAAATCTAAAAGTGAACACATTAGACATAATCACACATATATTCACACATGGATATACATTAATAAATATATACAGTGTGTCTTGGAAATTACATAATTTCTCAATCGATAATAAATTCACATTTATTATTTACAATAAGGAAATAATTTATTTATTCGATAGTCCATGCGAAACAATTTGATGGGCAATTAAAATATTGAAACCTCTGTCTAAAATTCTACAAAATTTTTATTACAAATCTCCCAAACCACCCTGTATATAACAATATTCCCTCATACCAATACTCAAACACATCACGTATAGGACAATGGCGTAGCCAATGTCACGCTCGATTTCACTCGTTATACATTTGGTATCTCTGTTACTCTCACAGTAAATATATCACTACATAATAGGCACTAACTTGCAGGGTTCTCTACTCTCCTAACCACCCATAAATGTTCACACACACCAGGCACACAACGTAATTCACGCGCCCACGCATCGTTCTCTACATTTATATGTATATATATATATATATCTGTGTGTATATATGGTTAACCAAGTGCAACGAGTCAAGGCACGCGCGCGGTCACGTCGCACTCGATTATATATACCTGAACGCCCTATTATGGGTTCCACTCGTGTACGCGTGTTAAATACATTATATATATAAATTGCATATTATTTTTTTTTCTCACTTTTTTCCCACCTCTTTTACTTTTTTTCAATTGTATACCAACCATTCATTTAACCACCTGTCATGAGCTACTGCATTCAAATAATAATAGAGGGGATAACTGGAATAAGAAAAAAAAATAGAATGGGAATTTATTTGGATTTTTTTGTTATATAATTGAAATTGTGGAAGAGAGTTAATTGTTCTGATTAATTTTAGAGATATTTTTTTTTGTTTAGTTGTGAAGTTACCCAGATTTTCATAGTTCTTGTTATATTATTATTGTTGTTGTTATTATGAGAGTGTAGAGTTTAGAGTGGATTTGACCACCTGTCACGCATTTCAACCGCTGTTGCGTTAAGAAAGTAGAGGAGAATATAACGCGGGAAATACTATTTATACGAATTAACATTTAACAATTCGGTAACTGTGAGTTTGCGCGACTGTTTGATGTGCGACATTTTGTGTAACATTTCATTGCACTTGACAAATTTATTTAGATAGAGGTAAATTATATTTTACTTTATTATTTATTCTTTGATGTATTATTATTAGTTAAATTTGTTTTTCTATTTTGAAAATTCAATTGAAAATGTTTATTAATTATTTTGATAATTAAATATTAAATTGAAAAAAAAAGTATTTGAAGAAAAAAATTGATCTTTTACTATTTAGTTTTCATTGAAAATTACTGAACACCCGGTAGACCTCAATTTTTCCACGATAAAAGTGAAGAATTTGCAATAATAATTCCAAAACAGCCACAATATTTATATAAATAAATATTAACAAATGGGAGGTGAAAAAAAAAAAAAGGAATTGATGTCAAGATAAAGCGGAAGTAGAACATTATCCACACAGATACAACACTAACAAAGACGGTCGACTATATTTATAATCACACGGCTGCAAGCATCAGCCGCAAGAGAGCTTTGTCAAAAGCTCCCTCTCCTTATTCCTTTTCTCTCTCACTCATAACCAACACTCGAACACAAATACATCCAACAACTCAGCATTAATAATACAACCAACAAAGCGAGGAGGAAGAACAAGAGTGAATAAAGATAACTTTCCATTCAAAAAACAAAACAAAACAAATAATAATAATGAAGAAGAAGAAAATAAAAAATATTTGATATATATAGATATATTTGTTAGGAAGTTTAAAGTTACGTCGACAGCAGTAGATTCACACACACTGTGTTGGATCTAAATCCGTCCTAAATCCGTTTATTATCTCTGTCTTTCTCATTCTCTCAATATAATTTGTAACGGGCGACTCATTCATGAGAAGCGAAGAGAACGCTTGCGAATGCGAAATACAAATGTACAAATATATGCATTTATGTATGTGAGGAGAGGTAAGAGAAAGAGAAATGTTAGAGAGATGATGGGGGCAATGGTAGAAGATGGAAGAAGGGAAGAGTGGAGAGAAAATAAATAAAAGAAATGAAATAATAAGAGCAATGTGAGGAGGTTGCAAATACTGAAAGGGGAGAGTTGAGAGACCGCGCGCGCCGGAAATGCGAGCCAATGTTCATTCACTAAAGGCGCACACGCAGAGGAAAATATCTCTGCACTTGCTGCACGCTCGTTTGCGTTTTTCTATTATTATTTGCGTTATTATTTTTTAAACTATCATTATTATTGCTGTTGTATTCGTATTTGTATGGTAATAATAGTATTAGGGAGGTTTATTATTAATTTGTTGTTGTATGTTGTGGGTTTGAATATATTTCGTGCAACTTTCACTTTGCAATTGCGAGAAAATTGTTGTTTTTCTTTTTTAATAATAATTAGCAGTTGGAAGAGAATTAAAATTCTGTATTTTTTTATTTTATTATTAATTCAGATTGACATGTGTAAACTGATTTAGAAACAGAAATAGAATATCATGAGTAAATAAATGGAATGAAAAAAGATTGAAAACGTTGGAGAATTAAATTTATCCAAAACGAAAAATTGTTTCATTAAATTTTTTTTTTTTAAAGATATTTTTAATGAATGGTGAGGAGGCTAAAGTTGGCAAGTTTGTCGGACGTACTGCTGACTCGTTTCACTTTGGATATGCATCGTAGCACAAATGTTCTCGTTGACGAAGCGACACTGTATGTTTGTATGAGTATACATGAACATATATATGACGGTATAAAAGAGAAAAGCGAAATAGAAATATGTCATGTTATTTTTTCCTCTTTATTTTCTTCTTTGCGCTCCTTTTTTTGTACTCTTTGTCACTGTATGTGGATACATGATGAGATGTGATATGTCGGCAGTGCTTCAATACTCTCTCATATTCTTTTTTTTTTTTTATTGACAGAAAAATGTCACGTCCTTCGAATATGAACAGATGAAAAAAAAATTGTTTTCTTTATTCATCCTTCTCCTTTTTGTTTTCTCTGTTTTTCATTATTCTTCATCTTTTTTTTGTTTCATAGAAAATTGTTTGGATAAATATTTTATCAGACATGTTGATTTATGAGATTGACAATAACTTTACTTATTGAACCTTTACGAATGTGCATAAATTTCTTTTCCACCTCTAATTTTGTCGGTTTCTTTTTTTGCATTTATTTCTTCTTATTTATCATATATATGTCATTAAAACAAAATAATACATGGATAAATAAAATGAAAAAAAAAAAAAAAAGAAAAAAAAAAAAAAAAAAAAAAAAAAAAAAAAAAAAATGAGGCATGAGAAAGAGAGAAGAAAATGTCGGGGATTTAATTGGACGATGTTTGTTATCTTGTTGTGTCTTTTTTTTTTGTTATTTTTTTTTTCTCACAATCGTGTCACCTCGTGCTCGGTCATCATCATAACATTTATAAAATAGAATCGTGGATGGAATTAATTCCACTGGTTTATGTATTGTAACATTGGTAAGACAGAGAATGAACATCAGAAACGAGAAACTTTTTGCAGATATTTCTGTACATGCGTGTTGTCGTTTCAATTAAAACTATTGCAATGAGAAGAGGCAGAAAAAAAAAGAAATATTGATGGTGATGATGATAATAAGATATGAACCTGTAAATCATCTACTTGCACTTCCGGTTGACAATTGAATTAATGTACTGGAATTATATAGGACATTAAAGCTAATCGATCAATCATAATTCGAATAAATATTATAAAAAGTTGTTTATAATCTTGCGATATTTTTTTATTTAATGAGTAATGAGTAATGTCGAATTTCATTTGACAATTCTAACATGAAAAATAAATAAAATATCTGTCGAACTTTCAAATCAATAAATATAAACAAATATAAAATAAAAAATAAAGAAAAAATAGGAGAAGTGGAAACATATTTCGCATAATAATGAATTGAAAATGAAAAATAAGACTACGAGAAATAAATAGATTGCAAAGGCAGATGTCGATACAACGGTAAGGTAGAAGTGTAAGGGTGGCGGGGTGATGCTCTGCATGAGTCTGAACCTGCAAGCACAGGTCTCTATAAACATTGCGGGACGTTGCAAGGGCAAAGGGACACATGAGCGCGCATAGGAAGAGAAAGAGCAAAATAGCGAGGAAGACAAAGATAAAGAGTTCACAGAGACAGAACGACGAGAGTTTGCGGAAGAGACATGAAAGGGATGCGCGCACCGACGCCATTCTCCTACCCCTCCTCTTCCTTTTCTCGTCTTGCGTTTCCGCTTTTATATATATCTATCTATATAACAGACACAAACAAGAGTCAGGGAAGCGACTGGACGAATAGCGAGGCGTTTTATGATATACATTTTGTCGTTTGTGTTAGTTCGATATGATCGTAAGAAAAATAAAACAACAAATAATAATGCAGAGAAAAAGACTAAATTAAAATTATACAAAAAAATCAGTGAGAAAAAATTGTTTCGTGCATTTGTGACTTTTTATGTCTCACAATTTTTATACTTTTGAGGTTCTGTTATTTTATTTATTTAATAAATGTTATAGGAGTAATATAAAACACTCAGTAAATTGAGAAAATAATAAATTAATAAAGTGATTGATGTCAATGACGATCAGACAGAAAATATTTTTTCTAATTTTAGTTCACATTTGAGGATATAGAAAATGTTTTTATTATTCAAAATAATTGAAATGTTATTGTTGAACAATGCGGTGCTCTTTTGCGCAGGTAAACGCCCTGTATTATGTATAGGTGTGTTTATGTATATGTTTGTGTGTGTGAGTTTGAAGTCACAGGGTGTGGGCGTACGAAAACCGGCGCGATAACAATGAGCATTGTGATTTGTGCGGGTGGGTGAATGAAAGCGCCTTATTGGTCGACTCGACTCAGCATTCGAAACCTCCCACCCTCAGTGCCCCCATTGGATACGCTCAAAGCCAACTATATATATATATATATATATATATATATACATTTATATATTTATTATATAAAGCTGGGGGGTGTATTTTGCACTGCTGCATCGTCTCTTTAAATGAATAAATAAATAAATAAATGTTTATTCGTTTTATATTCGGATTTCAAACAAATTGTGGAAATAAAAGACTTTATTTTTTAGTCTATGGTTTAATGGATATGGGGAATTGAATAAAAATATTGATTTTATGTTTTTTGTGTGTTACGAAAGATATTTATTTATTTATTAGTTTGGGAATGTTGTGAGAAAAAAAAAGTCGTTGCTAATTTACATGGCTGAATGCGAGAAATCATGTCGAGTGCAAATGAGTTCTAGTTAGATGATGAACAGTAGAAATTTTACTTCTGTCCAAGGTCGAGTATTTAAGTTGAAGGCATTCGAAAGTTATTGTGTGTTGAAATTAGTTTTTTTTTCTCTTTTTGCAAATTATTCTAACGGTAAAACGAATGTTAATTGAATTATAACAGTAAAATTGATTGAAAATAATAATAAACTACTGGGGAAAATTAAATTTATATAGTACAAAAATCACTGTATAAATATTTGAAGTGATAGAATGAAGAATGGAGGAAAAAATTAATAATTGAAAAATGTTCAGTTGAATAAAAAAATGTTATTAAATGTTGCAATTAATGATCAATCAATGAATTGAAATATAAAAAAATCTGTTGGAATAATAACTGGACGCAAATTGGAAAAATAAAAATAATAAACTTTCCTATTATTTATAATTCTACATAGATACATAGAAGAGAATGTGACAAACAGCAACTCTGTATTTGAGTTGTGACAAAGTAGAGAGAGAGAGCGAGGGGGAGAATTGTGTGCAGCAATAGCAGCGTGGGTGTATGAGAAAAGAAGGCGGGTAACTCTGGTGTGACGAATAGGGCGTGGCTACGATACCAAGAGGAGAGAAATTCTAGTGATATTGTGCATGGTTGTGCGCGCGCTTGTACGTATATTCATACAACAAAGACAAAAACAGTGACAGAGAATAGATATGTAGGGATGGGTACATAGAGAACACACTGTGTATATACCCCAACGTTGAAAATGTTGAGCAAATGGTGGGAGAAATGTCGTATTTGAGAGGGGAGTGGCGCGCGCGCGCTATGAAACAGTTTGAGAGAGAAGTAGAAACGCGACGTTTGTGTAAGGTGGTGGGAGAGAAAACTGTTCGCGGTTACGGCGCCGGTTCGAACACATCGGCGACAAGCCAGCGCCGAAACTTCTCATCTCGTTTGAGTTTGCCGGAACTCTCACCAGTCAGTCGCAGCCGACGCAACCGACGTGGTGATTATATTCTCTATTGTGACACACATTCTATTCTTTTTTCGCAATAACAATTGTAAAACAACAATTTTTTCTATAAATATAATACATATTTACATATACAACAATAAATAGATACGTAAATAAATAAATATGGATAATAATACAACGTAATTCATTCGAGAAGTCAAATTAATTGAAATAAAATAAATGAAATTATTGAATAAATATTTAAAAGAAACGAATTTTTTTTTGTGAATATTACGGGTTTGTGTGCAATCGTGTGAGGGATTAGATAGATAAAAAAACGGATTTGAATTATTTGTGTGAGTTTTATTTCGTTTAGTTTTATTTTTTTATTTACAACAGTGCGATATATTTCGCGCGTTTTAATGACATTAATTCGATTGAAAAAGGGAACTTTGAGAAGATGAAGTGAAAGGGTTTTCATTATTTATATAGAGAGCAGGGTTTATTTATTATTGATAATAATTATTTATTAATAACAATTGATAGATGAATGATAAATTGATAAAGTGCACTGTGAGGTGTCGTGAGTGAAGAATTTTAAAGATAAAAATTTAATTGAATTTGTTTAAATTGATAAATTAAAATATAATAGGCAGTAGAAGTAATTGAGAGAATTTTTGGTGTGGAGCAGGATGATATGAGCACGTTATTCAGGTGAGTACACAATACAAAGAGATTGTTGATTGATTGTTTGGGAGGAATGAAAATTAGATAAAATTTAGTTCTTGAAACCCTTCAGTAATTCTTATTTTTACTGATTGAAATAAAATAAAGAAATTCGGGAGGGAAATTAAAATTGTTTGGACAATTTAATCGTAATTTTTTAATCAATTCATTTAATCGAACTCTGGCGAGCCGGAAAGATTGATTAATTACAAAAAAAAATTTATCGATATCTATTTAACACAAAATGTTCGAAATATGCGATGAGGGGTAGTGACGCAATAAAAATGATAATTACACGGAGTCATGCGTGGTGTAATGACTCTTGGCCACGCATGAATTACGTATATATATATATATATATATATATATAAATGAGCGTGCGTGTATGGGCTGAGATTGAACGAGGGCGAGAGAGCAAGAATTGAAAAGGGAGCGAGGAAAAAAAAGAAAAAGGCAAGAAGGAGGGAGCATGCAACGCATTTGACCCAGTGACCCTCCTATTCACACACTCGTCTATACATTTTTACTGTACTATTGTACGTTTGATAGTATTAGTGATGCATAAACCCTGTATACGACCCTCGATTCCCCATTTACAAAAGTATGTAACATGATGTTGGTGTATAAATTATGTATAAATGTGAATGTGTGTTGGAGGAAATGAGATCATATTACGTTTGACATCTTTTACTCGAATTCTATTGTTGTCTTATTTTGTATTTTCTTTTTTTTTTTCTTTCTTCATTTTCATGGTACCAATTTTGGTTCGCGAGATAAATTCCAACACGTGTGGATTTACAGAATTCAAATTGGATTTTATGATGGATATTGGGAGGGTTATTTTTATCTTTTAATTATTTTTTAGGGCACTTTTTGTGCTTTTGGTGTTGACATATTTATTGATATGGAAAAATTATTATTTGCAATTGTTTTATAGAGATGAGGGATAAACAATTTAGAAAAATGTGCAAACAAAATTTTAACAGTTAATAAAGAGAATAAATTTTTTTTGCTTTGATTATTGCAAAGAAAAAAAGAGGAAATTGAAATGGTTGAAATGTTATTTGATGCTGTGAAAATATTCACCAGAAAAATATTGAACAAATACACAGACAGTAGAAAAATTCATTTTGTAAATCCCAATTTATATTACAGTTCTTTTCTTTTTCTTTTTCGTTTTGTTTTTCTTTTCTTTTCGCTTCTTTTATTATTAGCAACTGAGACAATTGGTATTCGGATTAGTTTGTAATTTTTTCAACTGTTGAGAACGTTGTGTGTTACAAAAGTCAAAGTCTCTCTCAGTTATATATACAGAAAAGCGAGCAAGAGATAGATAGAGATAAAGCGTATGATAAAGTGAGAGAAAGAGTGAGAAAGGAAGTAAGAGATGATTTTAAAATAGTCCGGGAGCATCGTAAAAAAGAATAATGACTAAGAAACAGAGAGAGGGTTTATATAGATAGACGTGTCTGTTGTTCTTTCGACGTCTATTATATACGTATTCAAAAATAAAAATTGAAAATGTAAAGAAATTATTTTTCAATGTCCTCTGTAATAGAAAAAATATTTTTCTTCATCTTTTTTTACCAAGTTTTATTGTCTATTCAGCAATAATAATTTCCTTAATGTAAATTCGGACATTTAATAAGACAAACTAAAATATTTATTTGAATGAAAATGTTGGTATTGTCAAGTGAGAAATAATGTCGCCCTAATAATAATTTTGAATGAAAAGAAATGAATAGAGAGATGAAAAAAAAAAGGGAAAAAATGCCTTATTATGTTGGACAATTTTGGGAGCGTCTTCCACGAAATTTCCGGATAATTACTCTTTGTCCTCTCGCAAAAGCAAAAGAGCCGTGGACCGCGTGGATGAGTAATCGTAGCAGTAAAACTGTTCGGCAGCCACCATATGCGACAACTGTTCACCAAACGTGTGAGCGAGATAGGAAAACGAGTAGAGAGACAGAAAGATAGAAATAAATAAAAGAAAAAAAAAATTAAAAACGAGCGAGTGAAGAGGAGAATGAATGTATATAAAGCTGGAAGGAAAATTATGTGACTCTGCTTCACAGTCAGTGTATTAAAAGGTATTGCAAAAACAAATCAAAAATATTCTCTATCTCATTATAATTTCATTTGACGTTTTGTATTAATGTAAACCATCCGACGGTGATGATGCATTTTACGTCTGTTGAATTGTTACATTTATTTGTACATAATTTATTATTGTCATAAGGGCGAATTGTTGAAGAAGAAAAAGACAATTTTTTTCACTGATTTATTCCGTTGGAAATTGTGTTGAAGAATTGATAATGTGAAGGTGAAGAATGAACAGCAAAAAAAAGGGAAATAAGTTCTTGTTTTGATTTATTGATGGTGATATAGTTGGAATATAACAAAATTTTATTCTCTGTATTGACTACGATGTTGTTCTTTTATTTTTTTCTTTTATTAAAACCCATCACGAGATTTTTAATTAGATTCAAATGTAAATTACGAATTAATTTATTCATGTTTGCAGAGTGAGATAGAATAAACATTGAAATTGATAGAGAAGAAGGTTATTAATTTCTCTAAATTTTTTGTTTCATTTGGGTTACAATTGAGGTTGAACATTTAATTGTTTAATTAATTCATGGATATTAACGTTGACACGTCTTCATTTTATTCATAATTAAATACTTCTAATTAATCTCATCACTAATAGCACGAGAAGACAGAAAAAATTCTACATAATAAATAACTAAAATCACAACCAAAATCAAATTTGAATTAACCCAAAATTAATCAAATCCAATTCAATATAAATAAAAAAAAAATCCTCTACAATAAATAACAATCATTTTAATCTCTCCCCCAAATCAATTATTCCTCCCCCAATGAATAAAAATCCCAAACAAAAATTCACCCAAAATTCTTTCTCAATTCTCAATAATTTCCTCACAGTCCAGCAAATCCAGTGAAAAAGATTGAATGAATTAAAATTAAAAGACTAAACGAAAAGATATAACAGAGATAAACTCCTTCCCCTCCTATCTGTCTTCTCGCTGCTCTGGCAAAACACAGAACATACACAGAACGAAGCAGCAGTCAGAGATTATTCTTCCAAGTGCCCATAACTAAAACCCATAGGCCAGGCCCAACGCATTAGCTTACAACGCTTTTGTTCTTGATGTATGGAGGGCAGTTAGACAAGCCTCTCTCTCTCTCTCTCTCTTGTTCTCGCTCACTCTCTCACGCTACATATACAGACAAACATAACATAACATAGAAAAAAACAGAGACGAAAACATCTCATCTGCCTTTCACACAAACACACGAGCACACATTTCAACACACAAATAATTTTATGAATAAATATAACGCACAAAACTCAACTTCTTATTCTTATATTATTATTCTTCTTCTTCTTTTTATCTTCTATTTTTTTTCTCTATTTTATTTTCTCTTCTATTGCTCGAGCGCACGTGGGTGCTATTGGTAGTTAAGTGGGAGGGATAAAACGTGGTCTATTCTGTTTGAACGCGTTGCTAATGCTCGCGTAGACTTTAAGAAATTCATATATGTGACGATGGTGGTTGGTGTAGTTGAAAATTCACGGATATGTATACATGTACACACGTGGCGGCAACGGGGTCGACAGTGTAGGCGGGTGGTAAAAGAGACGGAGGGGAAGTTAAGGGGAGAAAAGGGGGAACGATGCGACGGGTAACACTAACGCGTTCCAGATGCCGCTCGCTTTGTTCTCTCATTTCACTTCTTGGAATGTCCAAGTTGGATTCTTTTTTTTTCTACTTGCTTTAGTGTACTGTGTATTATTATTTAAATAAACAATGTTGGGGAGCGAGAAGAGAGTGGGGAGAGAATTGAAATGGGAGGAAATGTTGTTGGAGTTTTTTTTTTTGTGACTTTTGAGTTGATGAAGGGAAAAATTGGAATTTTGTAGGTAATTTCAGTTGGCGGATTTCTTTGGGGCTGTTCTTGGGTGATTGAGGGTTTTTTTTCTGATATGAAGATCAGTTTTGTGATGACAGTTTTGTCAGAAGACATGTGGACACCTTATGTGGATTTTTATATATTTCTATGGGGAAAATTTCTTTTGGAGATTTTTTTTTACTGAAAGACAGTCTGTCATATTGTTCATTCACTTCAGCCATTTTCTGTATGATATTATGGATATATAATTCATTCTGCGATACATTTTCTCACATTATTTTGTATAATAGAAGTTATTCATAATTAAATTCTCAGTATAATTAATTTTTAGTGATTATTATTCGATTGAAAGTCTATTTTATTTTCCACTTAATAACAAACTTAATTTTTATTACTTCTAACATATTTTACAATCATCTAAATGAATTTTCTGTTCTTTTAATTAATAATTTTTTCAACTGTACATTCGATACAATTCCAATTCTACATTCTCATATATTTTATTTCATTTTATATTTTTTTTTAGCAATTTGACACTAAACACATGGCCCCACTTCTCCTTAAAGCTCACACTCGACCAGAAGGCCCCACTGTCCATCTCTCTTTTTCTTTTAAACTCCCACCAATTTATTCTGTTTTACTCTCTTCTACTCTTCTAATCATTCGTTCAATGTATACGACCACGTTTCACTTCTCCTCTTTGTTGAGATTGTGCTCAGACCGCGAGAAAAAAATTTTCTTCGGCATTTGTCTGCGTCTATATATACAGAAAAAATATATATAAATATATATTTGATATCGAGAGACACGTGGTTTGGTATAGGAACGATGGGATAAAGTCGTTGGTGGTTATAACAGTTGTAATATGTGGTGAGAAGTCGAGAGAAAATATATTTTTATTATTTTTCGAGTGAGATATATTGAAGTTGGTCACGATTTTGCATCCAATTCTTCATCGTTATTAAATATAAATGTATATGTATTTATTATTCATTATTTATGTATATATATATTTTTATATTTGCCATTTTTATTGTAGTTTTATTTCATTCAATGATTTATTTGCAACATTTTGATTTCACGCAGTGTTGAATTAATCTTTGACAATCGGTTTTGTATATGAATCAATATTAATCGATTTGCTCGTTAGGTTTTTTTTTCGCATGCATATATTTATGTGTGGATATTTGTATGAGAGAAAGAGAGGTTATATATGTAGGTTTATGCAGGCATGAAACGGTCCCTTTTGCTTGGCAAACAAAACAGTAGGTGGTAAAAATATATTTGTCTTTGGATGAAATATAATTTTAGATTGATTGTAAAAAATTCGATACGAGTCAAACAATTAAAAGAGTAGGAAAATTAGTGATATGTAAATTCTTTCTAACTTAATGTAAAAGTTGTTGATTACTTAAAAATAAAGAAACTTTTTCATAAATAAATGACAATAGTCCGCAGATTTGTCAATGTTGGGTGTGGTCCTAGCTTCATAAATAAACAAGAGCGCACAAGCATCAAAAGAACTGTGGGAAGGAGAGAACAAATTTTTGCCCGGGTATATTCCATTATGTAGAGCATATTCTGTTGGTTCTATAAAGAATACTAACGATATAGCCTCCTTTCTCTCTTCTTCATACATATATATATATATTTATTTATTCCTAGAACGAATTTAAAAGAGAATAAAATAAAGAAAAATATTTTTCCTATTTTATTGAATATATTGCTCAAAAAAGAAAATGTAACATAGCAAAAATTACATCAGGATCATATTCTTGTGAAAAAAAAAATATTTATACATAAAATTCTCATTTCCTCTTGTTTTTTTGTTTTTTTCGTTCTCGTCCATAAAAGCTCAAGTGACGGAAGTCGCGCGGCGCTTAAGTTTCAATGTAATATTTTTTTTTCTATAGTTTCTATCCGTCGCAGGCGGTTTCAGTCTATTCTATTTTTCTGTGTCTGTACCAACTATACACACTCAAAAACTATATAATCGTTAGAGAGAGAAGGGGGCGCACACGTTTCTTCAAGCAACGTTTTGTGCTACTTGAGTCCAAACAGATGCCACTATGACTTCCTCTTGGAAACAAAAATGGGGGGCAAGAAAAAAAATATTAAATTAAATGAAATAGAACTGTTGAAGAGGAAAAAAAAAATCACATGAAAAATACGTTGCCCATTGTTATTTTATTAAATCACAAAATTGAATTTTATAAATATCATTATTATTCATCAATTATTTAGGTGAATACTAATAAATATATTTATATATACAATCACTATTTCTCTTACAATGTTACAATTACATTTGTTTCAAATTATAATCTGTGAATGAATGATAATTATTATAATAACCATGATAATATTTATATAAATATAACACGAAGATGATGATGGTGATCAT
The DNA here is from genome assembly GCA_030523085.1 of Meteorus colon. Taxonomy (NCBI): domain Eukaryota; kingdom Metazoa; phylum Arthropoda; class Insecta; order Hymenoptera; family Braconidae; genus Meteorus; species Meteorus colon. The sequence continues at coordinate 118,510 of JAPYZH010000247.1, read as the reverse complement.
CATCGTGGCAAGAAAGTCACATTTTTCATTAAATAGTCATAACATTTTTTTTCACAATGATATACATTACATTTTATCTCTTTATAAAAAAAAAAAAAAAAAAAAAAAAAAAAAAAAAAAAAAAAAAAAAAAAAAAAAAAAAAAAAAAAAAAAAAAAAAAAAAAAAAAAAAAAAAAAAAATTAAGAATACAAGAAAAGAAGAGAACCAAAAAATGAAGTAAATCCGAACAAAAATTTAAAAAAAGAACTATCACTACATTCCTGTCCTACATTTTTATTTATCTACATCATTAACAATTATCAAACACTCAAATACAAATAATTTGAACAATGTCTCAATGAATTATTACAATGTCGATACTGTGTTGCAAATACATAAATAAATTTTTTTTTCTTTATTTCTATTCACATTTCCTGTCTTTGTTTTATTTAGCTTTGGTGTTTTTTTTCTCCTTTTTTGTTTTATTTCGCTCCGCTTTGAGAATGAGAGCATTTCGTGGAGCCGATATCTCGCAACAACACGTCGTTGTTCTCTTCATTTCTCTCTCACTTCATCTTATGAATGTTCTCATTTTCCTTCCATCTCATTCTGTCTTTCTTTCTTGATCTCTCTGTCTTTACAGACGTGTGTAGACTTGTCAATGAATAAAACCCAAGGCACCGAATGAATGGAGATTAGTCGGCGTCGCCGTGCATTCTCTCTGTGTGTATAGTTGCTTTTTATGAAAGAGTAGTAGTGACTAAAGTATTTACCCATACATTTATATATTAATATAAATATATATATGGCTATGCGTTATATTCATCAATTTCATAAGTTCACAAGTGCCTCGCAAGTTATCTCGTACATTCATTCTTAAACTGAACTTGTTTATACACGTAATGAATGTGTGAATATAAATTGCATAATTTTTTTTTTTGTTTCAATTCGTTGTTGTTTATTTTACAGTTTGAATTTTATTTTTAATGTTGTGAATGTGTCAGAATTTTGGCAGTTTTCAGAATCTCGTAATGAATGAACAAATGTAGATAGGAAAGAAATGAAAAAATATTTTTAACAGACTCTCCAGATGTCTTTCTTTTTGTTATTTTATATTTTGTAATTCGGTAAGGGAATGTGCGTTATATAGATAGGAACGAAAGACGAAGATGCAAACAAACAACTGTTAACCCTAAAGTCATTTTGAAGGGAGCGCCAATTAAAACAAACATACATAAGTCAAAAACAAAAAGGGCCAAGTCATTCGTGCATTTCATTTCATTCTCGTAATGTTTTTTGTCTCACATTCATTTATAAAGTCAAAGTCAAACTGAAGGGACAAAAAAAAAGTACTTTGAAAAACAGATAATTAACCAAGAAAAATAAATGCCAATACATTTTTTTATTATTATTTTAAAATTACGATGAAATATTACAAAATATTTTTCACAATTGTATTAGAAAAATAATTGGATAAACTCATATGAAGATGAAAAAAAAAAATGAATAAAAAACAAAGAAGTGAATGATATAATTATTCATGACAGAAGGAAAAAGGAAAAAATTAAATATTTAATATTCAATATAATGCAAAAATTGTCAGTTTCATTAACGCGATAAATTCCTTGTGTGGATTTTCATTATTCCAATGTATTCTAACGTTCAAACTTGTATATAAAGGAAGATGACTGTACGTTATACTCTCAATGCTTGGTGATTATCTCATTCTCTTGTCTCTCACACATTCCACTGCACACAATATTATCCATGTAGTCGTTTTCTCTCTCACTTATTTCCCCTCTATTCTCAAACTGTCGTTGCTATATAAATTCTGCACTGATATATACACAATGTATAGACATATAAAGTTATATCGAGCGTAATTAGCGTAAATGATGAGGCGCCGAGTGTAGAACGCGTGCGCTTGTCGTACATATCAAGCCAAAGAACACGCGATTGCTTCGATTTTATTCGTGATTTTTCATTATCATTCGCTTTATTATTATTATCATTATAATCATCTTTATTACTTTTTTTTTATCAGCATTACTGAGAATTCCCTTTCTATTTATTTATTCGTCTTCTATTCCACACAATTTTAATTCAAATATGAAAAAATAATTTATTAATGAAATTAATGGTAAATTTTAATTGTTAATTATTGATAAATGTGGAATTTATAAATTTTTTAAAAATTTTTATACATTTATCGTTTTTGATTCGATTTTTATTCTTTTTTTTTTCATTTATTATTATTATTGTTAATATTATTGTTATGTTGGACAGAATACAAAAAGAGATATATTTGATTTGAGAATGACAAATGACCTTTATGATCTTTTGCGTTGCGATAAGTAGATAATGGATATATAGATATATATTTCGTGTTTATATTGCGAAACATTTATGTGTATATACAATGAATCGTTGATTATTCCGTTATTGGGCAAGATAATACGACGGGACGGATTATATTGCGACTTTTCTTATATAACTGAGATTATGATACGAATGAATTTGAATATGTCTGTGTGTCTGTGTGAAAGAGAGAATAGTTATTGTTCAGGAAATTATTGTACTGTTGCGTTTTAACTGTCGGTTTTTTTTTCTTCTAATATTTTTCTGATTTACAACACTTCAAATTTCATTCATATCATTTCAGTAGTTTGTAATTAATTTAAAAATGGAATAAAATAGGTCATAGAGTTGAATACAAAAGGAAAAAATGATAATCAAATGTTTCATCAAACAAATTTGAATTGCACAATTTCAACGTTGGCAATTTAGTAAACCGGAAATTAATACCATAGAATATATCTTCATCATCATCAACTCAACTTAATTACCAACTATACACACACTCACACAAATACATATCCTTGAATTATATATAACACTCTCTCTAAGGAGTGACCAATTTCCTACTCAAGATTGAATCCTCCAAAGCAACACAACCAAATAATCGATAGCTTCCCAAAAATTCCATCTCCATCAAGAAGAAAAAGCCAACAAAAACAACATCAATTCTCATAACCAACCAAACAAAAAATTCCCAACGCACTGAATATTGAACGAATATAAAAACAAATGCAGCAAAAAAAAAACCAACCTAAACCACGTGATCAAACAACCCTCCTATCACAAAAAAAAAATTCAAAACAATGAAAGAAAACCAAATTAAACCAAAAAGTATAAAAAATATTAGCAAATAAATCTCAGACTCTCTGTCGTTGCGCTTGTGTTGCAGAGTAAGGATGTCCTCTAAGAGGAAGTCACCACCAACGAAGCTATCGGAGGGCGGGGGCGGTGCGGATAAAGTTGCGGGTGGTGACGAAGAGGAAGACACAACCCCATTAATTGGAAACAATTGCACTGATATTGAATCTGGAATAATCAGTGGTGATAACACCATTGATATCATTCCCGATCTACAGAACAGTGACGTTATCGTAAACATCATCAAAGACAATCAAGACAGTGCTATTGAACGTCTTCATCCCCATCTACATCATCATCACCATCATCATCATCAACATCATTCCCTGAATTCACATCAAGACGAAGATTGTGATTATCGTCGTGATTACGAATCGTCTGGTTGTTCATCACCTGATACAATTATTTCCGATCCGGATTTCGTTGATTCACCATCAACATCACCAAATTCACCAACAACAACTGCAACAACAACAACATCATCATCAACAACATTAACAACACAAATTATTAAAATACAAAATAGGCATTATCGAAATATAGATACAATGCAACAACAATTACAATTAAATAATTATACAAATAATATACAAACAAATCATTTAAATAATAATAATAGTAATAATAATAATAATAATAATAGCAGTAGTAACAATAATATAAATGATAATCAATTGGGAATAATTGAAGCAACAAATTCCGAATGTGATTCACCACCGGCAATTATTAATGAACAATATTTTACAAATAATCCACATCAACTGCAAAATAATAATAATAATAATACCAACAATAATAATAATAATACAGTCACTTATAATAATAATAATAATAATAATAGTTTGAGTAATAATTATGGGAATGGTAATGCAATGAGTGTTGCTACGAGTAAACGTTCGATGGATGATGTTTTAAAGAGGTTGACGTGTAAACGAAAACGTGGATCGTTGACGAATTTGGAATTGGATTGTGTTAGTGGAAGAAGAACGCCAACGACGACAACGACTGCAGTGACAACGGCTACGACAACAACACCATTGACAACACCAACCAATCACAATACGCATAGGTTAGTTTATGGAGGTTTTGATGAGACAGTGAAGGGGAGGTTTATTTGCTTTTTCTTCATTCCTATTATTTCAATTTATGTCTGAATGATTATTCAATATCGTTTGAATAGATAAGACATTAAAATTCTCAATTGATGAAAGAAAAAAAAAGTACATTTACATAAAATAATTGAAAGTATTGCACAATTATTCACGTAAATGACAACAACAATGTGACAAAAAAATTGTCTGCGTCAATGAAATTGTTCAGTTGACACTGAAATTTATTTTTTTGCAATAAAAAAATATTTACCGACTGGTTTTCAACATGTTGAACACTCACATATGTAGAGATATACATTACAACTTTATTAAACGTTCAATTAAATTCGAATACACGACTCAAAGTGGATAAATGAACTTCTAACTTAGACAACGAATTTTCACACACTCTTGGCATGGCATTGAATTAATACCTTCAACAAATACTTCATTTACATTTATATATAGATATATATGTATATAAATATATATACATGAATGTATCTATATGGGGCGCACTCTATAAATTCTGCAACAGAGCCAACACCAGTGGATTATTTCACTATTACGAAAATAAGATTAAATGTTTTTGTGCAGAATTTTAATCTGGATATCGTTCAATTTTCTATATAACATCTCACCTCTCAACCGTTTTTCTTTAATGTCATTCAAGAACAGTAGAAAATAACTATCTAATAATATAAATTTTAATATCATTCGTTTGTCTTCATTTTTTCAATATTATTTTTCATATTTCATTTTTTCAATTCTTTCAAATACTACTCAAGAGTTACAATCTTTTCTCTTTTTTCTTATTCTCTCCCATTTTATCATCGTCATTTGTTTTTCTTCTCATTTTTTTTTTCTCTTCTCTTCATTGCGAATGAATAGTGGGATCATGAAAGACCAAGATGTGCACGCGGGTTCTAAAAAAAGAAAATAAGCCCTTGGGTAATATAATGACAGAATGAGTCTTTTGTTAGACGGTGGGCGCGAATGAGAGTGACAGAGAGCTATAACAGGGGAGGGGAAATCCTCTGCTGCTTCTTTGCAACATATATGTATAATTTATGTATGTATATATGTATATATGTATATATGTGTATGGAAGAGCGATATGTATATGTCATTGATATTAATCGAGACGATAGAAATACAGGGGCGTCTATTTATGCGTGGGAAAAAAAAATTTCAATTGATTTATTAATATTTATTGAACACGGATGATAATTAGAACTAATATCAAGTTTTATTATTTCAAATTGAGGTTTTTTTTCATTATTATTACTCAGTTATGATAAGGGTTGTACAAATTGTATTTTTTTCGGTTTAGTTTCAACAATATCATCTATGCTATCATTTATTTCACATATTTCACTATATGAAAGAGTGTAAGCGGAAAAAGAGACAAAAACATACACACACACTCATACAATGTATGTCATATAGGTATAGAAAATAAGCTGAGCTTGGAGTAAGGTGGAGAAAGGCGAGAGAAAAGATATATAAAGGGGGATTTGAGTTTTCAGAAGTGTGGGCTATGCGAGGGCGGTGTCCAAGAAACTCAGTAAAGATATATTGTGAGGGAAAGAGGTAAAAGAGAGAGGGAAATACCCTCTCGCAGTGCACATAGTGTTGTGTGTGGACTCTGTGTGTGCGCTGGTATCCCGGGACCCATCACCGGTGCAAACATACACTCGCTACGCTGAGATTGCGCGGCCGCGACCCTATTTATTATTCACTAACTCGGCCGTACAGCGACAGTCGCGTTTCTACCCAAAAAAAAACCCCGAGAAAAAAAAATCCTCTATTTCCCTCTTGTACTCTGTTTTCTTCTTTTTTTTTTGTCTTGTATAGTTACGTGGATGTTATGAGAGACAGTTGAGCTTTAGACTTTGAGAAAGGAAAAGAGAGTAAATAAATTTAATAACTTTTCTCTCTGCTTTTGTTGCTTTTAGTTTTTGTATTTTGTTTTCTTTCTTCTTCTATTTTTTTTTTTTGGGTTATTGGATATTTGATTATTTATTTTGTTTGCTCTTTCTGTTTCTGTTTCTTGATAGTACTGGAAACAGCGGTGTATCGACGACGAAAAATACACAACAGTTGTCAACGTCGCCGTCGGGTAACGGCAGATTAGCAACTAATACGGATTGCAATAATCAAGACGGCGCTGCGGCGCTACATCGAGTGTTGTGCGCTGAAAGTTTTGCTGAAAAGGAACGTCGATTGTCAGAGATGATTTTGCAGTTGCAATATCTCAGGGAACAACTGCTACAACAGCAGGATCAAACGAAGGTGAGTTATTTATTTGTTATTTATTTATTTAGTTGTGTCTGACGTTGATTTTTCGTCAATTGAATTCGATTCTTTTTCAACTGGAAAAAATATAGTGCTCTGTGAATAAAATAAAAATGTTGCACGTAAAAACAGAAATGTTTTCTAAAAGTGTTCTAAATGTTCACTGGGACACTGTGTCTGAAATATCACAGTCGATCGTATAATACCGGTGAGATAACACATAATATACACACACATGTGACGAGAGAGGAAAAGAGGAGCAGAAACGATTCACTCCAGACGTCGTATGACGATTACTGAATATATAAATATATGTGCATGCGCACAAACTAAATGATTTATTTCAGTTTTGATTTATGTAATCTCAATTTAAATAACTTCAATGCACACAGCGAGAGAAATATTTACTGAATTTAAATATAAATGCATTTAGTAGACATTTTTTATAAATATTTATTGATAGTTAATGGGGTTTTGTCAATTAATACAAAATACGAAAATAATCGTAAAAATACTTTGTACATAATCGACAACAACAACAATAACGAATAAATAAATTAATTCTATGAAACTCTAACTTTTTGAATAATAATAAATACAAACACGGAAAATTACGTTTCAATATTCTCCAGTTATTGTGCGATGCAAACAACATTTTATTTCATTCTTTAATGTTTTTTTTTAAAAGCATAGAAAATAAATATCAACTATTTTTCTTTTTTATTACTTCACTTGATGTGATAAGAAACATCAAGTCAAGAATAGTTTGGTGAGAAAATATTCATTATAAATGTGAATGTATCAGTGAGATGTGGAATGAAATAAAGAATGAAAGAAAATGAAATGAACTAATAATAATGGAGAATAAAAGAGAGAGAGAGGTCGCATTTTGCAACCACAAAAATGCGTTGCGCGTGCAGATAATAATGTCCGGGCATCGCTGCTGTGTATATGTATACAAATATGTATATTTATTTTTATATATATGCATATATACATATATATATAGATGTACATGACCGTTATTACGTTGCCTCGATATATGCCACCATACTCTGCACAATTCCTCGAATACGTTTATGCAAACACACAAAGATGCGTGTGCAAAAGTCGTACATGCAATTCGTTTCTTTTTGGTTTATTAACTCGATTTTTTTTTCTTCTCTTGCGTTCCCCCTTTTGCTTTTGTTTTACATTCTTTTTTTCTTATATGGGAATACCTGAGGCTTCATGAAATATTTGTGAGAAAATGTGAAAGGATTCAGTTGAATGAGAAATGTGAGTGGGTTTTTTGGGAATTTTTTCGAGAATTTTCTTTTCTATTGATTTCCAGATAAATTCTCAATTCGAAATTATTTCATCACAAATTTTCCTATCGTTAGAGAGAAAAAAAAAACCACTTCAATCCCTACTACATATTCCGTGGAATAAACTGCACAATTCATCCATCGTTACCGGCCATTTTATCGGTTCCTACAAAAAACTTCGTAATGCAAAAAGAAAAAAATAACGAAAAGTTGGAAAAAAAAAATGAAACGGGACAAAAAAACCCATCGCAAATTCAATGGCGCAGAATTTCCGTCATGGCATTTTTCCCCGAGACAGTAAATCGACGTCGGCATTATAACACACACAAAAAGGGTAAAAAAAAAACAAAATCCCTCCCAAAAACAAAATAACAAAAGCAACAAGAAAAATCCTAAAGCAAAAATAAAAGAAAACATCCAATGAATTGAACTGACTGTGTACACAGAGACACAGAATATCCACCACCCCTTAAATCCACCCTGGTACACCCTCCCACCACCGGAAGTGGTCCTATACAGAAGCGAATAACGGAAGAAAATAAAGACAAGTATGAACCTGGAGCGCGCTCGTGGACGTTATACTTCTACACGAGTACAAACTAGACGAATGAAAGGTGCAGTCGCACTGAACAAACGACTACACATACACACACACACACACACACAGCAGACATATAAGAGCAAGAGAGAACGAGAATTGAAATGGGTGGGAAAGGGGAGGGCGGTCTTGACGTTTCTCCTCCTCACTGGTAGCTCAGAGAGGGCGTATAGTAATGCTCCGAGCTCGAGTTAGCCGACGCGGCGGCGTTCAACGTTGTCGAGAAAAGGAAACCGACTATAGAGGTGGGTTGAGCATTCTCTTTCTATATATATATATATATATGTAATATATAATATAATATATATAATATATATATTAGGTTGAAGTGGGGATCTGCTATGCGGCTGTTTGCGACGTTCTCTCTTTATTTACTGTGTGCAACGTCCTCTTCTTTACCTGTTATAACATCCCTGGTATCCAACATTCTGTCATGACTCTGTGTGTGACGTCATGAAACAAGTCTGCAATTTTTTTTTTCATCCTTGTCGATATTTTTATTTGTTTTATTTCTCTAACGGTTTCAGTCGCTCTTTTGATCGATACTTCCGGCTATTGCGCGGCTAAGTGGAGGTGGGGAAAGAAAGCAAAAAGGGGGGAGAGGTGTAGAGAGAGAGAGAGGTGCGGTGTCTCTGCGACGTCTTGGATTGGAGAGTTTGTCGTTGCGTGGGTGCTAGTGGCTTCTTGTTTCTTACCTGTGAGATTGATGTCACGCCCATTGGATTATTTGTGGATTGTGTGTATTTGGGGTGCGGTCAGTTTTGGATTTTAGAAATGATTTTGTAGAGGATTTTAAGGGTGTGTTTGTGCTTTGTGGAAGGATGTTGATTTTTATGAGGGGTTTTTGGTTGTTGATTGATGAAGAATTAAAGAGACCATTTAGATGGAATAAAATTGTCAGTGGAAATTTATTGATGATAAAAACGCTACCTTTTATGGTAATGCTACCTTTTTTTTTCGTGGTTTTATGAAGCAAAAACTCATCGACAATTCATGATCATCAAATAAATCCGCTTCCACTTGAAACTAACCAAACCATTGCTCTATATCAATTCCTGATAAAATCAAATTTCCAACAATTCTCCACAATAAATCATCATATTTCAAAACTCTCCAATCATCTACGTCCTGTATGACATGAAACAAGTACCAATTAATATCATTCCAAACTGGATGGATCCAAAAGGAATATTATGAAATAAAAAAAAATAAATTAAACTCACCAATCCAACATCATTCATAATAATTTCAATAAAATAACTGGCCAATATATTTTGTCGATTTTTATTTCCAAGAGCGATTGATGAAAATCAAACAAACGAATCGATATAAATTGCCAACATGGAAACACAGAATGAGTAAGAATTGAATACGTATGACAGTATCAGTGGGTTGTCTGTCGCGGTTTTGAGGCGGGATCAACTTCAATGTTTGTACACGCGTCCATTTGTCCATTTGCGTATCAGCGTCAGTGGCTTTATAGGAATTAGCGGTGTATTGTGGGTTGGCAGATGGGCGGTAACGATGCATTCGTGCAAGAGAAACATCAACGATCCGTTGGCCAAAGCAAAATTTCAACTCTACATTCAAACAAACACATTGGCATTCATACATAGAGACACAAAGAATGGTGAGTGAGTGCGCATTGACAGAGATAAAGCTAGGGAGAATGGATATATGTCCATGAAGAGAGTAAAACAGGGTGCACAGAGAGAGAGAAAGAGAAATGTACAAGGGATGATAGAGATGAAGAGCAATTGCAATGGGGACGGCGATTATTCTCTGTGCGGCTGTTTGTCAATATGCGATGCGATATGATCACCAAGTAAAATCAGCGACCGAGTTCACCCCTTCATCCACCCTGTTCAATCCTACTACAACATGGCCACCCATTTCCTCATTGCTATCAACAAACCAAACCAACCCTTGTCCGAACCTTTTTTTTTTTGTGTTATATGTATCCATTTCGCATCTATTCGTCTCTTCTGTCAATAGAATATGCTACTTTGTCTGACTGTAAGGTGAATAAGGGGTTGGTGGTAGGTGAAAGAGGAAATGGATATTTGTGAGTGGGAATTCAAATCTGTTGGGGGAGCTACACATGTTTTGTGCGGTTGAATGTTTCAAATGAAATGGAACGCGTGTGTATGTTTTAGAATGAGAGAGAAGATTTTGTTATTAGTAGACATTAGTGACATATTAATATAAGCCTTTGATGAGTTTGCTTTTGTGGTTCTATTGATGGAATTGGTGGTGAGGGGCTGGCTGGTTATGAACATTAGATGGAATAATTATGTTGAGATGGTGAAGATTTCTTGATCGTCTTTATAAATATTAGCAATACAATATCACAAATATAAATAAAATAATAAATAAAATGAAAAGAGAATTAAATTATTTACTGGACAATTATTATTAATGGCCTGTCACAAGTGCAACTTTGTATTCATTCAGTATTAAATTAATCTCATTTCATTTCACAATTTTTCATTAGAACGTGTTACAACCTGCAATGTAAAAGCAAATGAAAAGAAACAAAGTCTGCAAATACCACAAATCCAGTTTTCTTCAACAATTTTTTTTATCTTCACCATACGATCTAACAAATAATATCTGTCGTTATGCAGATACCACAACCATATATTTATTGATATAAATGAAAGGAAATGAAGGTAAAACGCAACAACGAATGTTAAAAATGAACAAACACATTTCGTTACAACTTTTAGTCTTTTGCTCTTCCGCCTGGCTCAATAATTTCCCTTTTCGACTTTGCACAGAGGACTTGGAATATTTATATTTATATTTAATTGTGAGTATGTCTGTAAGAAGGAGCTGGAGTCAAGCGTGCATATCCCACATCCTCATATTCTCACTCTCCAACATCCAACGTCTTTCCACAAATCTTTTTCATGTCATCGTGGCGTAATGCATGTAATTGCACCTAACCTCATTAAATTTACGACGAATGTTACCGACTGTGACTGTTGAGCCCTTTGCCTTTATATTTATGTTTATGTTTGGATGAGTGTGTGGAATGGGGTGGGCAAATGTGTTTATGTGTATGTAGATGAGACGAATTAACGGAGGATGTACCTCTTTGTTGGATTTATATCTCACCCCTCTTGTCTGTGTGTTCGCTTTATCGCATTCTCTTTGACACTGTTCAACTTTGTTATTTATTTGTTTATTTATTTTTGTTTTGCTTCGTTACTTTTTCAACAAGTCCAAGTGTGTGTGTGTGCGCTTTTTTTTAAATTGTGGGTTGAAGGAATGTTTGAATTATTTTGAACGATTTGATTTGAGTTTTAGGGGATAGGAAATTTTGTTTTCTTGTGGGATTAATTATTACTGTTTTGTTTATATTTTATTACTAAACTTACTCGTGATGGTCGCTACATGTTAACATTACACTTGTGCTATACATCCCATGAAAAAATAAAAATGTTCCCCTCACGCACGACATTCAACTCGCATTCCATCGACTTCAAGTCACGTTCACTCGATCTATCAATTATATTTTTTTTATTCAATGTCATTTTCACTCGCCATATAATCAGATAACTGTAATGGAACGATTGGAAAATGATGAGAAACTTGAATTTTCCTACGACTGCAGAAAATTTATACACACAATTAAATTACATAAATAATTTTAATAACACAGCCACTAGACATATTACATTACTGGTTTATAATTGAAAGAAAGAAAAATATAGAAAAGAGAAAATTCTTGGGAAGGAAAAAATATTACGAACCACCTGAAAAGTGACTTAACTATATAAATGCCGAATCACTTACGCTGACGGGGGCTTTTACCAACTTAGGGGTGGTTTTTTTTTCTCTTAGCAAAAGAAAAAGAGTTAATGACGATTCTTTTTTAAGTAACTCACGCATTTATTTATGTATGTTTATGTGCGAAGTAAACTTCTTGGCAATATCATTTACGTTTAATAACTCTGCTCATTAACATTGTAATTCTCATTGTGTTATTAATTTGTGTTACTTGGGGTTGAATGTTTATACAGTAGAGTATAAACAATATTTTTTCGTAGGCATAAGGGAAATTGATTAAATAAAGGAAGGATCGGTTCAATGAATTGTAATTAAATGAAATAACTGCTCAAAGACACCGACAAATAAATAAATTTAATGTCTTCATAAAAATATCAAATAATATCTCAGTAAATTTAAAAACTATTAAAAAAATCCTCCACAAACACAATTAATTTTCCAATGGTCATGAAAAAAATCCCAAACAATTTCTTCTCTTTCACTAATTAAACAAACGCACGAAAAAAAAAAAAATACACACCACCAACCAGTAAATAAAATACATAAAAAAAAATGGCATAATTAATTGGATAAAATGTAGCAAAAGATGGAAAAAGAAACGACAAAATAAACATAAATATATAAATATAAATATATATAATTACATTGAAAGCGGTGCAATCAATCGTGGACAAATGTACAGGACTCAACTTGTACGTTATCGTGGTAGAATATCTGCGCGAATACTCGCCGGAATTAAATGGAAATACTTATGCCACATTCGAGGCGGAATGAGAGAGCTGCAGCCTCACAGTCAAACACAAACACACATGAAAGACACAAGAACAGAAAAAAATAAAAGAGAGATGACTTCACGTTGGTTATAGTTATAAACTTGGACACAAGACCAGAGTGAATAAATATATATATATAACCCCTCTCACTCTCTTTCTCTACCTTTTCCTCTCTCACATTTATGTTGAATTTCATTGCGAGTGTAGTAAGAATTCCAGCACGAAGATGTGAATGAGTTGGGGCAGCTGCTACGAGCATTCCTTCTCTGTGGTGCCGTCACTGACATTTTCTTACCCCCCGAATGTTTTTTTTTATTATTTCGCATTTTTTTTTGGCTTTGTGCATTTTCTTATTTTTTTTTTCATTTCTTTCCATTGATGTTGCCGCGTAGATCAGTTATAAAGGAAAATATTATGCGCAGGAGTATTTAATATTGATAAAATTTATTTGTTTCAATTGATTTTTAAAGAATAAACAATTTTTTTTTCATCATTATCTCTTGATATTCCAAGTATTATTATTATTTTTATTCATAACAAAGAATATCGAGACAGAGAATGTGAGCGCAAGTGCAAGAATGAAAGGGCCTCGCTGTTTTATTATATACAAGAAAAAAAAAAACCGCCACGTGCATCCTAAGTATTATTCCCATGTACTTGAAGTGGATCAACCACGGCCACACTCAACCCACCACACACACACTCTAACCACAATAAAAACCATCCAATAAACATCTATCCACCCCCATGAAAAAGAAAAGAAATAAAAAAATAATTCCGTTCTTTCTCATGACTTTATTCTTTAACGTAGGGGGGCGCCCCAACACATACAAAATTAATTAAAGTCTGCATATCGAGACCTTGAATGTTGCAGGGGGGGTGGCAGTAGCGTTTATTGTTACCCGCAGGGTGCGAAGGACATAGGGGTCGTGTGCCGGTATCGTAGAAAGGTTAGGGGCTGATTTAAACTAGCGATGGGGTATTGTAACATTTTTTTTTCTCTTTCCTCCCTTTGTGTTTCTTTCTTTTTTTTTCTCCTGTTTTTCTTGATGCACGCACTTGACTCTCACCATCTCGGTGGTCGTTCGAGTACCTACAAGCGGAAGAAGAAGGAATAAAAAAAACTACCCCTCGCGCCTTGTTAAGAAATTAATCACTTTCTAGCTTAGTTGATGTGTAGGAATGTAAATGCGCGAGTGAGATGGGTTGGGGGGTTGTTTCTATGTTTTTTTTTTGCGTTTTCTGTGGGGGTTGTGATGTTATTTTAATTGTGAACAAATTACAGGGAGAGAATACACTTGATGTGTGGATTTATTTGTTTATGTGTCTCGTCATTTTCCTCCTTTTTCTTTTTCTCTTCTTCTCATTATATTTGTAAAATATTTATTTTTTTTTTTTCGCTTGGTTTTTGTTGATGAAAGGGTTGGTAGGAGTTTTGTTTTTTTATTTTATTTTATTCTTGTTTTGTATGCAGGGGATGAGGGTGGATGTTGCAATTAAAAAAATTGTCTTCCGCGTGTTTAAGTTGTGCGCTCTTGTGATATTTATTTTGTTGTGATGAAATAGAGAAAAGTTGATAAAAGAAAAGAAAAATGAAAATAATATTCCAGATATATATTTTTTTTACTGTTCAGTGTTCTTTATTTCATCAATCTCATCATACAACTAAGATTATCTAATGAAATAAAATAAAGTAAATAATAAATTGTTGAAAAATCCCAAGATATGTGAGATGAGGAAGGAAATTCGATTGCTGACACTTCACATCGACTAGAAAGAATACCTGAATACATTAAAGAATGAGGTATCGATAAAAACCAAGAAAAATAAAAGAAACTAAAAGAATAAGAAAAAAAAAGTCCTTCGACTTTGGTATATCTTTGCTTCGAGGTGACACAAACGACAAGGGCCAGAGCTTGAAATGCGTCGACGTTTCCCTTCACATACAGACACACAAACACAGACGTGTAAAGAGAAAAAAAAAACGTATACATTTATACCATGTGTGGCAGCAAGGTCTCCAGAGAGTTGTCCCTGTCTTCTCACATGAGGGGCCCCACTTCTTTTCAAACTCTTTCTCTCTTTTAGTAGAGATAAGAACCCGAAGACAATAATCCTTCTGACGGCTGACTCGATGTGTGCGTCGGCTTATTTCTTCTTTCATATTTCTCGGCATTTTTTTTTCCCTGCATTTTTGTTCTCCTTCTTTCATTCTCTCTTAGTCTAATTTTTTCTTTTTTCAATTTTTCTTGCTTCTTTTTTTTTTGTCGCTTTCTGTTCGCTCTTCGAGTCACTATCGAACACACACTGGTGTCATGGGTTTGATGCACTTTAATCGGATAAACGTCTTTTGTCAGAGCAGATGAATTATATATATATAATAATGGTTTTATATATGAACGTTATTTCGTTGCAAATGTGTCTGAACAAGTTTCATTCGACCGTTATATTCATTGGAGTTGAAAGAATGAAAATAAATGTATTTTTCATTTATTTATTTATTCATTTACTTATTTTTAATTTATATGCAAATTATTAGAGCTCTGTGGATATTTTTATATTTTATAAATATGTTAAACAATTTTTGAGACTTTGGAAGAATAATAAAGATGAAAAAAAAGTCTATTTACATCCAAGAATAAAATAAAATAAAATAATACAAAAGATATTGTATTCAAATAACGACTGTTACACGTCTCAATATAACGCGATAATCGTTTGATTCCTTATCTGAATCGTTCGTGCAAACAAAAAAAAGGTGAGGGAAGAGGAAAGAATAAATAAACGGACAAGAAAGAAATCCGACGAGGAAAAAAATTATAGAGACAATGTAACGCTTTGTAACTCAACATGTGAATGAATTTACTGTGAATAGATACTTTATACAAACATAGTGATGATAAATATTTGAATAGAATGTATAAAACATTGTATCTATATTTAAATATAAACACGAAAAAAAAAAAGAAAATGGATATGAAATAAATATTGAATAGAATATTGAAGAAATTCGTGAAACATTTTATAATTAAATTCAATTATTTATTCATATAAATTTATGAATATTGTAGGAATATTTAGCGAGTATTAATTCATATCTTCACTGGTATTTTCTGCAATATTGTTTATACGTTAAATGGAAGAAAATATCAAAAGGAAATTGTGAGACGTTTATATACACAAATGGATAATAAACATTTACCGATAAAGATATATTTTCCTGAGAATATTCTCTCAGAACATCATTTTTACATTCATGTGAGAACGACAGAGAACGAAACAAACACACAAAGTCTCTGATCTATGATTATGTATTTTCCTTGATGTTGAATATGTGGATGGATATTTTACGAGAGAAAAAAAAAAGGAAATATTTCAATTGCTTTTGACTTCTGACTAAAACGATGAGGAATTGAAATTGGTTTTCCCTTTTTTTCAGTCTCTTCATTTATTGCTGATGTTCAGAATTTCAATTTGATTGAAATAAAAATAGTTGGGAATTAATATTTTATTTGTTTAAGATTGGGAAAAAATTTATTGATAAGTTTATCAGGAAAAAAATAGGAAAAAGAAGAAAATAAAACGAGAGATCGAAAATAAATTGTCAACCTCGAAATAAATCTACATTTCATACAAACTCTTCTGCAACAAATTTTTCCCTCTCTTTTTTTATTTTTATCTAATCACTCGTACTTTGAAATAATTTTATTTGGCGTCAATGTGCGGATATAAATATAAATAACATCACACATACTAATACAAATATATAAATAAATACATGTACATAGATGTAGATTGCAGATACATATTTGTGTGACTAAAATGTATGCGAGAAGTTGAAACGCGCGCAAGAGAGTCGCGTTCAAAATCGCGTGCCCCACTATATGATGTGTACCGTATAAATGTGAATGGAACTTGCTTGGCACCCCGCCTGTTTATATTTAGCCACTGTGGGCGGTATAGCTGTCATGGATACGTATCATCGGCATAACTGAGTCCACGCGCGCGCGCAATATCTCTCCTCTTCCTCCTCTTTCTCTTCCTCTTCGTCTCATTCCCCTGCCTCATCTCCCTTCACAATTTTACTCCAAAAAATTCGCTTCTACAATAAAAAAAAAATACCGACAATTAATTCTCAGTATTTCCGAGATTGATTTGACAATTATTCATCAGATTATTCAATTTATATTAATTGTTTACAGAAGTGGAAAACAAAGAAATTATTCAAGTTCAGTAATGATCATTTTCTTTGATAAAAATATTTTTTTCCTACAGGATATCCATTATAAAAACACCCCATTTCCTGCCACCCTAATTCGTTCCCACAGACAGCAAATAAAACAATGAAAAAAAGTAGTATAGGAGAATCATTGAAATAAGAAACAAAAGGAAGAAAAGCGAGAAAAATGTGACACAGCAATTGACATCCCGAGCACCCACCAATTGCAAATGGTACTTGAGAGTTAATAATGCAACGTCGCGTGTGCGCACTTGTACTCTCCTCTCTCTATCCTTCTCAGTCTCTTCCTGTCTCTGTCTTGGATGCATCTAATATGACGTCCCCGGGCGGTGCACCGGCCTGGATGAATAAACGTCTTCCTTATCGTCTAAAATAGACTGTAAACTTCATGCATATCTGGATCATAGCCAGAGTGAGTGCGAGGGGGCCCCAGGGTATTGCAATCATCATTATAATATATATATTTATATATATATGACCTTACATATTATATAAATTATTAAATAATTTAAATGTTCGTTGCAAATTCCCCCTCAGTTTCTAAATGAATCCATTGATGAATATTTTTACTTTGTAATTTCTATTTCTGTATTAATTTTTATTCTAATTGTAAATATTTTTTTCAGTATTCAAATCACATGGCGGATTCACAAAAGCAAATTGAAATGCAACGATTACAAACAGAGCATTTGAAACGACAGCAGGAACATATGATGCAACATCATAACAATATCCAGGAATTGCAGGCGCAATTAACAAAAGGTCAAATCAACATGTCAAATGCTGCAGCGCAGTCTTTGATGTTCCTGCCATTTCTTGATCAATTACGTGGTATACCAGTGTCTTCTTCGATGCCACCACCAATTTCCACATCAACTGGAAATAAACATATCAATTCAATTGCAAATGTACGTAAATTTATATCGAATTGGGAAAGTAGAAGGAAAATTCCAATTTGTTTTTTTTTATTATACAAATTCTTCTGGTCAATGTGAATTTTTGTTCAATTGCTTTGTTTTTATTTGTTCTATGAAGATGATTAGTCATAGGGAGAGTCAGAGTTGGGCAACGGTGCAACACATGGTGCAAGCATCAACACAAATGGAAAAAGAACGATCACCAACGCCAGTGTCATCATCAGCAATTGCACCAACAGCACCACCACTACTTGATCCCGATACGCCGTTAAATCTAACCAAACCCAAATCATCAGCATCATCAACGGGTGCACCAACATCAGCATCACCTGGCAGTGATTCACATCACTCAACTGGTGCTGGTAGCAGTGGACAACAGGAACAACCATTAGCTGCAACAGCACCGAAACTTTTTCCACCTGGTCTACCTGTTCCACGAAATTATCTGCCTAGTATGTCGTACGGTGGTTTACCACCGCATTTGAGTTCACTATCATCACCCAGTGAGTGTCCTTATTCAATTTGAATTAAATAAATTTTTTGTTTGAATACACATTGAAATTTCCATTGAATTATTAACTAATTTTTGTCGCTATATTTTTTTTTCTCGCTGATGCAGTTGGAAAAGTTATGGTCAAGGATGACAATGGCGCTGGTGGTTCAGCAGCGCAAGCAGCTGCAGTTGAAAAACATTTTGCCATGCATGGAATTTACAGTTTACCACCCCCAAACGCAGGCGCAATTCAACCAAATCAGCAATCGCAACGACCAATGAAACATTCGGCTGGAAATCGTGTTGACGATAGGCCTGAAGAAGATCAAGACTTTCTTTCATCTCCTCATCGTAAGTTTGCACTTCTCCCTAATTTTTCTTCATATTCACGACCTCTCAAGATCAATGACAGTAGGAAAAAAATGAAATGAAATTAACTCGATTCAAAAATCTTATGCTTTTGTTTTTCTCAGTGTGGCGAGATCATCCGTACAAAGTTCCAGATGATATAACAGAGAAAGGTATTTATTTTGAACAGTTATGTAAAAGATAATTAAATGATGGACAAAAATGTGGTATATAATGGAGGATTTTAAGAAGATTGGTCTTTCATTGAATAATCAATTGTCTTTATTACCATTTTTTTACAGCAAAAATGGTGAGACAACAAAAACGAGAAAGCGAGAGTAAGCCACATATCAAGAGGCCAATGAATGCGTTCATGGTATGGGCCAAAGATGAACGTCGGAAAATATTAAAAGCCTGCCCGGACATGCACAATTCAAACATATCAAAAATCCTTGGTGAGGAATAGTAAAAATTGAGAGAATAAATTTACATACAGACATTTTTCCATGTGAAAAATCCTCTTCAGTGTCTTCACCACCGAAAATCTCCTATTCATCAATGTTCCCTCGCAAAACATCTCCAACATTTCATCCTTCTCCTCTGTCTTGTTCTTCTCGTATTTTTAATATGAATTTCTTTTGTTAATGGAAAATGCAGGTGCAAGATGGAAGGCAATGTCAAACTCTGAAAAGCAACCATATTACGAGGAACAATCGCGACTATCAAAATTACATATGGAAAAGCATCCGGATTATAGGTACCGACCGCGCCCAAAGCGAACGTGCATTGTCGATGGTAAAAAAATGCGAATATCCGAATATAAATCATTGATGCGACAACGACGACAGGAAATGCGTCAATTATGGTGTCGCGAAGGCGGGCCTGAGATGGGATTTTTATCACCAGTTAGTTCTGATATGAATTCACAACATCATCCAGCTGGACCATCAGCACAAAGACCATCACAATCACCACCAAATTTATTAAATGGCGGCGGTGGTGGTGCTAGTGGTGGTGCTAGTGGCGGAGCTGGACCAAGTCAAGATCATTCCTCATTTTATTATCCACAAGACAGTTTGTCACCGAGTGATATGATGAATTTCTCACCTGATAATTCTGGTTCTATCAGCGGTTACGATGCAAGTCCACGACAACATCATGATGAAGATTGAACAGTAGCTCCGGGTCAGCCTTTGTGGCAACCCGGAGCATCAAGAATTGTTCGTGAACTTTTTTGGTAACAAGGAAGAAAAGAAGAAGAAGAAAAAATAATAATTTGAAATTATTGAACAACAATTTGAATTCTCTCTCGTTTGCGATTTTCTGTTATTTGCCATAAATTATTTTGTAATTGTTTTTTTCACTCTCTTGCAATTTCTCTCTTTGTTTTTTTTTGTGCCATCGAACAATGTTGATAATGAGAAGATTTTTGAATGTTAATTATTAATCAATCGATACATATATATAATGTAACAACCAAAGTAGAAATATTTTAGGCCATTGGAAAGAGAAGTGAAATTCTTGTGGGAAATTGTTTTTGTTAAGTGAAATGTTTTTTTATTATATTTCTTTTTGTCAATCTTTGAGGTTGGGCGAGAATTCAGTGAATGCTGAACGATGCGCGAGAGGAGTAACTCGACGATAATCAAAAGAAAGAAAAGGAATGAAAATGAATATGAGGAAGTAAAAATGAAACAACGAAGTGAAACTTCAGTGATGTATAGAAGTTTTTTTATTTTCTTCGTATTATTTTTTGCAGTACAAAAATTTGTAGAGACTTGCAACATTCAAATAATTGAAAAGAAGAGGAGCTTTATTAAACAGAAGTGAAATATTCTGTACTTTTTTTTATTATCATTTTAGAGACTGTTGAAGTCGTGTTGGAAAAAAATCGCCATTGGTCATTTTCCGACAATTAAAAAGAAATATTTCTCTCTTCACCCTCTCTCTCTGTTCCGTGTACTCAATGAATTAATAAATAGCTGACTAAATGCAGAAAGAGGGAAAAATTTGGATATATTGTGAAACGACACAAAAAGAAAAAAAAAGAAAAAGAAAAGGAGAAAAGAAAGTTGATGAAACAATGAAATTAAAATTAAAATGCTTAGTACTTATAGTATTTTTATTATCATCTATTTATTGAATCTCATATCAATTATCCGAAGAAAAAGGTGGAATAAATGAATGAATAAATAAACAATATAAATAAATGAATTGTGTGCGATTTTAGAATGGGAAGAAATGAATGGAACAATATTTAAATAGATGCGCAAATGCATTAGATAGAAAGAGGTGAAATAATCAAAGAAGAAAATCGAACGGAGATAGAAGAAATAAATTATCTGCGATTTTTCTTTGCTCATGTTCACAATATTAATTATTAAATTCTTCTTTTTTTTTATTCGTGACAGCGCGATGTGATAAATAAAATACTTATATGTGCCAAATAGAGCGTTCGGTTGTTGTATTTAATCACCGAATAATCCGCCATTGGCTTGAAAAGCAAAGAAAAAACGGAAAAAAATTCATAAATAACTGAATGGATGAATAAATATTTGTTTTTCTTCCGCTACTTTTCACCTTTTCTTCTCTTTATTAATTAATAAAAGTCAGTGCAATTTCTTTGTTTGTTTATATAAATAAATATATATTTTTTCTTTTCTTAATGAATAAACAAAAAAAAAGAAGAATGTGTAGAACACGAAGAAAAAGAGCGAACGAACCAGTGAAAGAAAGAGAAATAAATATGAACACGGTACCTATATATATAATTTTATATAAAAGAGAAGAGAAAAAAGAAATACAGAAAAACGAATAAGTAAATAATCGAATAATTAATGAATTAAAAGAACAAAAAAGAAATAGCCAGTATCCGTAAATATTTGCACGTCAATACGAGAACAGAATGTAAGAAAAAAGAAAGGGGATTGAAAATGTGGAAAACTAAATTGAAATACAACAATTTTTCCGACTTCTTTGGTTTGAGAAACAAGAAAATATACAGAAATTAATTCGCACCCACAAACAATTTTCGAGGGTATGAATAAATAGAATTAGAAATTAAATGTTAATATTTATTTTATGTATATAAATGAAAAGTAAACGAGGAGAAACAAAAAAGAAAAAGAAAAGAACGAAAGTAAAGAGAATGGAACGAACAATTGAGAATGTGGAAGCATTATTTCATAAATGCTGTAACAATTCAATTGTTAAATTAATTTAACTTACAATCAACAAAACAATATGGCCGGGCGTCTAAATATTATTATTAAACAATTAATTGATCAATTAATTTATTATTCAACTGATTGATCAATTAATTTATTACTTTTTATTGTACTTTTAATTGTAATCACTAATTAAACTATTGTACAGTGTAATTATAAATATTTGATTGTGATTGCGTGAGCGAGAGACAAGATTAATTTAATAATGAACATATAAAATAGTAACAAAAGCGAAAATAGCAGGAACAATGACGAGGAAAAGCGATTGAAATTTAATAACATAAAATGTTTGTTTCTCGCTTTCTTTCTTTCTCTCTTTTCGTGTTAATCAATAATCAATTGGACTCATTGATTAATCAGTTGGTTAATTAATCAACGTAGAATTTTAACTCGTGTTGATAGTGGTACTGTTTTCTTTTTTTTCCTCTATTATTTCCTCTTTTTCTTCTTATTAATATTCAACGAATGTTCTCAGTGTAATTAATTTTATAAATCTCCTTCCTCGTTCTCATTTTTTTCTTTTAATCATCGTCTTCACATAGATTTATATTTATATATATTATTTGTTAATTATTGTAGCTATTAGCTTTTATGTTAAATAATATATAGGAATTCTTTTATTTTATTTCAACGGAGGATTTTTCTCTGTTTTTAATCTTTTGAAAATTCAATTTTGTGCTGAACAAAAATTTTTATATGAAAAATCATTGGAGAATAATTGAAAATTTATATCAATATTATTTTTAACTATATTATTATTATTAATAATAATTATTATTATTATATAGAGAGGTTGTAAGTGCCAGTTTTTTTTAATTGAAAAGAAAAAAAATGATGAAGATGGTGGAAAAATAATAATGAGAAATAATTATTTAAATATTTGTTTCGTGTCTTTTTTTTTCTCTTTTTCATCCTTTTTTTTTTCGTCTCCATTCTTTCAGTGATTAATTTACCAATCTGATGAATGAGGAGGGATAGAGAATAAATGTGACGAATTATCCCCATATAATAATTATTGAATGGATGAATAGATGAATAAATAGATGAATAAACCAATAAACTAATGATAATCGAACGAAGAAACGAGAGGATAAATTAAAATTGATGGAATAAAACGTTAGTGCACTGTAAATCAAATGAATAATCAATAATTCTTCAATTAATGAATAAAATAAGTTGTATGTATTAATTGATTAAGAAACAGATTTACAAAAATTATTTAATCTCAAATTTTGAACAAATACAAAAGGGATGAAGTCGTTAATAAAATCAAGCGATAAAAATACTCTATGAGAATAATGAGGACACGAACAAGTTCTAATTTGTTTCTTTGTTTTTGTAATTGTTCGTTGTTGTTATATATATATATGTGTGTATATGCGAAATAAGAAGAGAAGAGGAGGGAGAGAGGAAAAAATTATCATACGATAATATTAGTCATTGGGTTATTCCTTTGATATTTAGGTATTTATTTTCAATTTCTTTTCGTTCATTTCTCAATTGATTTCACAGAATCCTTGTCCTCGTGAGGAAGGAAAAATGAAAGAACACAATATGTTAATTGAATTAACAATGGATTTATAGATAAATAAGTAAATAATTGAATGAATAAATTAATTAATTCAGTGTAAATAGTCATGCGAAACATTTATCGAGTGTGTTTGTGTAATGTTTATGTAAATGCGAATGAAAATGTGAGACAAATTGTGAGAGAGAAAGAGAGAGTGGAGAAGAAAAGGTGCAGAGTGAATGTGAGTATTAAATCACAAACGAAAGAAAAACATCACAGATAAATGATTAATTGAATGAATAAATAAATAACTGAATGAACTGCAAACAATATGAAACCAGAAAATAATGTGGGTTAGAAATCCGTAGGGAAGCCACGAATTCACAAAGAATTCGTTTCATTATTTATTTATTTCTCTCAAATCATCTCATCATAAACTATTATCTATAAATATAAACAAATCATTAATTCATTAATATTCTTTTGTTCATTCAATTATGTTGTTTAATCAACTCAAATAAATTCCAAATTCATCTGAAGCTGAAAAATATGAGTAGTGAAAATAAACGAAACAAGATATACAGACATGAAAATAATCGGCTGTGACCGAAGAGATAAATCAATTTATTGATTCAGTAATCGATCGATTTTAACAACTGATCAATTTCATCATTGACAATTGTGATATAGATCAGATGATAATTAAAGAGATGAAAAAAAAAGAGACCAACTCTAAAACTGAATCTCTAAAGAGATGGGAAATGAAGAAAAAAAGCAACAACGCCAATATAACCTTGAGTATACTTGTACCATTATTTTTCTTATTATCATTACTATTATCATTATTATATTATTGTCATCATTATTACATTATTATATTATTATTATATTCATATTTATTGTAATAATTTATAAAGATTAGGTAATAACCTCTTTGTTGTTTGTATTTTCCAATCGTAATCAATTATTATATATAAAAAAATGAATAAATATCAATATAAATGATCACAATATTTATACTTGTGCCCGAACAATGTTTTTATTTCAACCCTTTCCAGTCCTTCACCCTTTTTCCGCTTATTAATCAAGAGTCACAAATGCAAATCTATAAATATATATATATCTGTATCGACATATATTTTTTGATTGGTTAGTATCGCTGCCTGGTGACGCTCTTCATGAACTACACGGAAACTTTTCGGGATTTTTTGGGCCGTGGCGCCATCTGTTGACTTTTTTCATGTACTACACAGAAAATTTCGACCCCGGCGCCATCTGGTGACGACCTTTATGAACTACACGATAAAATTTCGGGATGTTTGGGCCGTGGCGCCATCTATTGATTTTCTTCATGTACTGCGCGAAAATATTTCGAAAATTTCTTTGTAGTACATGCCGAAAGTCAATAGATGGCGCCACGGCCCAAAAAAGCCCGAAAAATTTCCGTGTAGTTCATGAAGACCGTCATCAGGTGGCGCCTGACTCAAAATTTTCCTTGGGGTACATGCAGAAAGTCAATAGATGGCGCCACGGCCCAAAAATCCCCGAAAATGTTCGTGTAGTACACGAAGAGAGTCAATAGATGGCGATACTAGCCAAGAAAGATATATATATATATATATGTATTCTCTCGCGATACATAATTGAATAACAAATCATTGTGTTGTGACGCGTAGACGAAAAAAGATAGCTTCTGTTTATTTATATTCGGAATATCGCAAGCATAATAAGTGCAATGTTGAAGAACTGCGCCAGAGTTGTAGGTTATCTTGACGTTAATAATTATACGAATAACTACACATTTTTTTCTTGTTCCAATCTTGAATTTTATTAAAAACTGATGAGATGTTGATAATGGACACATAACTATAGGATAAAGGAGATACATATTGTTTTTACCGTGTTTCTTTTATTTTTTATACCAATTTTCCAGGTTATGTGCAGGCCAATTGCAATTGGTGTACCCAAAGGTAATTTTGTTGTTGTTAGGAATAAATCTGATGAAATAATCACTGCAGAAGGTCGTGAACCTTCAATACCGCTCTATGTTGAACGAGAGGGCGAGAATATTGAATTAAAACGAGCACGGTGAGTTGGCGGAGAAAATGAACAAGAGCAAAAAAAATGAGTAACTCTGTACGGGAGCTAACGTCGATTGAGTTATTGCTAAATAATTATTTGTTTTAGATTGGTTTATCAATCAAGAAAACGAGGAATGTTGGAGAACGGTTTGGTGCTGAGTACATTCGCGAAAAAATACCTGTCTACATTCAATGAAGAACAATTGAAATTGTACGATCATCTGATTAATCTACCGACAAATGATTGGGATTTGTTTTACTGGGCTGCAGGAGTTAAACAAACTCCTGATGAATTCAATCATGAAATAATGGATCTGTTGAAGAAACATGTTAGGAATGACGACAGACAATCGCGAATTGTTCAACCTGAACTATAATTTGTTAAAGATAGCAATATCACAATAATGATAATGCAGTCAATTGTAAAAATTGTATTGGTATAATAGACTAATATATAGTTGTTAACATAATATAATTATGTATGAGAAAGAAGAGAGTAGAATAAAATAATACAAATGTTACTTTACTCATTCAGTTGTTTCTCTGATTACCATAACCTCATTCGTTCACACAATAGAAAAATGTGAGCAGAATTAATGATGTAAAACACCATGAATTAATTGAAAAATATTGAATTTTATTTTTTAAACTGCTAGATCTTACTTAATTACCTTCTAGTTATTTAATCTTACCTAACCTTCATTGTGAAAATCGGTTCTTTCGCTAGATTCATCACAGTCTTTGATCAAATAACACGAAAAGAGATAACCATCGACATTAATAAAACCATGTGAAACAAATGAGACTAACGTCACAATTATAATCCAAACGTTTGGAATCGCAACGGATCTTTGATAAACGCTTTCTTCTGTGTAAAATCAACTAATCCAATACCAGTAGTTCCTCTATTCCGTCCATTCCTCGTTGCCCTGGAGCGTTTTTGGAATGATCCACTACCACTTTCTGCTTTATTATCCGAACTTTTGAAACGTTTAGCATTATTGCCACGACTTTTTACTGGGAAACGTTTTCTGCCACGGCCAGAAGAGTTTCTAGATCTACTTGTGGTATTAGAATTACTTCCCGTAGCAGTGTCAATCCAATCGTCAGTGTCAAATGCTGCGTTTTCTTCAATTTTTTCCATTTGTTCAACTTCAGCCATTTCCTCTTGTAAAACCAATTTTTCCGCTGCGTATTTTTGAGTGATTCCTAGCAAAACTTTGCCGAATTTCTCAAAGTTAGCTCGAGTCACGTGTGGTATTTTCATCATTTCTTCTTCGTTTGTTGGCATTTGTTGACTCATAGCGCGCACTGCGATCATGTTCATTATTGAGGAAGCAGAGACGTCGAGCGCACCTGCGAAACCTTTAATGTCACGCATTAATTCAGCGTAACATTTGTCTTGGAGTTCTTTCAATGCTTTGTTAGTTGGTTTTGTTGTTGATGCTACTGTTACTGTCAGTTGACTTCTGCCTGATGCTCGCACCGGGAATAGAAGCTGCAATAAATAAATAAATCAATAATTAATACCAATAATATTCAACGAATGAATTCTCTCACCTTTGAATCGTTGGATGTCATAAATGCCCTTGCATTTGGTCCAACTTTGAGATAAGCTGCGACAATTTCTTGATTGGTGTACATTTCTTCTTGTAAATAACCATCAATAATTAATCTCCGAATAAAGCGTTCAATGTCACTGCGTGTTGAATTTTTTCCACGACCAAATATTTGATGAGAGTCCAAGCCTTGATAAGTAACCGAAAAAATAAAAAAATAATCATGTAAATAATAGAATATTAAATACAGGATGAATTTTAAAATCAGTAAGTCTGTATATTCGGTTTTACCTGCATCGCGAATTTTTTTAAGATTGCAGCCTTTGAAAATTTCTGCTAAGAAAATAACTGTGAGATTACTTCTTCGTGAATTAGTTATTTCACGTACTGCATCGATCAACATTTTTGCATCTGCTGTCATGTCAACTTCCGTGAAAGAATCCTGAAATTAAATTCTCCAATGATTCACGCGCTTTAATGAAAGACAAATGGGAAATATTTTAATTTATTCTCACCTTATTTCTACAATTGTCGCAAGTTGTTTCTTTGATCTTGGAACATTGTTCACGTGAAAATTTTTCGCCGAAATAATTCAACTGTAATTCACGTCGACAGTCAGCTCTGTTTTCACAGAAAGTCACAATTTGTGATAGATTATCCAAATGAGTTTGCAATGCTTCTCCTGATGAGCCGTCACGTTCCATCATGCAACGCATTCGTATCGTGTCGGAATAATTGTAGAATAAAATACAGTCAGCAATTTCACCATCGCGACCTGCACGACCACTTTCTTGATAATATCCTTCAATTGATTTTGGTAGTGTCGCATGAAATACAAAACGCACATTCGGTTTATCTATTCCCATACCAAATGCGATTGTTGCGCAGATTACTTTTACCTGCAAAAAGAAAAAGATGAAAATTTAATTTTATCAAATCCCATAAAAAAAAAATCTCTATGAATAACTCACCTCATCAGCAATCCACCTAGTCTGTATATTTGTTCTCTGTGAATCGGTCAATCCAGCATGATAACTTAACGCAGTGATTCCATTAAGTTTAAACTGATTGGCATAATCATCGCAGTCTTTCCTCGAAAAACAATAAACAATTCCACTCATATTTTTATACTTCTCCTTAATCATCGCAGCAATTTCAACAAAACAACTCTTTCCTTTCTTTTCAACCACAGTATATCGTAAATTTGGTCGATTAAAACTCGACAAAAACCATTCAGGCTCACGCATTTTTAAAGCGCATAAAATATCTTCTCTAACACGAGGCGTTGCGGTTGCAGTTAATGCAATCATATTTACATTTGGAAACCTATCTCTCATTAAACTCAACCTCTTGTAATCAGGCCTGAAATCATGGCCCCATTGACTGACACAGTGAGCCTCATCAATGACAATTCGTGCAAGCAGTTTTCGTTCATACAAACGCTCAAAAGTTGCAAGTAATTTCTGTGATGCAGAAATTTTCTCTGGTGTCACATAGAGAACTTTAATTGTCGGGTTTTCCTTTGCTAAATCTGTGTAAATTGCATTTGCATTTGCATCAGTGATTCCACCCAACATGTGCGCAGCTTGAACATCAAGCGATTGTAATTTCTGTACTTGATCCAACACTAAACTCTTCAATGGTGAAATAACAAGTGTCACACCACGAGAAATCATCGCTGGCAATTGATAACACAACGATTTACCACCGCCAGTGGGCATCAATACAAAACAATCATGACCCAACATCGCTGCATTGATCGCTTGCAGTTGATTCGGTCGGAATTGAAACAAACCGAATGTATGACGGAAATAATGCTGCAGATCTTTTGAATGAGGGAAGTTGTATCCGTCGAATTCACCAGTTAATCCTGAATTTTGTACATTTCCCATAAAGTTTCCCATCTCTGTTACATTTTTAGATTCATTCGATGACATTATTGATGCTACGATCTCTCGTGATTTCGCTGATTCACAATAATAATCTCCAAACGATGGGAAACTCTGCAATTCATCTGACAAGGTTCGTTCAACTTGTTTCTCTGATATATTTTCTATTTCATTCGACGAATCCAAATCAACAAAAGAATTGTCGAATGTATTCGATGATGATGTTGGTTGTATTTTCTTCCGTTCCTGCTGTAGTTCATTATTTTTATTCATTGAATTTTGTGCTGATGTTCTTTCTTGTTGATATATTTGCGTAATTTTTGTGACTGTGATTGAGGCAGTGGGTTTTTTGGGCGATGGGGCTTTGTCTTGTGCTATTGTGTTGGATATTGATGAAATGGGTGAAACAGACTGCGAGGATTTTTTATCATCGCATTTAGGTTGCGATCGTGTAATGAAAGGTTCAATTTTGCTGCATATTTCTTTGGGCAGTGTTGATTTGACTAAACGTTTCAATTTAAATGTTCCATGTTTAGAATCACTTTTATCCTGCGATGAATTGTGATCGCTATTGTTTAAAAGTGATTGATTAGAAGTAGAATTTGTACTGGCGTTGTGATGATCGTTTTCAATATCACTTTTTGTTTGATCTGGTGATAAATCAGCGCTCAATTTACGCTCAACTAAACGACATTTCGCTCGCACACGTTGTCGCAGTACTCGCAATTGATTAAACGCTTCAATATCAAATTGTGGAAATTTCTCGAGCACTGAAATCGGAATTTTTTCTAACGTTATATTAAATTTTTCCAGTATTTCAATGTAAAGATCTTTCAATTGTTGATTGTGTTGTGATAATCCATCCTTCGATGTCGGTAATGGTGAAGTTATTAATGGTGACTCTTTAATATATTGAACATAATGTGAAACTTCAGCGTCCATCAATAGAGGTTGGAGATTAATTTTAAAGTCCTCACCCTGCCACTGCTTTCCTGACATTTTGATTGGACTTGGAGATTTTAATTGTTCGGTTGAAGAATTAGAAAATCTGTCGCTGAGGTTCTTCACGATTTTCTTATTCGGTGACGATGTTTTTAATGGCGATGATTTTGTTGGCAATTTATTTGATTTTGTTGCACATTCGTTTGGGTTCATAAATTTTGTCGTGGATTGTTTTTTTGGTACGAATTTTATGTGATTGGATTTGCTTGGAAGATACTCAATGGGACTTTGAGATGCCGGTGGTGTGTTGTCGTCTGGAAAATCGTCAATGTCACTGTCAGAATTTACGATTAATACTGCTGAGGGTTTCAGTAAGTTCGTAGACGGTCGTGGTCTTCCCTTTGGCGGCTGAGGTTTCACTGGTGAATTCTCTGCACTACTCTGAAATAACAAATTTAATCAACCTGTTTCCTCAATCATAAATATTAATAAACACTGAATTACTTTCTGTTTCATATACTTACAATTGATATGATAGAATCGCATCGGTCTACCATAGAATTCTCCATTTTCTTCTGTTTGTCTATTGTTTACATCAGAAAGACAAAGTCCCAATGAGAATTCGATTAATTGATGAAATTGAATCAGATTCACAATTATAGGTTAATCTTCCTCTGGATACTGTAAACAGATAGAAACCAATAACATCAGGTGTCATCTACTTTCTTTCTATCTAAATTATATCTATTTACCATTTTGTCTATGTATTTTTTGATTCCTCTTGTGCCAATGTCCAACATAACCTCAAATGTGCGTTTTTCAGTAATTACACCTGAAATAAAAAAAATAAACGTAAGGTTTGCCTTGTTCTTTTGAATTGCTGTAACTAAATCACTTTATAAGCAATTCGTTACAGTTTTGTTAAAATGTTATTCGCAAAGAGCGAAAAATTGAGGTTAGAATTTACATTCAACGGCCAACGTCCCAGTACACACTTGAACTTAGTCACACAACGAATGTAGATTGGTGTAGATGGCTCTCACTTCAGCACAATCGATATTGAATTCAAAATGGCGGCCGGAGCAACGAGAATCGATTACAAATTTAGGTTATGACGCAATTTACTTTGCGAGGGAGATTTGAATTATGAGAAAGTGTTGACCAAGGTAAAGATTTGTATAAGAAGACTTTGAGCAGGAAATTGATAATGTTAGATTTGAAATAGAAAAAAATTGTTGACTTAGGTAAAGGGTACTTGGAGGAAAATTCCTGAGTAAAAATACTGTGAATTTCCAATGAATGAAGGAGCAAATCGATACTCAAAAATTATCAGGATATAATTCTTATGTCTGTGCTATGCGATGAACTTACGTAATGTTGAAAGACAATGGAAGTTTCCATATTGTCATCCATTGGAATTCGAATTATCACATATAATTAAATTTTATAAAAGTGATAAGACCCACGAATTTCGTCACATTAATTTTGACCAAAAACTTTCTCTTCTGAGTAATAAAAGAATGTTCATATCAATAAAGCCCTCAGGAAATATATGATAACCAATATGGAAATAATTAATGCTTGAAATGGTGGACCCAAGCGGGTATATATAGCAAGATTTTCCAAATATTCATTAGACGTGTAAAAATTTCATCTTCAGAAGCATAAATTAGAGACATAATACAATGTCGCTGAAAGTTATCGTAATTTTTTGTATCTTTCTTGGAGTTCACAGTGAAGATTCTCGAGAATTCATTTCTTATACTGATGAGACCGCCGAGTGGAAAGACGAAATGACCCTATGCTCAAGTGGTACCAAATGCGAGACATACACCTACTCACTGCGTGGCTTTCCATGTGGAGCGATGGAAGACGACACTGACGTGGCGTTTATTGGAAAGTTTAAACTGAAGCCGAGAACAGAAAGGACCAATACATCTGAAGTGGTGTTGATGAATGATTTCGATAAACGCGATAACATCAGATATTATACGGGATCTTTGCGTTTAGAAGGAGAAAAAGATAGGGAGATGGCCAATACAACAATCGAGCTCAAAGTTTCTAAGACAAGGGCCTTCTTATCAGTCCAGCATTGCATTGAATCCAGGTTCGACAGTCCCTGCAGCATAGTATCATCTGATATTCGAGAAATAGCATATGATGCGCCAGCTGTACATGATGATGATGATGATAATTATGAAGATGATGATAGTGATAGTGGTAGAATATTTATACTTTAGAATTTGTCTTTTCAATATATCGATGTTTTCAAATGCAATAACTGATTGTTGTCATCAATAAATTGTAACCTCGTTGATAAATCCTAGTAATATTAAACCACATAAGCGTTTTGTACAA
Organism: Meteorus colon; assembly: GCA_030523085.1. Taxonomy (NCBI): domain Eukaryota; kingdom Metazoa; phylum Arthropoda; class Insecta; order Hymenoptera; family Braconidae; genus Meteorus; species Meteorus colon. Next base: position 85,888 of record JAPYZH010000247.1, on the reverse strand, counting down.
AATACAAACTAATTACAAGGTTCCTCGATTGTCTGTACAGCACAGTAATTTTTTATTGAAACTGACGTCAATTTTTTCAAATTTTCCTTCTATTATAGGAAGAAACTGCTCTTATCAATAAACCCCTCAGGTAATATTATATGACAAGAACGAATTATATAGAACAAAGAATTGGAGTAGAGGAACTGAATGAGTATATATAGTGTAACTTCCGAGACTTTCATTAGTTGCATGAAAATTTGTCTTCAAAAATATAAACTAGAAGCTCTACACAATGCTGCTGAAAGTTATCCTAACTCTTTGTATTATTTTTGGCTTTTGGAGTTCGATATCTGCAGATACTTACAATATTCGTGGTAATTGGCGAGGTGAAATAGAGAAATGTTGGGGTGAACACGCCTGCAAGGACATCATTTATTTGCTGACTGGTTATTTGCCACGTGAATTTATGAGTGACACGACTAGAGTGAAAGTTCGTGGAAGGTTTGAATTGCAGGCAGGATCAGCGAAGCCACGAGAACATTCCGAGTTGCGCTTGGACCGGTTCTATGACACCAATGGCATTAGAACTTTTGAAGGGACATTGGGATTAGGACTTTCAAATATTGAAAACGCCTCAATGATAATCCAGCTCAACATTTCTACGATGCTGGGTGGATTGAAATTGAAGCATTGCGCTGGATCTCCGCTTGGAATGTCTTGTATCCGGGCATCAACTCACATCGAAGAGATAGAAGTTACTGTTTAATCGAATTAATTAATTCATAAATGTTTATCTCTTCTATTGTAATATTTAATAGTTGTCTCCAATAAATTTATGTCCCATTAAAAAATCCTGAAACTTTTCAATTATGTTACATTATCCTCCTGTGTCGGTTTGTACTCTTGATAAGATATTGGGCATCCATAATTATATAGAGATAAAAATGTTATCAGCAGATATCTCATTGCTCTTTGACGTTAGCGTGAAACAATTCATTAAATTCCAAGAAGTAATTATCAACAGAAAATCTGAAACAAAAGAAAAAGATAATAAATTCTATCAAACTTCTACGTGAGTAGACGTGACATAGAAATAGAATTTCTAATTAGATGCGTATGAATTATAATGCTGACTTGGCGTTCTTGATGGAATAATTTTTATGCCTGAAGCTACAACAGAATTTTGATTTCTGTATTTTTTCCTACAATTGAACAATTTCACACAATAAAAATGATTGCACGAAAATGATCAGTGGCAAGTTATCAAAAAGGTGTCGTTCATTGATAATTGGGGCACCAATCATCGATGAGGTCAGTACTCATGGCCAAGTAATCAAATGTCAGAAGCCCTCAAGCGATATAACAATAGAAAAAGAAAAATCAATAGATTCCAGTTAGTATATGATGGAGTATTTTCGTGGAAATTTTTAGTTTAACTGGTTTATATTTCTGTGAGAACATACATAAGAAGTAGTAGAGCAATGTCATTTAAATCGAACTTTACCCTTTGTATCTATTTCATCTTATGGGCGTCAGGGTCTGGAACAATTTTCGAAGTTCATGATGTTGTGACTATCAAAGGCGCGAGATGTAAAGATGAAGGACAGGCGAGCGATGTAAAGTTTGATAATGTTCTGCTTACCAGAAACGATTTCGATTTTGATTCTCTGAATGACGATTCTGCTGTATCATTGATTGGAAAATTTGAACTCAAAGCGGGGAATGCTGAACAAAGTTTTACAGAAATTCCGCTATACAAATACGATCAGAGTAACGATATGATACGTTACATAGGTGGAGTATCAAGAAGTGTATCTTTCAAAAAAATCCATCAACAAGCTGGTCTATATTTCTGGGTTCGTTTCTGGTCATCTGGCACTGCTGACGTGATGTACGGTTATCATGTTTTATCTCAGCATGGTGAGAACTGTACGAGCGCAGAAGCAGTGGTGTATGCACTCGAATTCGATGCTTGAAAATCTGAAAATGGGAAATTTGTTTCAGTAAAGTTTTTTGTGTATCTTGGAGATAAAAATTGTATAAAATGTAATAAAGTCAGCGATGACGACTTTGATGCTGAAATTAATGTTGTTAGGTCAAAATACTAAAATTGATGCAATTTATATTGTTGATAAAATAGAAATTGGAAAAAGATAAAATTAATAAGCCAAACACTGAGAGCATGCGGACCCAGTTCAGTATAAATAGGAAGAAGTTTGGAACTTTCCATCAGAGGTGAAAAATTTATCTGAAACGATACAAGCCAGATGCTTTACACGATGTTGTTGAAAGTTGTCCTGAATTTTTGTCTCACTTTTGCTCTGTTGACTTCAGTGTATGGAGATACCTACACCTTCTCTGGTGATTGGAAACTTGATCAGATAAAATGTTCGGGTGAACGTAACGCATGTGAAACGAATGATTTCCCTATACAAAGCTCTTCAATGGAATATTTGCCCCGTGATATTTTGGATAACTCCACTATCGTGATGGTTCATGGAAAGATTGAATTGGCAACAGGATCAAAACAGTCTCAAACATTTTCCGAGTTCCAGCTAAACCAATTCTCCCACACCAGTGATGGCATCAAAACTTATGACGGATTTTGGAGAGTAGAAGGCGTTTCAGGAGCTGACAACGTCGCCTTTGTGAAAATCATTCTCTCCATTCTTCCAACTGGTTCATTAGAATTAAAATTGCATAATTGCGCTAAAACTTGCTCTACATCCTGTGCCGTGGCATCAACTCATATAGAAAGTATAGAAATCACTGCTTAATTGGATCGACCTGTATGTGAATATTCAACCATGTCTACTCGATATATCAATCTTTTCAAGTGTATTAACTGATCGCTATCATTAATAAATTGATGTCTAATCACTAAATCTAGGATATATTTATTTGCAACATTTTGTAGTTACCCATTGTTGTATCATCGCCGTTACTTTGAAGTTCACCAAACGTTTGTAGATATAGATACCAGAATCATTGTCACAGATATAATTTTAGGGAATTGATCACAGCAAGCTCCACTTATTGACAGGTGACATCGCACGGATCCAATGCATGACAGTACAGAACGACCTTGCTGTTGAAAACAATGTCATTAGTTCAACTAATTAAACTTGACGTAATTCATTATCTGGGCTTAATAAAAATTGGAATGACCAATTATTAACAAGCACGAGTTGATACCGCAGGGCTCATGATAAGATAAATTAAAGGAGAGCTTAAATATGAGACTCAAGTAAGTATATAGAGCGGCAGTCCCGGATATCCATCTCAAACGTACGGAAAATCTTCCGTGATATATAAAAAAAGCCACTGACAATGTCGTTGGAAGTTAAATTAACGTTTTGCATCATTCTTACACTGTGGACTGGAGTCTCTGGAGCACCTGATGCGATTTTCGAATTCTATGGCAATTGGACCTCTGTATTGGAGAAATGTTGGAGTGAAGGTTCCGAATATAATCACAATACTCACCTGATAAAACGGAATTCAGACTTATATAATATTGTACGTAGAATAGATGTTGTGAAAGTTCATGGATGGTTTCAAATGACGACAGGATCAACACTTCCTCAAACATTCTCTACGTTGCAATTGAACAAATATAGTACTGGTGTTGGTAAAACGAGCCGTTACAAACTTTACTCAGCAGAACGAAAACTGGAGGGTGTTACTGATGCTATTCAAGATGACTATATAATGATCAGACTTGTCATTTATGCAAGTGGTGAAGTTTTCTTGACGAACTATATCAGCGCCGAATCTTTCCTTGCCACTAGCTGTGTGAAAGTAATATCTCAAATCAGGAGAATACAAATTATTATTTGATTGGATGCATCATCTGGGAATTATCTTTAATTTGAAATAAATTATATAGACATATCAGTATTTCTAAATGTAATAGAATTCTTGGAACTGCTAATAAAATCTGTTTCATTTGACGTGATATTTCTGTCTCTGACGTGACATTGAACACAAATAAAAATGCTATCAATTGATGATAAATTGGTCGTTAAAGTTGAGGTAAAACTGAGTATTGAATTTCAAGGTATTACAATCTTTAATAAAAGAATATTTTTGAAGATCTTTCGCCTCTTTTGTTTTATTTCAATTGTCGACTACTGGTATAATAAAAGTTCATTATTGAAAACTATGATTATATTAAATTAAAATTTATGAATCACACAATGACTTCCACCTCAGTTAAAAAAGATTTCGCCCTGGAACAGTTAACAGCGTGCCAAGATCCAGCATAAACAGAATTCGATAACTCAATTGCACCTGTGAATCGATCAATTTTAAGTTTGATTCCCACATAAGCCACTTGCTCGGAATTAGCAGTGAAATTCTTCACATCAACTTCGCCTCGATAAAGTTTGTAGAAAGCACCTTCAACGTATTCGCCCAATTTCAATTCTGGAAGTGTAGCAACGCCTGTCGATGCTGTTTCCACTTCAATTATCCCTCGAACCCTTACATCAGATTTTTCATTTAAAGTGTTGAATTTAACATCCAGCTTCAATTGATCTTCCACATTGTCAGCAACATACTGGTGTCCTCTTCCACTATCTCCACATCGTCTTATTTCCACTCGCCAATTACCGTTCACAATAGCTGCTTTTGCAAATGCTGAGCTGGTGCAAAGTGAAAGAATAGTGCAAAATATCAAAATAACATTCAATGACATTGTAAATTACTTTTGTGATTCAACTGAATGCTAATAATATAAGAGTAGATTTATTTTGGAGAATCAGACTCTTATTGCGGACATGTGAAACAAATTATAGACGAAGTGCTACTAATGAGTATATAATCAACAAGCGGCTTCCACGAAGCGAATTTGGATTTGTTACACGTCAATTCCGGAGCTTCCGCCAATGATAGATTAGGGGCGGGAGAAACCAATGAATGGTGATCATAACGTATAATTAACAATTAAAAATAAAATGAGATAATGATACTTTTAATGATAACGTTTGATGATGATAGGAAAACAATGAATTTGTTTCATTGTACAATTAGGAATCTGCTCAGATAGTGGAAAATCACCATTAACGAGTATATAATTAGCAGTTTGGTATCAAATGATTAATTTAAACTCGACATAAAATATTGACCTTTATATTCTTTCGTGGAGTCTGTAAATTGATTAATACGTTTTTGGATCGATTCTCAGCGAAACTTGATAAGAACTGTAATGAGAAAACTATCCCTTCTCTTTTTCATCAAAGGAATAGAGATTTGTAGTGGGAAATTCACAGCCACATCTGGTTTATGCAGCATTGCGCTAATCAGCTCATATCAGTCGCAACTTAGCAATCTGTTAAAGTGCATAAAAGACGAGGAATAAACATTTGCAAATCCAGGAAGAAGTTTCTACGTAGCTTGCAAAATGACATTCAAGATGAGCTTTTCTATGTGCACAATCTCATTGATATTTTGGATTTCTGTATCTGGTGAATTGCATAAATTGACTGGTCCTTGGCTAGGTGAGATACAAAAGTGTGGCAACGAAGGAAAAGAAAATCGTGATTTTGTATACGAAATTGGAACGCTGCAATCAATGAACCTAAAATATGAAAAATTGAACGACAAAACTCGTGTAATAGCTGGAACAGATATAGAATTGAACACAAATGCAAGTGGACTTTTCAAGAAAAGTACAATGGAATTGGATTTCTTTACCGAAAATAAAGATGATAAACAATATGCAGTTTACGTAGGACAAGGAGGAACAGTTGAAGAAGGATTACAAATGGCTGAACTATCACTCACAGTCACCTTTAACAAAAACGGCACCATCAAACTTGCAAACAGCGTTGCTGCTGAATCTTGGAATTCAAAAACCTGTGCTAAGACTAAATCTTACGTCAACTACATATCCATTAATGTTTGACAAAATACATTAAACAAAAGAATAATATTCATCAATTCCATAAGTAATTAACAAGCTTCAAGGTTGAAATTGTGGATTCATGCATTTGTATTTATCCAATTTGGTATTAAATTATTTTGGAAATCATGAGTGGTTGATGTATGTGACTATTAATTGACCTCATAATGTAATTAATATTACAATGAAAACGACATTAACGAGGATTTTAATCAAATCTAACGATTTAGAATGGTTTGATTGTGTTTTACCTTATTTTTTACTCATTTGTGTGATTAGAGTTCGGCTTTATCAGCAGCTTGACTTCACTAATGATGAATAAAGTGGACCTTGAGCCTAATCAGAAACGAAATACCTAAAACATTAATGAATTATTGGACTGTTGAGGAAGTCGTAGTGTTCATACTTTGGATATTTTCATGTTCCATTACACATTGAAGAGGTGAAAACACAATTTTCTCTCACAAAAACGACGCCATTTTGATTGAAATCCTCCATTTTATGAAAAAGCCGTTAAATATTTAAATAATCCTTCCATTATTCTCATTGGTCGAGAGAAACGAAATATCGAACGAGTTCAATTCAAAAATATCGTTCGATATATCACAGCACATTCGGGAAACATAACCTAACTACTTTTTTTTCAATTGTTGCGATAAAATTGATGTTTATGATGGCAGTAGCTGTGAATTCCTGATAATATTTAATTATTTTGATGATTTAGCAACCATAAAATTATATATTGAGGTCAAAGTCATTAATATAACCTCTGCCAACAAAGAGATTAACAATCAACTCAGTTCTCGCCATCAATTTGGATGTCTGTTTATCATTGTAACAATAAAATGGCAAAAATTACTGATCTTTCTATTGAAATACTTAGCAGAATATTTTTGTATATCGACTTTGTTCACCGACAACGGTTGGAAATTGGTTAGAATCTCTATTTCTGCTTGCAAAGTGGCATTCGAAACGATTTCAGAATGATTTCTCTTGTTTATGAAATAATATCGTTTCCAATGTTGCTACATGATTGAAGATAATGGTTACGTTTTTCTCATATGAAAATATTTATTATTGTGCTACAACAATAGTTTGCAAACGATGGCGATATATCAATCGGCAAATTTGGCAGAGTAAACACAAATTTCATTTCACAATGGACCATCCGCACCATTCCAAATGTTATTTTGAAAACGATGAGGATGGAATACACCTAACGAGTAATAAAATTGCTTATTTAGAAGCAATTTTGTCGAAGTTTGATGGCAATCTTGTTAAATTGAATGTCGATGATAAATATAATTCGCGTAATAAAACACCAGACACCATATCGGATTCAATTAGGAGGAATAAGGATCTCACTTCTGTTAGAATTGCTATAAGGAATAATGATGTACGCAGAAATTTATTGGAATTTATGTGGGCAGAGAAACTTCTGCACTTATCAATCGACAATTTGGGTGGATCTGGACCAGTGTTGGATCATACGATTGAAACAGTGAAGTTGATTTATTATGAAGAAGATATACCAATAATGTGATAATTCCTTGCTGATTTGTATTCACTTTTCCATTTTCATTGTTTGATGTAGGTATTGAAAAAGTCTCGAAAATTGGTATTTCTTCATATCAGTTTTGTATCATCAACGTCATCAGTTTTGAAAATTATTAGTAAAATGGATACATTAGAGGCATTGTATCTTGGTGATATTCAAGGTTCATTAATGCATATCAGTGCTGATAAATTGTCTAATCTAGAAATTCTTAGTATTGAAAGTGGGAAATTGATCAATGATAATTTCCTGTGTGAAATCGCTAATAATTGTAAAAAATTGCGAGTACTTAAACTAAAAAGTTAGGAAGACTTAAGTTTTGTTAAACAAAAGATTCTTGAAGCCCTATAAAAGTTGATGAGCGATTAATATGATGTACAAAATTAATTTCAGATTGTAAATCTGTGAAAAGACGCAGCATCGAAGCTATTGGTCTGTTGGAAAATTTGCGATATTTGGAGTTGGACAAAATTTCATTGAATCTTACGTTTCTGGAATTCTTTTCAAACCTCGACGAGTTCTATTGCAATATTACTTCCCGTTCGGCGGGGGCGATATTGGATTTTCTTGAACGCTCACCGAATTTAAAACGATGTTACTTACTTGAGAAGGATTCCCAACAAGATCCTGAGCCATTTCTCCGGGAAGCGATAAAAGACTGGTTTGAAAGAATCGTGCAAGAAGCCGGTGCCAATGTCGAATGGCGTTGTCCTGAACCCTTGCACCTTATCCATTGGGAAAAGATATTCTAAATGTAAAATGTTTGTTCATTAATATTATCATAATTGAGGCGATAAATTAACATGTGAATAAGGCACAATTCAATGATAAATTGTAATATAAATTCAAACGAAGCTCTATCGAATTTTATTCCTGGCATCAACATTGTCCTTTGCTCAATTGTATTCCTCAAACAGAAAATCAAGCAAAAAATTCAAGAGGTCCTGAAATTCAATTGTGTGTTTACAGATTCTAATCATTTTTGAAAAACATGAGACATTGATTGTTATTACCAAGGAATTTCTCGTGATAGCACTACCCATTAGTAATCACTTTTGATAGCTCTAAGGCAATTTGGGGCTCCTCAATGTTTCTATTATTAGCAGAACTACTGATAGATCCCATAGAAGAGATACATTTAATAGACTCATATCAATCAACTGAAATAAATCATGAAATTATCACACGTAGGCATTTCAATGTTGTGATAGCAATCCAAAAATAGATAAATACTATAAAAGTCGTAAATAATACCAACAAATGCTTGGAGGATCTCCAACTGGAAGTTGCATTCTTCAGCTGGATGTTATAAGCCGGAAATATCCGATAATGCCCGAACACATCCTTTATATATATATATATATATATATATATATGCAATAGGAACCGTTAAAACCTTTGCTGCGTGAAACAGAACCTCAAAATCATTCCCAGTCGAAGTTCCAGAACTGCGTCTTCATATTAGTTATTTTTCTTTGTCTTTTATACAGTTCTTCATTTATTCACAAGCATAGATCAGATATTATCATCCAAGATCATAAAATCATCTTCAATTCTGAAAATGAATAGCAAAATTACTCTTGATCATCTTCCCAACGAAATGTTGATGGAAATATTTTCCCATCTCAACGTTGTTGAACGACAACGGATAGAAGGAGGTCAGAAAAATTGTTCTATTGTGGGAACCTGATTACAAAGTAGAATTAGAAACGATTTATTTCATATATTTATTACATTTGGAGTATTTGGAAGCATTCATAGAGAATTCAGTTCAGATCGTTTTGGATGCTACTCTGTAATCAGCATAAGTTTATGATACTTTTATGTTTATTGTTCTTTTCTTTCCTAATAGTTTGTAAACGTTGGCAATCCCTTGTGAAAGAAATGTTCAACATACGCAAGTTGAGATTCGAATGTATCGACATACGTATTCACGAAAACCAGAATGAATCTTCTGTTGATAATTCTGTGCTGTGTGTTAAACATGATTTATTATATTTGCCTTCTATATTACGGCTTTTCAATGGTAAACTTAGAAAATTAGACTTCATTCTGAAATATCGAGATCTCCGAGTTTCAGAAGAAATATGTGAATTGATACGTCAAAATGAATATTTGGAATCTGTGAGAATTAACGCGACCAGATCTTATGGGGAAGCTGAAAAACTATTGAATTATGTTTCCATGAAACGCCTTCGACATTTAAATTTAGATGTTTCTCCTGGTTCATTCATATCAGATCTAGCTGAATATTCAATGAAATATGCAAGTAGTTCATACAAAATCTATTTATAATACAGTCATTTATATATCTATTCATTCCTGTTTATTGAATTTATTTAGGCATTGGATAACGCGAGTGACTTGAGATTCTTCGCCTTCACTCAATTACCATTGTGGGCATTTCACACAGTTCCTGACAAGCATACATTAAGGTCATTGTATCTTCGGCGATTTAATGGTGTTCTACCCCCGTTTGATGTTTCGCATCTTTATAACTTGGAAGTTGTCAGTATTATAGGAATGGCAGCAGCATACCGCAACTGTTGGAATGACCTCGTAGCGAATGGAAAAAAAATACGCGCTGTTGAATTCAGTGGTAAGAATTTGAAGTTCAATCAATCAATTGATTAATTAATCGGTGTATGGTATATAATTGTTTTTTGTTCAATTCAGATCCCTCAGCCATGTCGCATGAAGCATTGACTGCGTTGGCTTCGTTACCTAATCTGCGTTCAGTACGGATCATATTACCATTGCATTCAGATGCTTTGGCATATTTCTCGAATTTAGAGGAGATTTATTGCACTGCTTCACCGCGTCCACTTCACGAGGTACAGGACTTTCTACGACGTTGCCCGAAATTGAAGAGATGTCACTTTGAATATGAAGATCGTTATCGAGATGACGCGAGTATGTTATCTATTCAACTGAATGAACGATTCAAGAAAATTGCTTCTGATGTTGGCATGCAACTCGATATGAGCCCACCTTCGAATTTACTTGATGATGAATGGAATAAGATATTCCTTTCTCATGAGAAATAAATGACAAAATTTGTTCCTTATTCATATTCAGTTCTATGTGTTAGCCACTAGAACGATCTCACAGTAAAAGTTGTTTATTGGAATTGGTGTATGTTTTCTTGCCAGCATATTTCCCTGGGATTCCTCAGAATTTAGCGGTGTAGTGGCGCGCGCGGAGCACCACTATCTCATGTGTCTGTATTAGTTGCCAGACGACGAAGCGAATTCCTAAACAAACCTCCTAATTCCCATAAACTTTTCTTAATTTCTAGAAATGTTTCTAATTTTATGATAATCATCGAGTAGTCAATAAAAATTCGAAGAACAATGGGAGAAAATTTCAAATTGCCCGCCATTACATCTCTCATCCCCGCCACGAATTACCAAACCTCCATTTTTTAACTGTCGCTACATGCAGATGATAATTTAAATGATTCACCATACTCACAACTGAAAACATCCGGCACTACCCACAAAGACGACTTTTGGAACGCAATTGTGGACAATTTGTCTTCATTGATCAACAAATTGGTTGGTTATAATAATCACAACAAAATGTCGGATAGCTCGGACGAAGGTCTCGACGACAGTGTTTGGGTTTTTTATAAAGATAGAGACGAATGGAGAGATATTGTCCCAATACCACAAGACGATGGACCAGATCCAGTTGTTGCGATTGCCTACTCGGAGAAATGTACAGTAACTTTTATTTATTATTCCCCCTTTTTCCATTTCTCATCACACAACTTCATCAGTGTTTTGTAACCTAAAAAAAAAACAATTTCATAACCTCAAACAATGCACTGTTCGGTTTTGATTATGTTCATATTGACGCAACTCACGTGTATAACCTCTAAATAATGCATCTATGCACGTTGAGCTTGTTATTAACATTGATATCGTTGTTTCTTTGCAGTTCGAGATGTTTACGATTATTTTCGTGCAATATTGAAGAGCGGTGAAAAATCTGAACGAGCATTGACATTGACTGGCGATTGTATTTGGTTGAATCCAGCGAATTACACTGTCTGGCAATACCGTCGTGATATTCTAAAAGCATTAGACAAAAATCTTTATGATGAATTGGATTATATTGATTCAATGATTGGTTTTAATTCAAAGAATTATCAAGTATGGCATCATAGAAAAGCAATTGTTGAGTTATTGCAGGATCCAGGAAGAGAATTGGAATTTACTGCCAAGGTTTTATGTAAAGATGCGAAAAATTATCATACTTGGCAACATAGACAGTGGTGCATTCACACATTCAAGTAATTTATATATTTGTGTATTTATAATGATAATTATTTCATTTGCTCTGAGTATTTGGAATTACGTTCTGTTCTACTGTACTGAACTAATTTTTTCTTTCTCCACAGACTATTTGATAAGGAACTGGAATATGTAGAGCAATTATTGAACGAGGATATTAGAAATAATTCAGCTTGGAATCAACGTTATTTTGTGTTGAATCACACGACCAAGTTCGAACAAACAATTGTTGATAGGGAAGTGGATTTTGCGCTGGAAAAAATATTAGTTGTTAAAGGAAATGAAAGTGCATGGAATTATTTACGAGGGTAAATTATCATCTATTAATTCTGATGAGTTGAAGTAGATTTACAGAAGCTATAAAGAATACGTATTTTCTCCACAGGATTTTGATGCACGATAAAAATGGTGGGCTGGCCTACAATGAAAAAGTGCTTAATCTATGTGAAAAATTGTACACCAGTGGCTGCCGAGTAAATCACTTATTAGCGTGTATTATTGACATTTGTCAACAGCGATTCAAAGATAAAATCGATCAACCGGAATCTTTATTCCATATTGAGAAAGCGTTGCAGGTAAAATATAGAAAAAAATTATATCTACCCATCAATGAAACATGAAATAAAACTAATTTTTTCAGATGTGCAACGAATTATCTGAGAAACATGACACAATCCGAAGACGATATTGGAATTACGTATCTAAACAAATAACAGATAAATTAAGTATAACACAATAAGTTGAAAAATTAAAAGTTTTAACTGATGTTTTCGACGGTTATGAGGAATTGGTGAAATTTGTTACGTAAAAATTTTGTGATTATTGAAAGTAAGCAAAGAGAAACAAAAACATAAAAGAAATGATTGAAGATAATTAAAGTTCTCTCTCTTATTCAACATTGATTAATCTATTTTATTTATAAAATAGTTACATACTCCCAGGCGATAATAAATAATTTATATAACTAAGTAATTAATTAATTGAGTAATTATAATTTTAATGGCGCAATTAAGACGATTTAATTGGGGACTTTGTTCACAATTGGAAAAAGCTTTCTATTTTGTTCAGATATTTCTGTCTGATTCACTGTTGAAAACTTAAACAATTTTGTTTTCTCTATTTGTTATATTTCTTATTCGTTTTTTCTGCCGTTCAAAGCGTAAAAATATTTGATTCAATGAATACAATATGGGCATTAGCGTTGCATTTTTATTTATTTATTCTTCTTTTAGTATTTTGCTTTCTCGCATTTTTGTGAAGACAAAATGACGGGCAGTGAACTGCATTTACTGACACGCTCATTATTTGTTTTAGGTTGTGTAAAAAAGAGGGAAAAAAATTAAACTGATTTAATTTTCTTCATTAATATTTTTTTCTTGTAAAACATTTCAATAATTTCTTCACTTTATTTCATTTCTTCCTGATATCTGCGGAGATTATTTAATATCTCTCTTGTATGTATTTTGTTTCTCTTATTGTTTAAACTACCGTAAACATTTAACAACCAACATCCAAACAATTATTTTACACACTCATATTCTATCTCGGTGTTATACATTTCTTCTGTTCAATTGATCTTTTCTTTCTGTCTTTTTTCTATTCAGTTTTTGTTCAGATTTGTTTCCTTTTGTTTATCGGTCGATGGTGGAGTAAATTTTGCACAATCATTTATGGATTATGATCTATTTAAAGCTATTTTACACGTGGTATTACATTTTCCTTGATAATTTTTTCGGCTTTCATGAATCTCTACATTGTTTCTTGTAATTTTCCTCTTTCACCACGTCTTTTAATTTATGTGTTATAATTGTTCACTTATTTCATTAACATACATTGAAAATATATCGTCGTCATTGCCATTGTGTTGGTTTTTTCTTGTTTCAATTATCGTCTAATCATTTATTCATATTTCTCTTTATTTTATATTTCAGTTTTGCCAATGAAGTTTTTCAAATTTCTTTTACGTGCCTGGTCGGGTCAGTTATTTATCCAGTAATTGTTTATCCATTTAATTGGATTGTTGTTAATCAATACAAGCACGATAACAATGAACTTTCCGTTATGATATTGTTTGTATTTTGTTTAGGTACGTATTCGATAATTTAATTTATATTTCATTAATTTCTGTGTTTCTTGGTTTCTGTTTTTCTTTCTCTTCATTTAAACTCTACGACTTTTTCCTTCTAACAGTGTATAATATATTTATTTGTATATCTGTTTATTTATCTAATTATTTATTTATTTATTGGACTATTCTTGGCCACAGGCTACCTCGCGGTAATTTTTTTTATCTATTTTTCATTGACTTTTAAGCTCATTCTCATCTTTTTTTTTTCGCATTCCTCACAATCCGTTTCATTGTCCAATCTTTAATTAATTTCATTGTATTTTCTCTTAGGACTAATTCTTTTTTGGTTTTTTCTACGGTAAAGCCTTCTGAATAGAGATAGATTTGCGTATAGTGAGTGGGTAGTGGTTAATTTATATAGCTAATAGATTAATTTGAGTATGAGAATTCGATTATTCAAGTGGAAATTTTTTCTCTTTGCATTTTCTTTAGTTTTGTTCTTGAATAATCGATTGAGTAGATATTTTTTTTTGCATATTTCAGTAAAGATAGTTTATTTCTATCATGATAATACTGTTATCTTCATTTTCATATGTTTCATTATATTTTAGTGATAAGAATAATTTATAGTTTTTAGTTTTAGTTCGTGAACGATTTCAGAGTTGACGAGAAAGATAAAAATATCTATTTTTGTATTTTCTTGTAAAATAGCCAGCGAAATTTTACAGACAGATAGACTAGGCGAGCAGGTTGAATTTTCTGGTCCATTATTGTATCTATATAGGCTTTGAATACTTGAATGTATTTTTAGAATTGAATTTGTGGAAAAAAATAATTGGAAATTGATTTTAGGGTGAAAAATGGAAGTGGAAACTGGGTGGAGCTGTAGTAAATGTGGAATATCTTGCAAACGGTGCACGATAGAATAAAATTGGAGGAGTTTGATTTTGTAGAGCATGAAATTCTCCATGGAAATACGCCAGAATAATTCATCAATACCACCCCTCACCCAGTTTAACAATTACAGATATAATGAAGATCCTACATAGTACACCAATAAATTTTTTATCTACCGACAAAACTACTCGAGCAAGATCTCGTCTACTTAAAACTTCAGCAGAACACTTTCTTTATCCATCAAGAAATTCATTAATAATAAATATTGAAAGTGTTTATCAATTGTTTATCAACTTATTCCGATAAAATTGTAATTTTCCCCTCTTTCACCCTCATCATCTCTGTATAAATTACAATAATAATCGTAATAGTTTTGTCTTAATGAACTATTGTTTATATTTTTTTGTTTTCAAAGACATTTGGTAGTGATCAAAGAGTTGATATTGAGATCAACATTTTTCGATGTGAATCTCTTTCTCAATCTCTCTATTCTTACAAATTAAATCTCTAAACATTTATATATATATATATATATCTATATATCAATTAATTAATTAATAATCTTCATTTACAACTCACTGTTAAATGTTGGAGATTATTTTCTATACATTTTATTTCTCACTGAACTAATTTTACTTCTTTCACGTATGACAATTTTTTTTCGATGCATCGTGTGAATTTTTCAAAGTTTCAATTCCTTGCACAAAGTTTTGGATAAAATAAAATTAACCAATTAATTAATTAACCAGAGAAGAGGGGAAAGAACAAAGATTTTCTTTTCTTTTTGTGATATTTTGAGCCTCAAGTCAAGTTTCTTATTAAATAGTTGACCCGAAGGAGGCAGTGGTATAAAAAAGTGGATTTTATAATAGCTCATTAAATGTTAAACAATTATTTTGTTTGCCGGAATTGTTTGTTTGTGTTTGTCAATTGGGGAAAATTATCTCCATGCTAAATTTCTATGCTATTTTAGGTCTCTCCCATTTTCATTCTATCTTGCTTATATTTTCTCGGCTTTTCCTCTTTTGTTATCTGCACAAATATTCCTAATCATTTTAATTATCATAAACATTCATTTTTTCACGTTAATCTGTCACAAAAATAAATATTTTTATGTCATTTACGTTACAATCTTACGAACTATGGAAACAACAAATAATTTTTTCTTTCATTTCTATTTTATCATCATTATCGTCCCCTTCGTAATCGTTCTTCATCGTTTTATTTATCCATTATTATTATGATTATTATTATTATTGTTTATATTATCATAATTATCATGGGTTTCCTTACTTTGTTTGGCTTTATTTAAATCAATTTAAAAGTTGGTGGCAAAAGTAACTGATGAGGACTCACGAAAATTGAATTATCGTTTCATTTGGTTATTTAGTTTTGACTTAAATTGGTTTCTCGTTCGTTTCATTATTTGTTTGCCCCTCTTTTTCTCTTTTGAAATAATAATTAGAATGAGAATGACGATAATTTTCTAATTTACATTTATATTGAAAAGAAAAAAATTGGGGAGAAATTAATGGGCAGAATAATTTATCCCAAAAATATTTTTCTTTGGATTTTCTTCTCATTTCCGCTGATACTTTGAGATTAAGTATTCATTAATTTTATTTTATATACGAGGGATAGGAAGATTGATATGCGATGGGTTTATTATATTTTTTTATAAAAAATGAAAAATGAAGAAAGAAAAAAATTGTAATGAGAAAAATTGGGGTAAAATCTGTTTTTTTTTTTCTCTCTAACTTTTCCTATCTTCTCTTTTGCTATTTTCTATTTTCCACTGTTTATTTATACGCTCTATAAAATCGTGTTTTCGTCGTGTTTAATATTCCGTTTGTTGGGAAACTGATAAAGAAAAGACTAATTTTTACTCCCTTCTTTTTTTCATGTTGGTTTGTGTTATGTCTCTAATTTAATTTTATATTTTTTTCCGCTTGGGAAAATTCAAGTCCATGGTGTTTGCCTGAACGCCGAGTGTCAGAAAGCTGTATCGAGTGCTGCCATTGATGTGGAAATGTCAGGATCAGCACGACAAGCGTCCAGGAATTCAGTGAGTGTAACAACACCATCTTTGTTGCCATCCATTTTCTGTAATGAAATTTTGAACAAAAAAATTCCCCAACTTCAATGGATTATATCTCCAAATCTAATCAACTGATAACATTGATCGAACATCAGTTTTGAAGAAAAAGCGATGGCGAATCGAGCAGTACCAATGAAATCCTCTGGAAAAATTCCTACGTGTATTCCATGATCAATCAATCATCAAAGAAAAAAAAAGTAAATTCTTCGACTCATCTCATTCAATCTTTTTTTCCTCAATTGTATTTAATTTCTCCTTATCGAACAGAATTTTTCTTTTCTCATCCACTTTCATCCCCTATCTCGAAGTACATCCTATTAAATAATCAGATAATCTCTGAATGAATAATTATTAGTATCGAATGTTTATTCCTGTCTCTCAAGCAGTTTATAATCATTTTATTCTGACCCAGTTTTCTCGTAAATTTATGGTCGTAGCATTTCGAGTATATATTTTTGTATATATCTATGTATATGTAAATGTGAATGTGTGTGTTTGTGTTTGTGTTATAATGCTAAATTTTACCTGTTATATTTCGACTCGAAACTTCGTGAGCGCAAAAACTAAAATTGAATTGAAAATTCACCGTTCAATAAATGGTTTATGCAAATGACATTAAATTAAATTTGTATGTTTGCACAGTTGTATGTATTTTATGTATGTGTAATCAAATGTACAATTTGAAATGTTCTGTTGTATGGATAATTTGAATGAAAAATTTGGATTGGTAAAATAATTTGTTATGAAGTGATGAAATAATTTATTCCACGATTTTTTATCATTAAATTTTGTTCTCATCTTCATTGATGAAATAATTTTTTCTTTTTGTATTTGTTTGCTTTGTATGTGATGAAGAAGGGACTCGTGTGCGATTGGTAAATACAGTTAGTTTAGTAAAGCCACGAGTCTGGAATTTGTCGTTTGGTATGGATGTCTCTCACTTTGATTTGTACGTAACTGCGATGGCGATTGTGCTTGTGTTTGCGTTTGTATACCTATGTGGTTATCTATGTGTGTGGATACTTGTTCAACTCCAAACGTTTCATTGAGAGTGGCTTGTACATCTACTAATGCATGTACATGCCTCAACGGGATTCGATTTCACGATGAAAACCTTTCGGGAATTTGCAACTGAACACAGTCAACATTGACACAAATGTATCCCTGACTGAATTTTCTCTCAATAAAAGAAATTCTTTTATTTTTTTCACCAGAAACAAAACTTACCTGAAACATTCGATCAACCTTTTCTCTTACACCTTCATGATCCATATTCGGATCAGCAAATTTTCCCATGAGTTCATACACTGCTGTAACAATATCTGTCATTTCTTCACGTGTAATACAACCATCGCCATTAATGTCATATAAAGAAAATGTCCAACGTAATTTTTCATCCATTGATCCTCTCGACAAAATACTCAATCCAGTAACAAAGTCCTGCAACAATAAATAAAATAAATGGTTGAATGAATAATATTATATTTTTGTGACATTTTTCTTAATTTTTTAGGGTAAAAGGGAATGGAGAAGGGACGATTGTGTGCCAAGAAAGTTAGCGCAATGGAAGATCAAAAAAGCACGTTTCCTCCAAGCTGTTGATGCGGCAAATTGCCTCTAGTCACGTATAAAAGAATAAAAGTGTTGTAAAAATGAAAAGAAATAGAGAAAAATGAGAAGGAGAAGAAGTATAAGAAGTTGAAGAGGAAAAACAAGATGAAAGATAAAGAATATTAAATCGTGACTCATAATGATTCAGGGATATGAATGAAATCAATAGTTGATGAGTAGCTCGTTAGAGTAGAAATGAAATTGAGATTGGTCATATGAGATAAAATATGACAAAGAAAAAATGTGGAGAAACCATTAATGGAATAAATAATGTGTACACTGAGTAAAATAATATACATAATGCATATTTTCTACAGATTAGTAATTAAGAGACCCATTATTTATGAGTATAATTATCTAATGGGGTCCTCAGAGAATATAATTAGATAGCTGGAATGACAAAAGTATGCTGCCTGTTTAGTATAAGAAGCCGATGTTCTTGAATTTGTCTTCAGTAATATAAACGAGAAGCTGACCACTATGTCGTTGAAAATTGTCTTAACTTTGTGTCTCATTTGTGCTCTGTGGACGTCAGTACATGGAGAAACTAAGGAGTATAGTTTCCCTGTTGATTGGAAAAATGAATTGAAGAGATGCAATGAATCTAATCAAGGATTTGACTATCCTACTTTTGAGTTAAAAGACGTCGCGACCGAAAACTTTCCACGTGATTTGTTGAGTAACAACACTGTTGTGATGGCTTATGGAGAGTTTGAATTCAGGGTGGGTGTTAAGTCTACATTTATTGAAGAATTGCCCTTGGATTGGTATGAAAAGAATTCTGACAGCATAAGTTATGTAGGCGAGTGGGAAATGAATGATCCTGAAGACCCCAAGAGAACATCTCAAATCGAACTCTACATTTTTCCAACTGGTGAATTTAAATTGAAGATGTATATGTACGTTGACAAAATCAAACATAAATGTAATTTGTTATCAATACACATTAGGGAAATAGTGATTGTTGTTTAATTCGTGGATAATCATTCTCTGTAATTGGTTTTCTTCGTATATCATTTTTTTTTCAAATGTAAGGAGAGAGAGAGAGTATTAAACAGAATTGAAATTAGAACGACGAATATATCCCTGAGCACAATCAATCCACATAATTTAAAACATGGGAGGCAGCACCGCTATATCAATGAGGCTATCAGTTCAGCTGATAAGAAATATTAGGCGAGAACTCAACGTATGGAATCCGTTTAGTATATAAAGCCAGAATGTTCAACCTTGTCATTAAACGTATAAAAATTTGTCTACAAAGATATAAACCAGGAGCGTAACGATGTTGAAAGTTGTCCCAACATTTTGTCTCATTTTTGCTTTATGGACTTCAGTACATGGAAAAGTCTACAATATTTATGGTGATTGGAAATTCGAATTGGAAGGATGCACTACTGCTGACTATGCATGTGGCTCAAATGGTACTCAGATAAAAAATGATGTGGCAGACAGTTTGCCACGTTTCGATTTGAGTGAAAATAGTACTGTGGATCTTCATGGAAGATTTGAATTGAGTATTCAACCATTTGAGCACAGAGAATCATCTCTGTTTCACTTGAAAGAGTATCAAAATAAATTTGCCACCAAAAGTTATAGTGGTACATGGAAAAAGGATGAGGTTCCTGTTGACTATTTAGCTACTTTAAAAATTTCACTCAACATTCCTCAAAAAGGTGAAATTAAACTGAATCCTGTTATATGCTGTCATTTTCCCTCTGCACAATGCCACAAGATATCAGCTCACATAAAAAGAATCACCATCAAAGTTTAATTGGATCTGTTTATGGAAGCTGCGGAATTTTTTGTCTTCTTGGAATTTAAATATTTTCGAATGTAATAATTGATTGTTTCTATTAATAAATTAATGTCTCATTGTGAAATCTTGAAAATATTATTTTGTATCAGCGTTTTGGAATTACCAATGTTGAATTATTATTTTGATAAATTTTCCTTTGTTCACACTCCGATTATGTTTCCTAATATTATATTGATTGTGACTCAAAATTAGACAGACATAAAAATTGCTATCAAATGTTGATAATTCGCTCGTTAGTGTCAAGGCGAAGTAGAATTTTCTAAAATGTCGCCGAATAAACAATTGGAAAAGACAAAAAAATTGATGTGAATGAATTTTTCCATTTTCTTTCCTCCTAATTTCTTATTTTCATCCCTCTAAGTATTTTTTTTTCGCCACATTCTTGTAATATATAGGCAACTTCTCAGTAAAGTCCATGAATGAGGGTTCATACTCTCTTCTATTTTTTCCCAGTTCAGATACGAAAGTATCTTGATAAATAATCTCCATTTTCTCTCCCAACTTTTTCCACACTTTCGGTTTTTTTTTCCTTCACCCTATTTTTTTCATTTATCCTTAAGCTTTTTTTTTCTTCCTGTTTATCTTTTGCAATATTGCGAGAACTCGGAGTAAATGTATGAAGGTGCGTGAAGGATTGTGAAGGGTGTGAAATGGTTTTAGGGTGGTTGGAGTTGTAGTGTCGTTGTGAAATTTCGGACATTGTATAAATTTCTGTTGAACTGTTGAGCTTTAAGTATGTGATATTACTCGTAATCCCTCTCAACCATTTAATCTTACTTAGATTCCAAGAAACCCAAAAACTTCTTGCTCCATTTCACGAAGCTGTAGACAAACGCCAACACCCACAACATTTTATCCCCTTTCATTTATCTATATCACACTCAGTATTTATTTCGCTTTATTAAAACTTGTGAAATAATAATTTAACTTACTAAAACGAAACAAAGAAGCGAAGTATAAAAATCAACAATTGATGAAATAAATATAATATAGATTAAAAAAAATAGATATGATGCATGTTGTTGATAGGATTGAAATTAAAACGACCAACTTGTCCTTGAGCACAATCAATCCACATAATGTGATACACGTGGAGCAGTAAAGCTATATCAATGAAGCCTTTAGGCAAGATAATCAAAAAGTATTGAACGAGAGCTCAAAGTACAGTACCCGTTCAGTATATAAAGCCGAATTTTTCCAAGCTTTTCATTAGACGTTTCAAAATTTGTCCATAAAGATATAAACCAGAAATTTACCACAATGTCGTTGAAAATTGTCTTGACGTTTTGTCTCATTTTTTCTCTGTGGACTTCAGCGTATGGAGAAACCTACAAATTTGTTGGTGATTGGAGAATCGAAAACTACAATTGCGATCATCCTGAGCAACTAACGGTACAAGAATTTCCGTTACGAGATGCTTCGACAAAAGCATTTCCACGTAATTCCTTGGGTACCAACACTACTGTGATAGCTCGTGGTAACTTTGAATTGAACCTGGCACCAGGAAAGGTTCATACATTATCTGAATTGCGTTTGCACTACTTCAACGCTTTCCATGGCATCGCAGTTTTTCGCGGCAAGTGGGATGTGAAGAAGCTTGATCAGAACATCGAGTTTGCTGATGTGGTGGTGGCACTTTCCATCTATCCAACTGATTCATTTCAATTGAGGCTCGTGAATGTTATCAGATCCAACCAAATCCAATGTGTCTCTTCATCGATGCACGTGAAAGAGATAGAAATTACAGCCTAATTGAATCTATTTGTTTCCTGGAGATTGTCTTCTTGGAAAATCAATCTCTTCAAATGCAATAATTGATTGTTATCATCAATAAATTGATGTCTCATTGTTAAATCTTGAAAATATTCATTTGTAAAATAAATATAAATATAAAAAATTCATGAAATAAATAGAATATGGGTTGATAAAAATAGATATAATACATATTGCTGATAAAATTGAAATTAAAACAACCAATTTCACTTTGAGCACAATCAATCATAAAGTGATATACGCCGAGCAATACAGTCATATTAATTATACCTTTAGGCAAGATGATGAAACAGTACTGTACAAGTTCAAAGTACAGCACCGGTTTGGTATATAAAGCCGAATTTCCGAACCTTTTTATTAGCTTACAAATTTGTCTATAAAGATATGAACCAGTAATATACCACAATGTCGTTGAAAATCGTCCTGACTTTTTGTCTCATTTTTTCTCTGTGGACTTCAGTGTATGGAGAAACCTACAATTTCTTTGGTGATTGGAGCCACAAGAGGGACCAAAACGATCATCATGAGCACCCATCAATAATGAAAAGCTTTATGATAAAAAATAATTTGACAAAAATATTCTCACTTGATTCGTTGGGTGACAATACTACTGTGATACTTCGTGGTAACTTTGAATTGAAGCTGGGACCAGGAAAGTTTTTCGAACTATCTACATTGCGTTTGAACCACTACATCAATTTCAATGGGATCGTATTTTTCAACGCCAAGTGGGATGTGAAAAAGCTTGATGAGAACATCTCTTTTGCTACTGTGGTAGTCATACTAGTCATTATTCAGCCTGATACTTTTGAATTAAGGCTGGTGAATTCTGTTGCATCTTCCTATTATGAATGTTATTCTTTATTGATGCACGTGAACGAGATAGAAATTACAGCCTAATTGGATCTATTTGTTTCCTGGAGATTGTCTTCTTGATAAATCAATCTTCCCAAATGTAATAATTAATTGTAATGATCAATAAACTGATGTCTTAATGTTGAATCTTGATAATATTTTTTTTCAATTCCTATTCTCATTACTACTTCATCGATGCACTTTCATGATATCACATCGTCTTTTCATAATTCTTCATTTATCTATATCACACTCAGTATTTATCTTGCTTTATTAAAACTTGTGAAATAATGATTGAAGTTATTAAAACGAAACAAAGAAGCGAAAAACCAAGTATAAAAATCAATAATTGATGAAATAAATAGAATATAGATTAAAAAAAATAGATATGATGCATATTGTTGATAGAATTGAAATTAAAACGACCAACTTCACCTTGAGCACAATCAATTCACATAATGTGATATATGTGGAGCAGTAAAGCTATATCAACGAAGCCCTTAGGCAAGATAATCAAAAAGTATCGAATGAGAGCTTAAAGTACAGCACCCGTTCAGTATATAAAGCTGAATTTTTCCAAGCTTTTCATTAGACGTTCGAAAATTTGTCTATAAAGATATAAACCAGAAATTTACCACAATGTCGTTGAAAATCGTCTTGAATTTTTGTCTCATTTTTTCTCTGTGGACTTCAGTGCATGGAGAAACCTACAATTTCGTTGGTGATTGGAGCCTCAAAACGGACAGATGCGCTGGTCTTTATCAACGAACGAAGACGTTCTCGGATATACCAAATACTTTTGCAAAATCATTTTCATTTGATTCAGTGGGTACCAACGCTACTATGATAGTTCGTGGTGACTTTGAATTGCAGCTGGGATCAGGAAAGGTTTATAAAACATCTGAATTGCGTAAAGATTTCGCCGAATTTTTGGATGACAGGAAATATTTGGTGTCTACATGGAATGTGAAAGATCTTGATAAGAACATTTTTTCGGCTGATGTGTTCGTCGCTATCTGTTTTCTCCAAACTGATGTTTTTGAGGTGAGGCTGTTGAATAATATCAAATGTGACCATAATGAATGTCATTCTATATTGATGGATGTGAAAGAGATAGAAATCACAGTCTAGTTGGATCTATTTGTTTCCTGGAGATTGTCTTCTTGATGAATCAATCTTCCCAAATGTAATAATCAATTGTTATGATCAATAAACTGATGTCTTATTGTTAAATCTTGATGATATTTTTTTGTGTCAGTATTATCTAGTTAAAGCGCTTTTGCGGTTCGCCATGGACTATTTTGTGGTATCTTTCAATTCCTACTGAGCACTTCCAACTCCCAACGATCTTCTACCCCATTCAAAACATTGCTAGGGATTACTTAACCATTTTCACTTACCACTTTCATGATATCACATTGTCTTTTCATAATTATTTCAAATTTAATTCACAACCGTTTAATGGATCTTCTTCATCACTCATTCAAATATAATTAAATTCAATTCCACTTAGATAATTATCTGTAACTGTAATAGAAGCACTTTGAAATGTCTGTATAATTGATTATTCATTTACATGAAAGTTTAGTTACTAAAACATTTAACAAAATGGAAATTGAGCCATTTCTAGTTTATTTTCTGATGTGAAGTTTTAGGATTAATTTATGTTACATGTGACCTTCTCATGTTCAATTCGGTGGAATTAGCTTCTGAATTATGTTACAACTTTCCTTCAAACTTGAATTATATAAGCTATGTGCTGGTAATACTGAGATATACTCAAGTATTATCCCCCTGGAGTTTATATTGAACATCCAGTTTGAACAGTTTAAAAGTGAGGATGAAGTGAAATTTACTTTCGACTTTAATCGCAGATATTTTGGCATGTTATCGATGAGGTTTCACTGTTGGACAGTAGATTATTTATGAAAAAATAAAATGTTAAAAATGAGATTGAAATGGACAACAGAGAAATTCCATTCGCAAATATCGATGAACGTTTGGAAATTCATTGAATTCAATAAACAATCGTGGTTTTCGTTCTTTGTTTCATTGGGCACTCAATATCGCTTGGTAAACTTCAATTATGTGGAAATGTTGGTGCATGGGAGGTTTATAGGACTCCCTTGCGCAATGTTTGATGGTTGAGTGGAGCAGAGTGATCTGTTCTCTATGCGACTGGTATTTGTGTGCATAAATCTGAGTAAATTCGTGTGTGTGATAGTAAATAGGTATATGAAATCTAGTGAAGTTTGTTCAGGACTTGAGCCAAGGGTCACCAGAGAGGATTTTCGTGTAGGATAAATTCCCAAGTTGGAGATAACAAGATGAGTTTTGGTACACCTTTTTGATATCTATGACCATTCAACTCATTTATTCTTATAAATAATTGATATTGTTTTTTCTTTCTTCTAGTCGTGAAATAGTTGGAAAGGGGAATCGACTTATGGTGTTTATTTGTAGGGGGGACTCTAGGGATTAATAAACAGCTGGAATTTTATAGGGTGAAATGGCCTGAATCGAAGTTGTAGTTGATTGAACAGAAAAAGTCGATTTTTCGGTTGAGATTTGGATTAAGTCTGGATGTTATAGAGAGTTAAAGTAAATAATAAATTTGGTATTCAACATTCTCCAATAATTCTGTTTCATTTTGTCTTATTCAAAATATTGACAATTGAATTGAGGTTAAGCACACGAAGAAAATTATTCCAAAGAACAGATTGGGACATTTATCAATTTATTCGATGAATGAATAAATGAATATATCTCCAACCTTCACTGTATACATTATATATATTCAGATGCAATCACGAAGAGAAACCCATAAAATAAACATTCATTTATATTTGCAAGGACTTGAGGAACAGAAATTGCAACTGGAGAATGTGGCGTTGGATTGTTTGACGATGGTTGGATGTAAGCTTCTCTGATGGATGTTTGCCAATGTACATAAGCACACATGTGCTTTGAATCCATGGGAAGTTCACTTGGTGAGTTGGTGAATATAGATATTGAGTAAATATTAAATATCAATGGTGGTTTAATACTCGAAATTGATATTTAGATCGCACATATGGATTGAAACATGAAGACAAAAAATACAGAAAGAATGTTGATGGAATGAATAGAATATAAATCGATAAAAATAGACATGACTGTGATAGATGTGGAGCAGTGCAATCATATCAATAAAGCCTCCAGGGTATGTGATTAGATAATTGAAACAAAAAAAAGTATGGAACCCGTTTGGTATATAAATCCAAAATTTCTAAACTTGTCATCAGACGTGTGAAAATTAATTTTCAGTGATAGAAACCAAAAGTTTACCAGAATGTTGAAAATTGTCTTAACTTTTTGTCTCATTTTTACTCTGTGGATTTCAGTAAATGGAGAAATCTACAATGTCAATTGTGATTTGACAGGTGAATCGAAAGAATGTTCGTCTCCTTATTTGGGATGTAAGCCGAGTAGTACTAAATTAAATGATGATGTGTTGAAAAGTTTGCGACATGTTATTTGGAGTAATAACACTATTGTCAAAGCTCATGGACAGTTTGAATTGAGAATAGGATCAGAAGAGCCTCAAATATTAACTGAGATTCAATTGAAACACTCCAACAATGGCGATGGTCTTGCAAGTTTTGTTGGTGATTGGCGTGTGAGAGGTCATTCTGGTTACGATAGCTATGCTTATTTGCAAATTGTTCTTTGGATTTCTGAATCTCATGGATTCCGATTGGAGATGATTAACTGTGTTCAATCTAACACTGAGCCATGTAACAGTTTGATAACTCACATAAACAATTTGGAATTTATTGTTTAATTGGATAGATTGGCTGATAACTATGCTCTAGAATTTCTGTTAAATGTTGGTTGATGCAACAAGACGTGATATGCATTGTTGATAGAATAGAAATTAAAACAATTATTTCCCATATTGAGGTGAACATAAAACGCTGCAATTATTTTAATAGAACTCTGAGGCGAAATGATGAGAGATATTGGGCGAAAGGTCGACGACTGTCATCTGTTGCAGTATATAAAGCCAAAAATTTCAAGACTTGCCATGAGACGTACAAACATTTGCTATCAACGATATAAACTAGAAACTTAACATAATGCTGTTGAAAGTTGTCCTAACTTTTTGTCTCACTTTTGTTCTGTGGACTTCAGTACATGGAAAAGTCTACAATATTTATGGTGATTGGAAAATGGAAACGGACAATTGTGACAATCCTGATCATGGATGTGTGTCGCAGAGCTTACCAATAGATAGCGATGTGATTAAGGATTTGCAGCGTAATATGTTGGGTAGCAACACAACTGTAAAAGTTTATGGATGGTTTGGTATGAGGTCGGGATTAGAGCAACAAGCAATGAATCAGTTCGAATTGGCGAAGTTCAACAGTACCGGATACATTACAAGTTTTACTGGCGATTGGCAAGTGCAAGGTCTTCCTGCGGCCTTTGACTATGGTTTTGTGCAAATCGAATTCAACATAATCGAAGGTGATATATTTAGATTGGAAATTCTTAATTGTATTCAATCTACCCCTCCGTCATGTCATTCGATATTAACACATATATACAGAATTAAAATTGTCGTTTAATTGGATCTGTGGATACTCTGGAATTTGTCTTCTTGGAATTTTAATTATTTGAAATGTAATAATTGATTGTTATAATTAATAAACTGATGTCTCATTGTTCAATCTTGAAAATAATTCTTTGTTTCTGTTTCTGGTGATTATTTTCATTGTCATCCAACGTTAGTCAGAGATAAGAATGTTATCAATAGTTATCAAGACGTTCATTAGTGTTGAAGTGAAGTGGAACACTGAATTTCGACACATCCAATTCTCAATTCAATTAATTTTAATTATTGAACTATTTGAACAATTATTTTTTTCTCTTACCTCAAAACTCAGCAGTCCACTGTGATCTTGGTCCAATGTATTGAATACGTAGTGAGCATATTGGCTGGTATTTGCTGAAATAGAACAAAAAATAAAAAGAGTTAGTGAAAGAGAGGAAAAAAATACGATTGAAAAGTTCATGCGCATGGAAACATTTTTATTTGTATATTTTTTTTTCTGTTAACTATTCTCTCTCAGTTTTCCTCACGACCCATTAAGGCTGGTGCGTTGAATATTTATTATGAAATGGATGCTATCGATGTTTTGCATTTGTAAATGATGAGAATGGTGGAAACGAAGTAATTTGAGTGCAATGAGAAAAATGTAATTATTATAATTACTCAGGGAAATTATTCTATCTCGTTTTGTTCAATGCAAATTATAAAAATTGAAATGAATGTTGTTTTCTTTTTTTATTTTTTATGTAGAATTGATAAATATTCAATTTAATACTAAAAAAATATCAAGTTTCATAAAAATTTCCCAGTATTTTTCCATTCTCTAATTGTTTTTCTTGTCTTTAAATAATTTTAAAAATTAAAATCAATAGAATAATAACAACCCAGACAGATAAACATGAAAATGTTCAACTGGTCCTTATAATTTCTTCACAAATCCATCGATCCGACATCTCCAATGCAATAATAAAGTTTGTCGTCGAGTGTTCCACGATAACCCCGATATGAATCGAAAGAGAATAGAAGAAAAGAGAGAAAAAAAAAAGAAAAACTCTCAACAAACCCATGACGAGTTGATCCTGTCGAAATTGAGACAGGCAATGCCAGAATTTCATTTTCGCTGTCAGTTACATTCTCATATTCCCTTTCAAAATGAAGCAATTTCTCTTCAATATATATTCAATTCAATCACAGAAACCAGATAGCAGATCAAAGAATATAACTGTACGAGAGAAGAAAAAAAAATAATCGAAAAACTGTAGAAAAAAATTGATAAATTAAAATTGAATTAAAAACATTTTATCGATCGTATTATCTTTGTATTATTGTCTTCTTCCATTATTTTTTTTTCTTTTTTTCTATTCAATTCGAAGCCAATTATCGATATTTGAATTATTTTTTCCCTTTCTCATATTTTTGATTAAAAATACATTAAACATAGGATTGTTATTATCATTTTTGCTACCAATTTTCCCTATCATTGTTATTATCCTTATTATTATTATTGTTCGAGATGGAGCTTTACGTGAATCCGGTTATTATCTCGACAACGTACGCGAAAATGTTAGCGATGGTGTAGAAAAGGGGGAAAAAAAAATGTGTTCTCATGTATTTATATTGGAGTATACGTTCGTTTAATGACACTTTTTTTCTTTCTTTTCCATTTTCTTGTCGCTCCACATCATTGCAATATATAAACCCACTCACGTTGGGTAATATTAAGGCGAAATATAAAAGTGAAGAAAATAACAATGAAGAAAAAAAAGGCAGAGAAAAAAATGTCTACATAAATATTGAATAAAAGTTTTGAACAAAAATTTAAAGAGTTATTACATCAACAAATTGCAAGTTAAAAATAAAAGTTATTTAATTTTTTATTCTAACTGATAAAAAATACGTCACTGGAGCTTTATAACAAAATGGAATACAAAAAGATTTGGGAAAATATAGCAGAGGAAAAGAGAAAAATGAAAATATATAGGAACAGTAGGAGAATGGAGTAATCAGCATTAATAGCTGTACACATTCACCACCGAGACGCATTTCCTTTTTGTCCTCCGGACACTGATTGCACTTTTGATTACGGCCATGTGCAATTTCCACCATTGCACGAACGGTAGAGCAATAATTTTACGTATACGAACTAAAACGAATATTATTTCATTTTATTCCTACGAAAATGAAACAGTCTCTCACCTCTTTCTGTCTATGAATGTTTATTCATGTGAATTTATTTTCAGGTCACAGATAAAATATATTAAGAAATAGAATTGGTGGAAAGAAAAAAAATATAGTGAACAAATGAAAATTTTATGTATAAAGAATATTTTTTTTTAGTGTTATTCATTTTTTTATTTACTTACCGCCTTGTGGAAAAAATTGTGAGTAAATACATTTAAATGTATCCTCTCTAACTACCCCCGTTGGACATTCAGCTTTAAAACCTCGATAAATTTTTTTCAATTCCGCTTTGGTAAATCTTGTAGCACGACACAAACTCGCCAATGAGTCGGGTCGGTATCGTGGGGTTTGTTCCTCTTCGTATTCCGAATCTGCAAATTAAATAAACAATTTAAAAGAATGAGGGGTTGAAATTTAATAAATGAAAAAAGACAAAACTATTAAATATATAAAAGAACAGCGAATGGAGATGGTATTTCAAGTTGTGATTGAAATTCATGAATGTAAATTAAAATAACTTTGGTTTTGGGGTTGTAGAGGGTGAAATATTGCTCACAGGTAGGGCTTCATATAAATGAAATTGTAGCTGAGATTCTTGCGCACAAGAAAGTTATATATTTGGAAATATTTGACTCGTTTGCATGGTAATTACTTGCACGTGAAGACAACCGAAATTCTGCTTCTAACTTTGATGTTGGTGTAGGGTATTTAGATTGGTATTTGGACTGGTGAAGGTCACCTTGTTAGTTCTGCGTCCAAATAGATAGACATAAAATGCAGTAGAGAGTCTGACCCTTTGAATTGATATATTCGAATAAATAATCGAATTCCAAAAAAAAAAAGATAAAGGAAATTAACAATTAGCACATTCAAATGAATTCATACAGAACTTCTTTCTCCCCATAATAATTCTTTTGAAATAATAAATATTCCACTGAAAATATTCTTTATCGTTGATTCTTATTACGAATAATGTGCAGTCATCATGGTTGAGTGAAGTAGCACATTATGCTTTCAAATGAAAATCCATGCGCTCGAGTGTATGAATTTTCATGAAGCATGACCGTGCTAATTTGCGCGCCTCGTTGAGACGGAAGTTTATAGTTGGTGATAGTTGGTGTCGGTGTGTTCAGTTACCGTCCATGTGTGTGTGAAAAGCAGAAGGAGCTTTCAGCGATGATGCTTGTTGAAAGAAAAAAAAAACAGTCAAGGTATCTATGAAAGTGTTGAATATCACAAATGATGTGAAACTAACACAGAATTTATCAGTCGATTTGTTTGATGTAAATATTTGACTAGTTGAGGGTTGAGATTAATTCGCAATAAATTGATCCAAACGTTCCATTATAACCACCATTGTATATCACCACTTGTTCATGGTTCGTAGCTTGGACGGGTGATAAAGCCACGATAATTACTCAACGTGTTACAATGAAGTTCCTGATATTTTTGCCTGGTCGCGATCATCACCCTTGAATAATTAACTTTGGTTTTCGGTTGATGGAAGCCATACTGTTAACGATAGACATAGACATATAAAAATGAAATTATAGAGGACAGTCTGACGCACAAGAAGAACCTATCATTTGATATATTCCAATGATTTTTCAAGGAATTATAACCACACAAAGATGGACAATGCGATTGTCGAGATTGACAGATTGTCCTTGTGAGCAATGGAAATTGAATGAATATTTAATCAATCTGATTTACCTAAAGCAAATTTAACACCAGTCCATGCTTGTCTGACATAATTAATCAATCTTCTATATAGAGGTCGTGGTGGTCGTTTTGGTGCACCCTCCTCCTCATCCTCCTCTTCATTATCCGATGCGCCAGGTGGTGGACCGATACCTGTTAATGTACCCGCTTGATTCCTCTCCCCAAGGATATTCACGACCTCACGAAATCCAGGACCGACACCCTGTAGTCCCGGTGGATAATTTGCGGGGGCGACGCCACCACCCAAAAGGGTTGAACCGTCGCCCCCGCGTCCTTTGGGACGACCTCGTCCTCCACGTCCCCAAGCAGTTGAACTTCCTGTGAATACATTAAACCACAAATATTATTATAAATAATAATTAATATAACAATCTTATCGTCAATTTCAATTAAAATTTCAATTTTATATTCATAATTTTAGATTACATCTCTACAATTATTCCAATCGAACTGAATTGACGATTTTAAAATAAAAAACTTCAAACAAATTAATTCACTCGAACTTTAAATTTACATTTGTCCAAGATTTTTTATTATTCATCCCCTATATGACCACTCAATATCGAGTATCAGGCTTCAGTATAATTCAATTAAATCTGCTTCATTCTCTCAGCTACCAGACGACCCAGATAGACTTGACTATCACCACAGACATGGAAATTCTATGATTATATAACAAACTAGGTTAATTCACTACAACCAATTGATCAATTGTTCATCAATTAGCAGTATCGAATTGATCATAATCTAATCAACAAAAAAAAGCCTTACATGAATAGAATCACAATAAATGAAACAAAAAAATAATCACACAGTCTGGAAATATCTTTTTACATGAGTCTATCTGAAAAGTCATGACCATTTGGTAGAAACAAAATGGAACCAGCAAAAAAAAAAGGTTGAAATGGTTTTCTTTATTCATTATTGTTCATGGGTTCACGTCCCACTTAGGTGTCATTGAACTCACTTACAGATGCATAGAATTTTAGAGTTGACAGAAAGATGAATTATAATATAAATACAAATTATCTCTTGTTTTTATTTTTGTCAGATTATTTTTCTGTCATACCTTGGCGTTTTTTGTAGGAGGGGAGCCCCACCACGGGGCCGCAACCCCCCGCGCTCCCCGCGACCGAGGAGCTGATGGTGGCAAGACCGGAAGTACCCCGACCGCCACCACTACGCCGTTCGTAGTCACGTCGACGGCAACTGCTACCGCCACCACCACCACCGCCTCCTGCAGACAACAGCACGAAAGGGCCGCTGGTACGTTTCCGCTTTTCACTGCTGCTTTACCTTTTTTGCTTTCTATCTTCTTTTTCGTTTTTGCTTTATGTTGATGCTGCTTCTTCTTCTTCGTTGCTACTCACAATTCTGTTTCCGCCACTCCACTTCCGTGCATACGTTCCGGCTTCTTATCCACCACCAATTCCACCACTATCACTGCCACTGTCAGCTCCACTTTGTTAAATGTCAACGCCACCTCCTGTAATGTTTCCTCAAAGCTAGGACATATTCCCTTCGGCTTCATCCTTTTGATAGGGAAACAATTCTGTTTATGAATTACTTAACATTTTGCTTTGTAGTTGGATCATGAGTTGGGATGAGTTGTTATGATGGTGATAAATTGGATGATAAGGAAATTGAGAAGGTGATTGCAGTTTGTTACTTTTGGAATGTTATCAAGAATCTACTGAGTATCGCAAGTCTTTTAAATTCCTGCTATGATTTTCCTCAATCTTTTATTCTGAATATTAAATTAGTTTCCATCAATAATCCTCCTTGAGAATATTTCCATTTATTCATTTCCACTTCTCACTCAACAAAATTCCAACTTCTCAATACCAAACACAATTAAAATACTCAAATTAAATTCTACCAATACCTAATCAAGTCTGAACAAGAATAAAAATATTCCAAACAAATTAATAATTCATCACTTTGATTTATTCATTAATTTTTTTTTCTCATATCAAGACGAATAGCTCAACTATAATTCCATCTACTTATTCATCATTTTTTTTTATTGTATTCGGCAGAATAAATTCACTTCCTGCATTAAAATAGGATGCAGAAACTTGGATGAAGTTTTATCGATACATGTTCGTACCTGATGCTAAAGAATAAAAATAAAATCAAAGCATTCCAACTTTCCAATTAATTTTTTGTTCCACTTTCATTGTACATTTATCTATTATATCTATATGTGTCTGTTATATATAGACACTGAATGCATCATCCCTCTACTAACCGGAAGTGGATTTACCGTCCATTGGATTCTCTGCGATTCTCAGCTCGTCAGCGATTTTCACTGTCGAATAGAAACTGGAATAGCGATCACACTTCGATCGTTCCACCTCGCGCGTCCACTCTTTTTCCCATTCTCATCCCTCAAATTCACACCCCCCTATCCCACATCCATTCTCGCTCTTCACGGAAATTTATTCCAACATGATTTCCCGTCGCGGTAGCATTCGCGGGATTCTCCAACGTTACCCCAGATGTGACCGTCGACTATTCATGGATTTTCATATTTTCGCTTGATAGAGATCCATGAAAGGAAGAGAAAGAAAAATAACAAAAACAAATAAAAATCCTCAGGTTATTTTTTTTTCCCCACAGAGTTCAACTAATTTTTTTAACTCAACTACTACCAATTGAAATATCAGAATGGCGGGAAGAATATATATATGTCTAAAGTCATTCAAAGAACTTAGAACGATAAAACTGGGTCACATTTTTCCTCATTCTTTTATTTTATCTTTTTTTTTTCCTCTGTCTTACAACGAGGATAAATTCTCAATATCTTGCTATGTCAGGTCATTACTGTCATTCATTGAGGTGAGAAAAAAAAGGGTGCAAGTAGAAAAAAAAAAGAAATGGAAAAAAAAAAAATGAGATCATTTTCATAATGATAAAAACGTTTTTTTGACTTTTACGATGGGTTTTCATTGATTTATCGGTAAGGAATTTGGTGAAGGGGATGAATTGTATATAGGTAAATGTATATTGTTCATGTGTAGAGTGATAAAAAGAATAGAAAAAAAATCTCACCCCTATTTGACGACGCCAGCAAAACGGGATTTAGCCTCAGGGATGAGACATTCAAATTCAAATGGTGACTGTGTGCCACTGCCTCTTTACCTTCCTCTTGATATCAAGCATCCACGAGTCTTTATGTGTATAGTATTGGGTGGTGGTATATAAGGGTTAGTTTATATGTGTAGAGGGATGTGTGTGCGGTTACTTGGCAGCTTGTGATGTCACGATAACACGTAGCGATTTTTTTTCGTGGATTTCTTTTTACTTTCCGGTATATTTTTTTTCATTTATTCATCTATGTCGTTTTTTTTTCCATTCATTTATTTATAGATATTTTTTTGAATTGGTTCTTTGTGGATGAGCTTTATGGAATAAGCTTTCGGATTTAGTTTTGAATCTGTTGCGGAAATCAACTCAGGATTTTTGTGTATTTGTCTGCTTTTTCATTGTTAGAGTTATTGATCTTTATGGTGTTAGTTTCTGGAACAGATAAGAATATTTATTTTGGTTAGTTAAAAGCTGAATAAATGCAGTATTTATAATCACAAAATTACGATCAAAATACCAAAATAAAGCTAAGAAAATTCTCTACAATAATCATCCATCACTTTCTGCTTAATAAAATCTCCATAACACTCCTATCAACTCGAAACTTCTCATACTCCAATCTCCATAAACCAAACGATCTAAATTCAACAGAACTATTAGAATAGAAATTTTTTTTCCATTCAAAAAGGGGCGATTGAGTTTAAAGATAAACACGATCCAGTTCCTCACATACATATAATGATAAAAATCACATAAGGGTACGATTTACCCTTATCACAACCTCCACATCTTTATTAAGAATCCCATTTTACAAAAGTTCCCAATTCTTTCAAGGTAAAAAATTTCATTGGCTTTCAAATTTTAAATACAAACAAAATTAATATCAAACCATCCTTCATCAACTCCCTTATAACTTCAACAATAAATAATAAACACATTTAATTATGCATCAGGAAAAAAAAATCATCCAAGAAAACCAGATTAATAAATAATAAAATTGTTGATTTGTGTGTAATGCAGTTGAGTTGACATAAGATCACAAATCTTCACTCGCGTATGCTGTCTAGTAAAGTTCAGTCCTTCAGTTATATACACACGACGATACTGTTGCCAAGACATGTGCATAATATAGAATATATAGTAATAGTTGTTAGCTAGAGCGCAATGTGCACACGATCCTCTTTGGTGAACGGTAAGACACCGACAATAATTTCACGGCAACATGTATCCTCCGTGTTCTAACAGGTCGCAGTGTACGTGAAGGCATGTCGTATACGTCACCATATACATCCCCTTCAACCCCTTCATCTATATCGTTAAACAATTTCTCCCTCTTGGTCTCTTGCAACTATCGCCCAATGTGTCTCTTTCATTCGTTCCATTATCCCAAATGCGAAACGTGACATGCTTGCATGTATTCATTTATTTCTATATCAATTTTAATTAATTCATTGATATTCAAAGTGAATTTGGATGTATGAGTAATGATGAATGAGTGACAGTTAATAGAAACATGCGGTTGGATTTTATTAGTTTTGTCACGAATGAATTTAATTTGTAGAGAAATAATGCGGTTTACTATTTTTAAAATTGTAGCAACGATTTATTTAGGGGTATTTAAAGGGATGATTGTGATAAAGGGATGCAAATTGATGATAATCTTATCCACACAAACAAATAAAAAAAGCCACAACTTTATACAATTCTTCAAGTATTTTAAATGAAGTAAAATGTGGACACTGAAGCCAAAGACTTAATTACAAAATGGGAGTTAATTTATTCGAATTTTTTTTTGCAATGTGAATGTAGGAATGTCTGGCATTTATTTCTGTTTCAGTTAAATATAAATTCGCTAGCCAGAATGTCAGAGTGTTGGTTTTTACCAGTAAATACAATTTCAAACAATTTCAACACGACACTTTTACTCTGGCATTTGGTAGGAATTTTTTCTTGAAAAATATATTGCATTATGCTTTGTAAACTCAACTGTTGTCTGACCCTATTCAAATTGTATCTACTTTCGTTCCATCCCCATGAGAAACACAATATACGTATTGTCTAACCAAGAGTGAGGGTATCCACAAATGTCACGCACTTGTGGTCGTGCCCAACGAGCTGAGGGAATTTGGGATGCACAAAGGTGCTCGAGACTACTCTCATCGAAGCAGACGGTCCTCACTATCTCTATGGGCTTCTCGCCATCTCCTTCTGTGTATTCAGTGGTTGCACATCAAGTGACTCTGTTCATTGTCATTGAGATACAGTCACACTCCAAGTCAATCATCTGATGTACTGATCAGTCATCACAAAGGAGTTGGAATTCATGAAATCAATCAAATTCAAATTCTTCACCTTTGTGGAAGTATAAACTGGGTGATCATACAATCTTGACTGGAGATTGTACAGGTTTGATTACTGTTTGTTTAATTCCATCTAAGCAAAGTTTACTATTTGCATTGTTGAATACTCTGTAAATCTTTTTGGAGGGATTGGACTTGATGATAGTCGAATATGTTTGATAGTTCTACATCAATCGACCCTGATGATTCTCTTTTTGATAAAGTCACAATTCAAGTTGATCTTCTACCTCGATCAATCGTAAACCCCTAGCAAAAGGTGGATTTGGGAATATAAATTAGATTCTTTGAATTGTGTTAATATGAGGGTATGAGCTTGGTGTTGATATTGGGATTTGGTGATCTGTAGTTGCATATCATGTAACCTACCCTGATGATGGGAACCATCAATACACTCACTCGCCACATGGAGTATTTGTTGTGTTGATTGATCACAAGTGTAAAAGGTCGAAATGTGAACGTGGGGAAATAAATGGAAATGTGGAGTCATTAAATGTAATTTTTATTCTAGGATGAGTTGTGAATCACTGTGTGAAAGTGTGTGAATGAAGGGAACGATAAATGGCCCTTGTGAAGGATTTTGTGAGCTTTTTTTGGCTTCTTCAATAAATGTCTTATGATAATTTGTTCGCGTGTTTTGTGTGATTAAAGTATCTAGCACCTTCTTCACTTTAATGGTCAATAACTCGACGAAAAAATATAGCAGAATGCTCGCCGGATGCTCAAATTAAAGCAGAGAGATTCAGCTATCAGATGAATATACGAAGGTCCGTCAGAAAAATTTATCACGTCTAGAATCTAATTGTGAACTTTGGTCTTCAGTGACTTTGTGTGACATTATTTTGGGAAATACACAGGGGTTCTATGCTGGCATTGACAAGAAGGTCGATATTGCCACCGTAGTTGCAATTTCAATAACAGCCTTTGAGGTTATATAGGGTCAATTGAGTTGGATAGCTGAGAGAGAAACCAGAAAAAGAATGGGCCAAGGCATATTCATGAAAGTGACAGACTGTGAAATCACTAAATCCCTTAATCCTCTTTAGCTCTACTGTTTTTACGATGAATTCATGTCAGTCTGTAAGAAATCTTTAAATTCCTGTCAGTATTAATAACAAAACTGTTATGAAATATGAATACAATTTTTTTCAATAATTCTAAACCACATCTGAATTCACTTTGAATTCTCAGATGGTTTTCCTTTGTTATACAAAAGCTATTACACGTCTGCACATGTCTATAGACTCCAACACGATTGGTGTGAATTGCCCTATCATGGCTCGTTGGAGGTTCACTCAATGGAACTTAACGTCTGCATGTACAACCTATTGCATTGAGACTGCTCATTCGCAATTACAGTGTAATCAACACAAGTTACAATACACATACAACGAACGTGATGGCTACAGTTGACAATAGACCAAGTGAGCACGACCCAAAACCGAAACATTCGCCTTCAATTTCAACACTGCCAATGATAACAAAGTGAACTGGACCCTTCAATTAACAGAATGGTCACAGGTATATATAATAAGGTGCTACGTCATGGTATTGTTCAGTATACATTGGCACACCCCATAGTATCTGGTTAACCAAAATGAGATTGTGAAACCGGACTTGGTCTCGAAATAGTTTAATCAGCTTTAGAGCTTGAATTAATCTCATGAAAATTCAATGTATTAAAGTTCTGAGTAATTCAATAAATCATTCAATCAAAATTTCACTTAAACATTTTATATATGAACGTTTAAAGTAATATAAAGTTATGTGTTGAGTATATGTGAAATATTTTTTTGCTGTGGAAGGATTGCGAATTATATTGGCTGTGTGTTCACGATAACGTTGTGGTTTATGGGTGGACGCCCTTTTGAAGTAAGCTGTATCGCTGGAGTTTATTTCAGGAGCTTTTTTATATCCTAATTTTTCAGGAGAGAGGAAAGGAAAAATAAAAAAAAAATGGATGAGTGAATAAATAAGAGGAAAAAAAGTTTACGAAAATAATGATGATGACAAAATCTGTTCTGGAATGTTCTTAAATAAATTGTCGATGTGGAAATTTATTTTAAATTGCTGAAGTGTTTATTTCTATTTTATTTTTCAGAGACTCTTTTTTTTTTCGTGAGTATTTAATATCAAAGCTTTTAACATGTGTGTGAGTGTGTTACATTTATCGTAGGGATTTAAATGCAGCAACAGGTTGAATAATTCAACTTCTTGTGTGATAATAAATTGTATGAGTTTAATTTAGTGTCATTTTGAAAGAAATTTGAATTGAATTTATTTATTTGTTTTATTTATGTTTTTAAGTTGAATAAGTTTGTTCGGAGAGAATATGATTTAATTTATTTTGCATACCAAATTGAATTGAGTTTGTTGATACTGTATCTGAAGTTTATGCGTTTACATTTCGAATTTCAATGCATTGAATAGTTCGTATTATTTTGCTTGGAGAAAATTGGATTTTCTTTCAGTTCGTGGTTGCTGAGTACATATAAAATAAATATAAACCCTTGAATGTTTGTTTTTTTTATCCTATTCCATCTCCTATTCTTATTCAGGATCGACATTGATACATTTACTCACAGAAAATTGCAATTTATGTGGAGACGATTTGAAATTGAATAAAGATAATAATGTCGACAAGTAAAAAAATTGTTTTGCTCGTTATAAATTTCTTAAGATATTTTTTACATAACAAACTTGCCATCCATATCATCTTTCTTCGTTCACAATTTTTTATTTAGCCTCTTCTATATCATAAAGAAATAAAATTGCATAAATTTATTTCTTTATTCATTGTGAAATAATTTGCACTTAAAATAGTTGTGAGTGTAACTTGTAAAATGATTTTCAGTTGTATGCAAACAATTGTAATTAAATTCATATCAAATACAACAAAAACGTCAAGGTGAATAAAAATAATAACAACAGGAAAATGGGGAAAAAAAGTTGGCTGTAAAAGATACTGAAGTAGAGTAAATGTAAAGTAGATAGAATATTTTAATTTAGTTGAGTACTCAACACAGTTTATATTTATATTGAATTGAGTGCTCTAACGTGTTGTAACTTGTCGGTCGATTTCTAATTGGATTAAAATTACTTGGCATGGAAATGATGCTAATTGTAGAAACTCAGTGCAATAATACACTAATGAAAAAGAAGAGAATATAAACAATAAATATATGGGATAAAAAAATAAGTTAATAATTTAAAATGAGGTAGAAGATATTCTGGCACTTGCACCAACCTGTTTCTTCTTTTTTTCTACCCCTAATATTTTTTTCATTCTGTTATTTTTTTTTTTTTCTTTTTCACCGTCATTAGTATTACAAAGTCCACTGTCGTCCACTCTCTCACGTGCGCCAAACCCTTCACTTTGCTACAACTATACTTCTTGGGGCGGTTTTTGGGATGTAGGTCGTAACGATTGGCCACTTGCCAACACACGACTTTGACTGTA
Organism: Meteorus colon; assembly: GCA_030523085.1. Lineage (NCBI taxonomy): Eukaryota > Metazoa > Arthropoda > Insecta > Hymenoptera > Braconidae > Meteorus > Meteorus colon. Next base: position 45,623 of record JAPYZH010000247.1, on the reverse strand, counting down.
AAGTCCCTCAATATATCCTACCCTGTATTTTTTTTCCTCCCTATTTCTTTTACATCTTTTTTTCTTTCGTTTTTCCCTGTTTCACTCGAAGAAAAAAAAAATCTATTTCTCACTGACGACTGTGAAATAATTAATTACAATTCGATTTTCGCTTTTTTTTTGGGGGATAGAAAAACAAATTTTCTTTTTGTTTTATTTTCAATCATACTCAACAATTTATTTGATTTGTATTGCAAATCAATACAAATCACAATAAATTTTCTATCAACAAATAACTTTTTTTTTCTTACAAAAATAAAATATAAAGAATTAATTCATAAAAATAATCTCATCAGCAAAGTGCAAATATTCCTCAAATGAAAATCTAAAAAAAAAGATCTCCCTATTTTATTAAATTCACAAAAGCATATAAAATAAAATTCCAAATTTGTCAGCGCTTTTATGAATTCAGACAAAGCTCACAAATGACATATATGAATATTGGCTCATGTATTACACACATACGTCGCGTATTCTCCCTCGAGAAATTTTACACGTTTCAACATGAAATGTTCTATAAAGTCTCCACTTGGATCTGATCGCGTCACATAAATCGTGGGGTCTCCAATAAAACGAGAAAAAAAAAATTGAAATAAGAAGGAAAAAAAAAGAAAAATCTCTCTGGAGGATTTAGAATTTTTCTCCACTTCTTTTTCATTCCAATCCATCCATCTACTGCAAGCTAGTGCACTGTCTGACTAGAACTAGATGTTACTACTGCTTGAATATATATTCCAAATGGTCTGAGAAAGAATTTAAAATCTCTTTAGCTATCTTCCCACCCTTTTATTTCCCTCTTGTTCTTTTTCCTAAACTTTTTTACATTGTGAATTTTTCAAATCTTTGGCTCTTGTGTAATATATAAAAATATATATATTAACAATAACTCAGATTATTATAAACATTAACAAAATTTCATTGGATATTAATAAATATCTTTATAAAATTATTGACAAATTTTTTAATTAATATCCAACAATTCCTTCATTAATGTAATCAACTTATTGTCAACATTTCACATGAGATATTAACAAGGGGATGAAATGGGTTGTTTCACCCCCCTCCTTTTATAGTCTCACAGACGAAATAGTACTTTCGAGATGTATTATCCGGTACGGAAAGAGACAATTTAAGTTTCACATTGCTTTGAAGCTTGTGAATTCACTTGAGTGAGAGTGGAAGTGAGTTATAGGAACCAACGACGAAGTAGAGTACCATGTTGGATCGATCTTGTCGACTGTCATCTTTCTCTTCACCGGAAGAAAAGGTTTTACCCTTTCCCTCTTGTCTTTATAACTATGTTCTCAACACGACAAGTTTCACAGTTATATTTGTTGCAGACTACGATGAATATAACGGACTTGGTTATATTTATAGATGTTGCACTTTCTCTACTACATCATCATCTTCACCACACCAAACTATGTTTACGTCACTAAAACTCCAGGATAACATCAATTTAGCTTTCATGGTTGGTGAATTTGTGCTTACATCGACAATAATGTTTGGAAATTGGAATGATATTCTCTTTTTATATTCTTCTCATTTTTATCGATTGAATTTTCATGCTTGAATAGAGACCAATTTTATGAATTCATTTAATGAATTATTTTTTTATATTAAAAGAAGTTCGACGATGGAGAACAAAAAACAATTGTAGGTGTCATAAAAAGGTTCAAAAGGTTTTGGGAAAAGAGAGGAAAAAAAACACAAATAATAAATTTCAGAGTTGGATTTCTTTTCCCTTTTTTTTTTACTTTTACTTTTCCATTACTGGCAGCGATGAGAAAGTTCGATGACTGAAAAAGGGTGGAAAAGGTCAGACAATCTACAATTTTACATCCCTTACAAATTGAAAACGTCAAAAGGGCGTAGTGAAATTTTTTTTCCTCTTATTCCTCCAACCAATGAACAATCAAATTTTTTTTCAACTAAGTCAAAAACGTTTAAATATCCGAAAATAAATTTATAAATTTCTATTTTTATTTCCTTCACACTTTTTATTTATTTATTCATCATTTCTTTTTTTTCCTGTTTACTTTATTTTATTTTTTATTTTTTCTCTTCAAATTCGCAATATCCATTCATGTATGTACGAATTGAAAACTACTTTATGATTTAGCTTTCATGTACATACATATGAATGCCAAACTATTACCACTTGAACGCCATTCGCGTGATTTTCTCGATTCATCGGATGTATTTGTAAATATATATATATATGAGAGCATTGGTGGTGCTTCGAGATAAAATTTAAATTCACTCAACAGAGCAAACTATAAAGGTAAAGTTGAATTCGTAACTTGAATACATCACAACTTTATCTCTACTTAATAATTTAATTACTCATCAATATTCCCAATAAATTCTCTGAAAATGCATCAAAATATCCCCCCCATTAATTCCTCACTTTAATTCATCCCCGAAAATAAAAAATAAAAATACTGGAAATGTTAAACAATTTATTCAAACCCTCAATTTTTATTTATTCTTCTGTCTCAATTTCTTGAGGTTTAGAATTTATTAGAGCGAATCTGCCAGTACGATAATGTAAAATAGGGAACAAGAGGAATCGCTGTGTTCTACATATACAGACACTTATATATATATATATATATATATTGTACGTAATCTCACTGGTACTTTGGCAAATGGGAAGAGATTGAAGGTCTGATGGCGGCGTATATAAGCTCATGTGCAACGTTGCTCTGCCTTGAATTTTCTCTTTCTCATTCGAGCAATTGAGACGTGAAGAATATAAATATATCCATACATATATATATATATATATACTTTAGTTCCATCGAGTTGTAACAAAGCGTTGTGCTATAATGCACCCATCACTTCTACTTATTTTTCTTCCTTTATTCTACCAATTTTTTTTTTTCGCCTTTCTGCATTTTTTATTGTTATCGTTTTATCTTTTTATTCATGGGTTTCTTTTACAATTGTCTGTATATCCAGAATTCAAAAAGCGACAGGAATAAAAACACAAATCCAAACATATTTCATAATTATTTGAAAATACTAAAAGATTTATAGCACGTTATAAATTTCATTGTGTTAAACGTTCACAAAACTCCACAGCTCAACGAAAATACAGAAAAAAAAATTGCTGATAGATACCTCTAATAAATCTGAGTGTGGAAAAAAAAAAAAATTGCACAGAATCAGGGTGGACCAATATATATCAATATAAAATGGCTGTGTCAATATTTTTTCATTTTTTCTTTAATCCAAACGAAATTGAAGAAAAAAAAAGGCGAAGAGCAATGGAAATTCGAGTAGAGAAAAATCTTGAAGAAAAAAAAGAATAACTTGCAGATGTCGATAAAGTATTACATATATGTATATATATATATATAAATATCAAATAAAGGAAGAAAAGGGGAAGAATAAAATAGGGGAAAAAAAAACAATGGATGAAATGGAGATTTATATTCGTACAAATGGTTTCTCTCTTTTTTTTTCTCTCTGTGTTCAACAACACTCTAAATTTCCTCTTCCTCTTCTTATGTTTCGTTATGCGTCGAGAGTTGACGACGGAAACTCGAACAAAAATCGATAAGGGTGAATTTCCCCTACTTAAATACACGTTTATAAATATATATGGGTTATGAATGTGTATTTTTTTTTCTATTTCGTCACACCCCATATCTACTAAGTATATCACATTCAATTTTCATTTGTAACAATAAAAATAAAAAGAAAAAAATGATTTTTCTATTAATTTTCATTGAAAAAATAAAATTTCCTCAGATTTTAACTAAAAAATAATTGAAACATCAAATCAAACTATTTCCCAACAGAAAATACACATAAAAAAAATTTATTCATAACACAAACGTCAAACAAAACTTCCACCATGTCAATCAATTTATCAATAATGAAAAAATAAGTATGAAAAGTTATCTACAACCCCTGTTATATATCTCAAACTTTCTTGAGTAGGGTCCACCTGTTTACTCTGAGTACACGAAATCTGGTCATGCACATCCATATCAATAACCTCAACTCAGACTATATCAATCAAAACTTCAAACCCATTTCAAAACAATCAAATTCCTCGCAACATTTTTTCCTCATTATTTCCCCATCAATTTCCCCAAATTTTCTCATTTTATCCGCTCGCTTTCCCTCGTCACAAACTGATGAGTACCAAATGGACCAAAAACAAAATTCCACCCAATAATAACAATCACGATGATAATACTAACAATAATAATAATATCGTGGTCGATTGGTCACCAAAGTAAATATTTACGTTTACATATTACAAACATCTGCTTTTAAATGAATGAACTGCATCCGTTTGTGCAATACAAATAAACATATGGTGCGTTATTCACAGAGTAAATAAGGTCACTATATCGAAATAAAATTAATTACCCAGTTAATTAGCAATAATTAAACTGATATTTGTACTTATTTGCACAGTGAATGTAGATAATTTATATTTGTTCATTAGTAAGTTGAAGAGATCTAATAACAATTAGATAAACAAATCTAATGTTTAAATTAACTGTCAAAAGACTTTGAATATTAAAAGAAAAAATGTTTTGACGGTTTCTTCATTTTTAAAGTCTTATAAATTTGTGAATAATTTATTCTAACGAAATATAATGTGATTGAAGGTATAAGAAGTGAAGTAAATGTGAGGGGGTGGTGAAGGCCATCACCACCTGTTGCCATGGCTACCGCTGGGAGAGCAACAGAGCCCCCTGGCCAACTTTATACGAGTCGAATTTCTGGTAGCATCACCATGGCAAAACCGAATGCACATTTATCAATTCTAACGATCTGTCAGCATTATCGATCGAGCTTTACTTGCAACAACAAAAGCGATTGGATATTGGAGGGATGGGAAAGTGAAGTGCAGTGGTAGAGAATAGTGGGAGAGGACAGGAAATCTATGACACGGTTTAAGCCTTTATTTGTTGTATTGGATATATTGATAATGTAGGATCCACATTTACCATTAAATTCCATTTTACGATAGTGAATTTTCAATTAAACGATACCGGTCACGTTTCTGGTATATGTTCATCGTTTGCACGATTAAAAGTCTGATAACAAATGCTTTGTTATAAATTTTTTGTTAGTCAATTAACCGTTTGTCAATCAATAAATAATTTGAAAAAAAAAAGAGGAGATTTGATCTGACTTGTTTGTAAATTTATAAAATTGTGGACTATGAGAATTTGCGAATGGACAAAAATCCAATGGAAGAAATGAAAAAAATCGTTTCCATTCAACGATTGTGGTGGGAACGATTTGCTTCGTCAGGGGATTTGCACACCCTCAATACTTTACCAATACCCTCTTTCAATCTATATCATCCCTATAGACACATTTTCAATATATATATGAAACGCATGTACCAATATGTGTGAGCGTGACTTCCTCATTTCTCATTCACTCTTTTTCTTTTATACATTTTACCAGTTCTCTGTCCTACCCACAACAATTTCTCTTGTTCGTTGGTGCCCATTTTTTTTATTTTCTACCCTCTTCGTTACTGCGTCATGACAAATGCACTTTATCGTGCGTCCGGCCACGTAGCTATTATTACACGTCACCGGAAACGTCACTTTATTCGCTTGTGAGATTTGCCAATGGTGAAGAGTTCACTATTTTTTTTTTGATGATATTTTATTTTATTTTGTGAGATGAGTGAACTTGAGGTTACTCGTCATTGTCACAGGAGTTTATTTTATCTTGTTAAATTAATAGAGACCAAATTTTATTGCAAAAAATTATGGGGTTGGAGGGATGAATTTTTTTGAAGAAACACAAAATTAATGAGAAAAATATAAATGAAAAGAATAACAAAATAAATTTATATCTACTCAAGTAAATATTAAATTCTGTCATGATGTGACAACCAATTTTATTCCATCACTGTGGGGGAGTAAAAAATAATTATTAAATAAAGAAGAAAAATGAAAAAATAAATTCTTGTAAAATGTTCATTTCCATATTTAGTTTCATAGAGAGAAAGTGGATGAAATGTCCCATTTTATCTCTTTGTGTAGTTCAACTTGATGCATATGGGTACATATATTCATATAGATATGATGCAAGTTCACCCTTTATTATCTTTATATCTTTTGAAGAACAGTTGTGACGTGAGTTAGGTTGGAATTTGCATTTCAGTTACTTTTGTAATTTTCCCTCTGACACAAATTAGCAATTCGAATAATGAAAGAAAAATTGGAAGAATAAAGCCAAGAGAAATTGTTGTGCATGCTTGAACGAATGTTTATTAGTAAGGGTTGGATAGAGGGTGAAAGAATATTCCGAAATACGAACAGCAAAATTACAAATGATATAGAGAAACTTTTTGGTGAGTAGGAATATGTGACACAGTGAATATTAATTAACTGTTACGTAACTTGTCAGTTTGAATTTATAATCCAATGAAATTTCTCATCAAAATTTGTTTGGTATTTATTTCAAAAGGGAGATTATGTATTAGGGGATGAAGGTGAATTTACAGGAGTAAGAAATAAATTTAAGGGGAGCGAATGAATTATTGTTCTTCTTGTTTGATAATTTTTTTGTGCTATTTCATTGATTTTACAGTTTTACTTTCTTTTCAGGGTAGTTTTTAAGGGAAGTTTAAAAAATATCAATCATAAAGTTGGTCATGGTGACAATAAAAAAAAAATATCACCAGAAATATAAAAAATAATTTTAAAATGAAAAATTGAAGAAAAAAAATTATATTCTCTTAAATTTTCAAACTAATTCAACATTTCATCCCTTATATTTTCCCTCTAGCTCTTCTATTCTATTTCCTACACTCCCTCGAGCCTGTAATAATATAGTAATGCCTGGTGTAGGTGAATTCATGACGAGACGTGTGCCATATCCACATTTCTCTTCATCAATTCTGATTTCAAGCTTATCTCCACCAAACTCGACACTAGAATTAAGCCACTGAATGCACTCCCACTCCATCGAATATAACATATACATGCACCCATATACACCCTTGACATAGCAATATACAGGGTGTATTAAAATTTCCATCCCTCACATCACTAAAAAAAAATTGAGATGTTGAGATGAAGAAATAAAATTAAAAATTTTAATTCCATCACATTCAGTGAGGAAATTTATTTTCCTCAATAAATTCGACGAATTAAATATCATTAAAATCCACCCCGAAAATTCTAGAACTCTCTGTATATTCCTCGTCACCTTCTACACGTACATCTAAAGTTTATTATATTGTACGTATAATTAAACTGAGTTTGCACGTTGGTTCAAATCTATACACAGTCAAACTATTCATGAGCATTTCTCTTACTAATACAAATGTCTATTGATGTCACTGTACAATGCATTGCTCAAACTTGATGTCAATTGTAGTTAAGTTTGTAGTTGTCATGAGAATTATTGCTCGGTTTCCTCATTGCATTCAATTAAAATCCCTTTTCAATTCACAATAATTCAATCAAACAAAATATAAAGTTCAATTGGTGATGATAAATAAAAATGAAATAAAGAAATAATAAATTTTAGGTTTAAAAAAGTGAATAATTTATCGAGGTTAATATTTTTAGTAGTTCTTAAACATCTAAATTTATTATTAGGGGTTGGTTTGAATATAAAGGTCACGATAAATTGTCACGATTAAATATTATATCTTTAACTGCCGCCTGAAGCCATTTTCTCAACGACCCCACTGGCCATCCATAGGGACTAAAGTCATTTCAACTTAACCCTTTTATAAATGATACGTTATCTACTTGGAATTTAACTGGAGGGGTGAGTTCAAGTACGACCTTCATTTGAACAATTCAAAAATAGTTTTTATTCTTCTCTATTTGTATTATTTATTGAATTATTGCTTTATTAATTTTATTCTACCAAATAAAAATAGAAAATTTCCTCTTCAACTACCCAATTATTTTTTTAACTCTTTTCTTATCCCATTAAATCACCATGTGCTTACACCTAAATATCCCTAAAATAATTTTTTTCTTCTTCTTTTTCCAAATAAAAGTTTCGAGGTGAATATAGCAGAGGGATTTGACGATAATGCTTCATAGGGGTTGAAAATAACTACTTTCTACCACCGAGTGGTTCTATCCTATCGCGGTGAATGCACATTCTCGTGGTAGGGTTTTGTGGTGGTGATGATGATGGTGGTGGTTGTGGCAATGTGCCAAAAAATTCTCTGCTATTTGTGTTGCACACATAAACGTATCTCCATTTTCGTGGCATTATAAGGGGGATGAAGCTTTCTCACACGTAAAAATCAAGAATTCTTTCGGCTACTGTAAGTGAACATACTTTTCTTATTTCAAGTATTTTGTAAAGAATAGAAAATATTGGCGTAAATTTATTTTCATTTTTACATCAATGCTACTCGAATTTCTTTCCTTGACAGTTCATCGATCATTGAATTTATTGAGAGCTGTCAGTGTTTTGTGAAAAATTTTCTCTGCGAATGGTTTAAAATAAAGTCGATTTGAGAAATGAGCTTTTTGTTTTATCTCACAGATATATTGAGAAAAATGTAGACTTGATATTAATTTAAGTAAAAAATATTTAAAAGAAAAATTGAAACGTTTGATAAATTCAATCCAACTAATCATATCAATCCTGTCCAGTTCTTCCTGCTGTCATTTAATCACTAATCCATTCATACACTTCATTTTTTTTTCATTATATTGGCAATCGCTTGACTAAATTAAATACATCAACCGAATTTAATTCCATCCAGTCATTCTCTCCCTATATAATTCCAAATAAATAACCCACTCGATATCTTTCAGCTCAAAAATCAAAACAATTCATCGCACAATTCTGTTCAGTCATTCACATATTAACACAACCTCATTTCGCCATTGCTATTTTATTCAACAAAAAAAAAAAATCGATACTTATATATATAAATTCGTCTGTATCGAGGGGGTTGTGTGCAGTCTGCTGAATTCACATTGATCGGGGATTTGCTCTCACATTTTATTCCCTGTGGTGAATAAAAATTGTTCTATCTGGCAGTAGCGATTTTTCTGGTCTGTCGAAGTCCTGCTCACTTTCACCAAAAGATCCTCATCAACCCTCAACGTCTACATATATATATACCTAACCATATCCCTCCTTACCCCATTCTACTTCTCATCCCTTACTTGCAAACTGTCCTATCTTGATGGTGTGGATAAATGAGGTTTACTCGTGGTCAACCTCGTCAAGGCGAACATTGCAAGTGAGGACAAAAGGAGTGAAGAGGTCCACGTAGTTCAATTACCTTCAATTTCTCCCTTAAGGTATTTCACACATTTTGCTAGAGAATTTCTACGGTCATGCCCACGTACATTAACACTAGATCAGGTAAATTCTCTTGAGGTTATAAATTTGATAAGAAATTGAAAGAAATATTAATGAATTCATAAAGAAAAAAAATATTTTATACTTTTTTTTTCTCATCAATTTATTTTCTTCATTTCTTGTTAAGATTGTTCAAAGAGGGTGTGATAATACTGAGCTTTAGTGATTATATTCAAGCGAGGGTGTTTTAATTGTTGCGCTAAAGAGCCGGAAAAAAACGTTATACGTTTATACTAACACAAATAAAATTTAATGTATATAAATACGAGTTTAAAATGTATTTGTGTGGTGAATGTGAAAACAAGTAGAAAGAGGTCAGGAAGGGGTTGGTGGTTTGGTGGTTTGTGTTATGCACACTCTGTAAACATTATTTTTGTTTGAGACTGGGTGAGAATGTAAAAGTAAAGGAGTAACGAGAAAGCAGACTTTGAAGAAACAAAAAAAAAATTTCCGAGATTAAAAATAAAGAGAAAACAAAATAAAAGAGAAAATACAATACAAAAATAAAAATACATTGGTGGATTATGAAGTACAACATTGTTTAAAAGTGAAATAGGATAAATTCTTTAAATATTTATACAGTTTAATATATTTTTGTTTAAACACTTTTTTAAAGTTTGTTTAAAATGCCTTTCCATAGTTGGATTAGTAAATGCGATAAAAATTGAGGCGTGTTTTTGCCTCGAGCTAAACAAAGTTTTAAGAAGTTGAGGGATGATAAGTTTAAGGGTATACATGTTATACATAAAATTTTGATTTGTCGTACAATTTATCATTAAATTATAAATTTGAAGGTAAGAAAAAAATTAATTGTATAATTGTGTAACATAAACGAATAATCAGCCCAAATTGAAATAAAATTTCACCATGCCACAATTTTTCTTTACAATTAAATTCTTTTTTTCCTCTCTACCACCCCTGCCACAAATCTCGAGTTGAATTGTGATAAATTGAAGAAGGTTAAAGTCTCTTAAATGAGTATGGTAAGAGTTCACTTATAAATTTTCATCGTTTTCAACGAGAGGGGTAGAAATGCTTGACCTCGCGCCCATTTTCCATTACCCCTTTTACTTGCGTCGTTCACTCTATTGAGATTTGCATCTTTTAACGTTGATATCCATTCTCAACCCTTAAAACCCACCACTATATCCTCACACTTCTATTTTCCTTCCTGTGCTACAATACCAAATGAGTTTTATATATCATCACTTTTAGTTTTTCATTTTCCCCACAATTTTCACATTAAAATGATAAATTCCCACTATCAATAATAAGAATAAAAATTAATTTTATAATTATTCTATTTATGCAAGTTTATTCACGTCCACGTTTTTTTTTTGGTTAACTTTTAATTAAATACTTTATGATTAAAAGCTGTTTTTTCTTTGCCACAGATTTGAAAATTCTCATCTAGAAATAATTTTATTTCAGCTTTTTCACCATTACCATCATCACCAATTGTTTATGCAGTCACGAGAGATGCAGACAGATTTGAGAGATACAAATATGTAAAAAAGCATCCGAGCACAGTTAAAACGACAGTTTCACTATTTTTATTCCATCGTTGCATTGTGACAGAAAAATATAAAAATCAGGAGATAGTAAATTCCAAAATGTTCTAAAGAAAAATCCTTGAAAATTCATCAGATGTATTCTACATTTATAAATAAATAAATATGGATAAATGTAAATTGTTCCACTCATATTAATGCACAATATTGTAAAAGAGAATAAAATGTAAAAAATCTACTGGGAATAATTCATTTTATTTTTGGCACAAACATTTTATGGATGAATTGAATAAAAAGGTGATGAAAATATTGAAAATCAACGAGTTTCACACCAAGCAACGACACAGTAGATGAATATGAATGATATTGATTTATATATATATTCATATTTTAGTTATTTGGAATAAACACAACAATGGCTTCAAGGAAATAATAAAAAAAAAAATTGATAGAAAGGAAACAAACTGATGGAGTGAGTGAAAAATGAATAATCGAAATAATAAATAAAGTGCATGAGCGAGTGGATACAGAAGTTCATTTATCCAGTGACCATGCGAATGGGTTTTACTTTTATTTTTTTTTCATGCTTTATATTTGATAGTAGAAGGGGTTATAGAGGGTGGTAGTGACAATGATACACCAATCAATCACAAACAAAACGAATAAAGAAGAGAAATCATGGAATTGTGTTCACTAGCGTAGTTTTTTGCGCTCATTAAATGATATTGATGAAGCACCGACATGATGTACAATAAATTTTGCGCTTTTATTCATCCCAATAATTTGTTTGTAAATGTCTGAGTACAAAAAACATAAATAGAAATATCAGAGGTATCACTTTTTTTTAAATCCTTGAATAAAAAAAAAAATCATGGATTATGTTTACGATAGAACAGAATTTTCTTTATAAATTTATTACACTGAGAAAAAAATTCTGCATTTAAATAATCCGGTATTTATACTTATGTATATTTTTATTTTTTCTTTCCCTTTATTTTTTTATTATCATTATATATATATATATATATACATAAAAGAATGCTCATACTGTTTGTTTCTTCTGCACTATCGCTCCCGAGAGTCTCTTCTCATGTATGCCACGAAGAAAAGTAGCAAGAAAGAGAGCGTGCGAGCACACATAATGCCAACAACAAAATAATATATACATATATAAAAAGAGAGTGGGAAGTAAAAAGAAAAAAAAATAATAGAAAGAAAAGGAAGAAGAATAAACCAAAAAAAAGAAAGAGCTATCCATTGGGGAATGTCTGTTTTTTTTATTCAGAGTGAGAAATATGAATTTGAAAGTAATGATAATTACACACTTTGTTATGCATGAAGTAAAAATTTAATGGGTAAAATCTTCGTTTCTTTTATTTTTTTTATTAATTAATGGAAGTGGATTATTCGTAATACGAATAGAATGATAAATATTAATTTATCATTCATCAACTAAAATTAATGTTAAATTATATTCGATATGAATTGTGAGGAAATAATTGTGGAAATTCATCAGTTGAATTTTCATTTGGCTTTTTCCATTGTGACATTTAACTGACAGTTCATGAAACCCATTGAATATAATTGCACATAATGTGTGTGAGAATGTGAAGTCGTGTGAATGTTTAAATGTATTGTTCAGTCATATGTACGAATTTATTGACGCGTATTATTACAGCACATCGATAATGAAGTTTGCAATTATTCTGAAAATTATTTCCACGTCAATAAATTTTGTTTATTAATTTCTAATGAAAGAAAATTCAAAGTAAAATTGTAAATTAAAAAATAAATTCGTTGAATTTGTTCAATTTAATTGAAACAGGAAAGAAGAAAAATTCGAAAAGTTAAATGTTAGAAAACGGATGGAAGCAATAAACGACCGGAAGGTTTTCCTAACCTAAAACTTGACATAACTCTCACTCTATCTCACACTGTCTCTCACCACATCCCTTAACCTGTCTCCCGCCTTTGTTTACACTTCTCAACTTTCAAGCAGAAAGTTAGCAACGTTTCCAACCGTGATTCATTCACATACATAGACACACATCTATACATACAAGTAACTTCATATATTTATATATATAAAGAAGCTTTTGAAGATTCGCTTCCTCGGTTTCCTTGCTCGGTTAGATACTAAATGAAAGTCATAAAGTCATTTGCACCTCTGATTATTAAACTCTAAATGATGAAATATTTATTTACTCCAAACTCTACCAAAAAAATAACAAAATCAACCCCTCATTAATTACAACAAATTAACCCTCCAATTTTCAACTTCTGCAAGCTCAAAAAAAAATAAAATTTATTATTACAGTTGTATATTTATGTGTAAGCTTTTTGTTTTTTATTGTTGCATTGTCTCAGTTAATTTTCCGTTTGTTGTATGGGACAATTCTACCCCTGTATCAACCCCACATGTATATATATATATATATATATATATATTGTGGAGTACAATTAATGGGCAGTGTTAAAGCGCGCGGTTAAATACTCGAGTAACATCCATCGCAATGTTTGTAAAATAGGGGTGAGAATAGAAAGCCATAGTGCACATGCCACAGCTTGGGTTTCACAACCGCAACATTTTGCCACATCTAACACATGATAAGACACAATGTGTGTGTGTGAACAGATATAGAGGTAATGCGAGAGGCAATGACTTGAGGATTACAATTTAGTCAGGGGTTTGTTGTGGGTGAAAGAGGGTGGTGGATGAAAATGGATGGAGAAGTGATGTGTCATCATTAATCATTTTACAGATGATTGTCAATGAATTATTTATCCATAAATTAACAATGGATTAATAACTTTGTGAAGGGTTACAGAAGGGGTTGATATGTTTTGTTTTTTTGACCTTTAGACGTCATCGTTTTTCATATACTATCATGGAATGCTTTCACTATTAAATGAATATCAGAATTTTTTTTAATTCTCTAGACATTGTGGAGTTTGATGACAAAAGCTTCGACTTCAGGCCCATTTTACATTGTCACAGTTTAATAATAATTCATATTGTCACTCGTTCTTCGCGAATGGAATAAAATAGAAATGGAAAAAGAAGAAGGGTAAGATGAAAAAAAAAAAAAAAAAAACTAATAATGGCAAACAAAAGCCCACACAGAAGCACGAGAGAGATAATTGAAGAATAAATGAACTCATCGAGTTCCTTCTAGACGAGAACTTATAACTTTTAAATGAATTTTCTCGACTTTTATTCCCTCCTTTTCTACACTTCTTTTTTTTTTCTGTTCTTTCGTCGTTCGACTTTTTTCTTTTTCCTTCCTGTACATACCACGATTTTCATAACTCTCATTTTTCTTTTTATTTTTATTTCAACTTGAAGTTGAAATTATCTATCATTTCATTCACGAGAAATGAAAATAGTAATAAAAATTAATTAAAAGTGATCGATAAGAATGAGAAGATTTTTCATTAATGTAAAGTTTTGTGATGAAAGTGAATATAATAGAACAATGGATTTTGCAGTCAATGAACCCTTAAGGGCAAAAATTTCCCAGAGAAAAATATTGCCAGGAATTGATTTGGTTTTATTTTCAATGTGAATTTCTTTTAGGAATTTTTTCTCACTGACGAATTTTCCGAAGAGAAGTTCAATAATCGAATGTTTATCTTACTAAGGGATGAAATATTGTCGAATTTTCTATTCATCCCAATGTAAAACGTTAAAGAGTCAAAAATTACAATACAAGAAAATAAACTAAAGAACGTGAGCACATTCCTACCCTTTTTTTTTCCACCTTTTCCACTCTCTTTTATTCCCTTCTTTCTTTTTATTATCAAGACTTGGTGGATGCGCTTCGACAAATATGTAGAGAGCAAACGACCCAGGTATTCACTCGACCGTATTGAAAATTACTTTATTCTCCAACTCTCTTCTCTCCAACAACCCATCTCAGTTATTCTTCTTCTCTTTGTCAAATAATCAATAAAAATGTATGTAGTTAAAAATTGCAATTTTTGCCTCTGGTATATTCACTGTGTGTTCACTCGAGAGAGTGAATTGATATGAAAATGAGAGGAAGAAAATTATTGCCTTGTGTTTGTATTAAAAATATTTCTTTGTACACTTAAGTCAAACTTGGCTGATTCATAATCAAAATCAAAAAAAATTATCCAGTCATTTTTATAATAAATAAATTTTCCATGTTCTAATTAAAAATCAAACTATATAAACATGAAATTAATTGTTTCTTGTGTATCAATTTTCATTTGTGAAAATAATGGAGAACACTAAGGGCTTTGTGTGTACGTGAGTGGCTGACAGGAAAGTTATATAGTGTGACATTAAAAACAGAATGAATAGAAAATGGTGTCTCTTTAACTAACAGCAACGTGACGACAAAGGTAGACAGGTATATAACAGCCATGAGAATAGTCTATTCAATGGACTTGGTTTACTATTAGCGGCGTTGTGATAATAAGGGAGACTTTAACAGGGAGCTACGTCGCCCTTGTTGATGAAAAGCGATTCTCGATGTTTTACTTCTCATTAAATACTCAAATGGATGTTGAAATTGGAAATAGAACCAACAAGAAAAACAAAACAAAAAGGAGAACAAAAATTGAATAAAATAAAAAATCAATTGAAAATTTGTTCTATTTCTTTACGTTTTCCTTTTAATTAATTATATTGAAATATTATAACATTTTTTTTTCTTCACAGAAGTTTTATCAACTGATGTGGCTATTTATAAGAAGAACATCTACCAATTTAGGTAACGTTACAATACATTGAGCAGGGATTGAAGTTATAAATGGTTCGACTAAGGTAAATTTCTTTTCCCTTAGACTTACGCTGACCATTTGTGGTATTTTTTTTTCTTCTCCTTAATGCCACAATTGTTAGAAACAAAAGGCACTAATACCGCTGATTACAAAACTCAATTGTGATATAAATGTTTCAGGTCACGTAGACCTTTTTCCAAAGGGTCTTAAGACTAATTTCGATGATTCTGATTAACTCTCTTCTACAATTTTGCTTCTGAATTTGTTAAATTGTTTGGGAACAGTGATGAGAAGGAGTTAATTTAAGATTCTGAGCACAAAAGCACAAGATTTCTAACGACAACTGTCAAACCTATCTTTAATGACTGTAAAATATTTATATTAATTAACTAACCCCTTTATTTACCTCATAATTAACAAAAATACAAAATTCCAAGAAATATCAAGGAAATTTTATTTTACTCATCTGATTATTTTTCAAATCATTTTTCCTCAGGCAAGTTGAGTGAAGAATAAATAAAAGAGAAAAGTAAAAATAAATTAAAGGGTCTGAAGATATCAGTAATTTCCGCATGAAACTCGAGGGCGTAAAGGAATGTCATGGAATTCTATTTTCCTATCGCCAAGAAATTTTCTTGAGATCTTTTTTTCTTCATATATATATATATATATATTATGTATAGCTCGTACGTTTGTTCTCTTCTCGTCCTGGTTTCTCAACTCGATAGCTCTTTTTCATCCAAAGATAAAAGCGACTTGCACAAAGAGTATGGAAAAGAAGAAGAATCTCGATGAAATTGTCTTTCATCTGCATTTTATATATCAGTATCGCAAATAAAAAATATCTATACAGATAAACCATATCCATTCACAAGCCTGAAGCAAAACTGCACTTGACCTAGACAAATACAATCGAAGAATGTGTAGAGAGAGAAAAAAAAAATTAAGAAATCGAAATATAAGAATAAATTTATCTTTCAAAATAATTTATTGAGATTGTGCCAGTTGCAGTTGTGAAAATTGTAAAAATTTGTGGGTAAAATTTTGAGAAAGGAAATAGAAAAATAAAAAAATATTATTGTATGGATTTGTATAGGTGTATTACATATTTCACATAAATGTGGTTTGAAAAACGGTAAAAATTGTATCGACATATCTGAAGAAATGAGAAGTGGCATATGACATTATTCATTGTCACGATGAGTTCGCATGTGGAATATAAATTCTACAATACATAAAGGAAAAAGAGAAAATGAAAGAAAAAAGGGTGGAAGAAAGAAGTGGAAAAAGAATACTGAAAGTATTATAAATCATTGCTGTAAGATTTATCGAATTTACAATTTTAAATCCAAACTTAATATTTATGTTTATAGTTGGTGTAGAAATGTTAATTTTCTTATTAAATTTTCAATACTATAAAATTTAACCACCCACATTACATTTAAATAAATATTCCAGCCTCCCTCACATTGTCAATAGATGAATTAATTAAAACAGACATTTAAATGATCGTGACGTTCGCATAATTACACACTCAACGTTGGTCTGACTAAACACCAGCTCGTACTACTGCATAATGCATTAAAGGCCATAAAAATAGACATAATAAAGAAAAATAAAACGATATTTGAACGTTCACAGAATATTATAGACAAAATCGTTTATCTCTTCATAAAAATATCTTCACACTAACCTCCCCCATTCAACCCTTAATCATAATTTTATTCTCCTGCCTCATGATCGTCAATAAATATGAACGATAATTCAAATGAACGTTCTAAGGAAAATGAGATGATGAAAATTGAAGATAAAAGAAAATTCTTCATGACAATGAAAACGAAAATCGACATTTATTACAAAAATATAAAAGCCAAGGTAAAACAAAAGGTAGCTACACTTTGTGTTGCATTTTGAAATGATATTTTCATGTGTGCAAGTAACTCACATATGAATTTATAAAAAGATATTTCAAAAGTGTATTCATGTTTGTGTATGTTTGTTTTTGATGTCAGGTATATAACAGGGGTGGGTTTATGTTTGTGATCCATTTGATAGTGGAAGGGTTGCGTTGTGTGTTATCCGTTGGATATTATTCTAACATCATGGTGGATTTGTGGCTGAAGGTGAAACTTTTGTTGGCATCTGCCCCCGACAATCTCAATATAATATAATACAACGTGTATAGATGTGTTGTTATATATTTTGTACGTATGAATATAACACACATGTGTATTATCAAGTTTTCGATTTTGTTTATGTTTATTTTTTGATATATGTTCTTTAGTGGATGAAGCAAAAGTGGGTGTTGGGTGTTGGGTGTAGAATAATATATCATGAAATATTTATGACTCATTTTTATATAGTGGAATAAGATGTAAGAGAATGTTTGTAAGAATGAATAAATATGAATAGGATTTTTTTTTCCTATTCTATTCTCAGAATTTTTCTTTGTTTTGTGAACGAAATGTGAAGAAGATTTTTGATTTAATTTTATTGTGGATATTTTCTGTAAAATATTTTTTTATTTTCACTCTTTTCATTATTGTGAAATATTGAAGAAAATTTTTCGCTTATATTCAATTTATTCCACACTATATTGAACCTGTATGTATTATTGTGGAATAAAATTTGTTGAAAAACTTGGAAACGTTTGAAAAAAAGAAAGAAGAAAACGATAGGACATTATTGATTTCTCATTTCATTTATTATTACTTTTCTATTGCAATTTTTTTTTATTATTCTTGTTCAACACAAAATTGCCAGGACAATATTTCCCTTCAATTTCCATTTCTATCTCACGTTACGTTGGTATTATTATTCGTCGAGCAATACAATAATCGTAGATGAAAAAGACATAAAAATTTAACAGAATAAAATGAAATCGATGGAAATTTATGCTCATTAATTTCCCTTCATTTTCCACTCATTAATTTCTGTGTTAAAAAATATAAAACCCAAGTTTTTATTCTCATTCAATTCCACATCCTTTCAAATCTCAATCATCAATAAAATATCAGAGAGCATTTTACACCCTAATATAACTCGCCTTCGATTCAATTATAATATTCCACTGTAACACTCCCAATAACCATAAAAAAATCCCCCAAAATATTTATACAAAAGAATTGTTTTCCCATTTGATCCATTAAAATAAAATATTAACAACTTTCTTTTATCTTAAT
This sequence comes from Meteorus colon, assembly GCA_030523085.1. Lineage (NCBI taxonomy): Eukaryota > Metazoa > Arthropoda > Insecta > Hymenoptera > Braconidae > Meteorus > Meteorus colon. The sequence goes on along the minus strand of JAPYZH010000247.1, from coordinate 26,797 downwards.
CCAATTTCACCAAACATTATTTCTCTATAACAAAAAATAAAAGCGAAGAAATATATTTCATAATAAAACAGCCATTAAACTTTTTGTACACAATAAACTTTGCCAAGTTAATATTATAAATAATTCAGATAGATACACGAGGGAAATATGTGTGTGCGTTGATGGCGAAGCACAAACTGGCTTAAGAATCTTCATCCATTCTATACTAGAAGGTTGTTCAACTTTGATCATAGATCGGTGAGAGTTCGCGTGAGGAAAATGGCAAGCGAGATAGTAACTGTTGAAAAGCTCAGAGAAGCCGAGAAAGCTACATCGAAACCATCCCCACAAACTTTCCCTACGTTCGTGTATGTGTGGTCTACCAAAGTTGACTTTGAGAGCATTTTCACGTGACCATACTCAGAGTAATGGAACAACCTCGTACACTTTTGCCTCTTTTCAAAACTCTATTTTTAATTTTATTTTTCATTCAACAACACTTTCTCACCACCCTAAAACCTCCCACTATTTCTTCACCCTATAACACAACCTCCCCTTAGTTCATTCCTGTAAACTTCTTCAACAAAACACCCTGAAGTCTATTGCAGAACAATCCACTTATTTGTACGAACACAATTGATCATTACATATGCAACAGTTAATTAAGTCACATTACAGGGTAGTTCATGATAATTTTAAGGGCTGTAAATGCTAATACTAAAATAAATTTAGAATCTACAGGTAATTATTTCCCAAAAATGTAAACAAAAATAAATAATTAATCAATAATTTCCTAAACTTTATTGAAATAATCATAAAATATGTTAAATTTGTCAAATTGAAATTTTGACCTTGACTAATTAAATTCTATACGTTGTAAGGGAATTGAATGAATGAGTTATGAAACTCAATTTACATTATCCGATTTTGTGAACTATAGAGAAGCCTGGCCAATTAGCAAATGGATATAGCAACGCGCGTACCCAACGGCTTCACTTTCTCTCTTTCTCTTCACATTTCTATCTGTGTATCTTTACTCCAGCTCACTCACTCTCATCACCAGCACTTTCAATTCGCTTGCTCGCGCATGTTTTGCGCGCGGTCGTTAACAAAGGAGCCATTTATCGCATGGATATGGAAACAGAGTTCGTTTAGTGTACATGATATGTACTCTGTAAAATATGTACTGGGAAGTTGAATTGCACGAGTGCATTTTGATGGAGAGTAATATAATGGATTGTATTTGAAATGTTACTTTGATAAAATACTATTTTATTACATGAGATAAATGTTGGGATTTTGATTGGTGAAATAGACAGGAAGTGTAAAATGGTTTGTTATACATGGATAATTACTCTTTATGATATGTCATTATTCAATCGGCTGTAGCTCATTGGGGAATCATCTGAGCTTATCATAATATAAATGTTTTTTGTTCGTCATATTCTCAGCTACAATTTCATATACATATATTGATGTCTACGACCAACGGTATGAGCACTGTATCGAAAAAACCAAAGAAATATCATATTTTTAATAAAATACGTTTAGCCAAAAACGTGCAAATTTCAATCGCCTCGATATCATCCATATTTTATATCAATAAACCAATGTAAACATGTTATAAAGTCTGGTGAACAAGCAATAAACATATCCCAATAGCTCAAAGGATTCTGAATGATGAATTGTGGTGAATGGAATAATCAAACTGCCAAAAGTTCAACAACTAATCTAATTTTGAGGTTATAGTGGTTACGCCATTAATCGTACATTCACATATTTCCACCTATACAAACTAATAATACTCCGACAGACAAAAACGCTCGAATATAATTATAAGTTCGAACCACTCTATGAAATCCTATACCCATTATTTTCTATATATTCCCCTTCGTACGAAGGAAATGACAATACGAATTAACCATCATGGGAAATATGTGAGGGTCTTCACAATGCTGACGTCACGTCACAACAATTTACTGTAGAAATACACCCTTACTTCAATAACTATATTTAAACACATCGTTAACCAAAATAAAAGCGAGAGAATCCAAAATTACAAACGCCAATAGATTATATTTTTGTTTCCACCTATTGATCTCCATCAGAGTTAAGAAAAACCAACAGAATTTCGCCACCACCAAACTGACAAATAGATCAAACGAAGGGAAGAAAAAGAATAAAAGAAAGAGAAATTGAATAATAGATATAAAAAAAATATATATATATATCCACATAATGTGCTGACGTATGAAAGAACCCAATACAAATTCCAGATGTTCGATTTTCCTTTGAACAATAAATTGTTCTGTACCATTTTGGTGTCTTTGATTGATAATCTATTGGGGATTTAGGTTGCATTCAATATATTAAGAAAAGAACAATTGAATATAAGGGAAAATACATCAGCAAAAGCTCTGATAAAAATATTTTAACATTCCAAAATGTTATTCTAAAACTTATACCAATTATGAAAGCATCATTATCAGCTAAACTAATTCATCATCAACAATATAAAATTTCCATAAAAATAGATTTTACAAAATACGAAACCCCTAAACAACAACCATTAGATACTCATAAATATACATCAAGTCTGAATTCGAGGTGACGAGATGAAGCAACCAAGATTGCGTCGTTTTCTCTTTTGTGTAATTAATTGATGCCACGTAAAGTCCAATGGTGTAGGGATGTAAACGATGTTGGTGTAGCGCAGCTGAAGGCATTTGTGGGCTACTCAGACACGATATCAGTCCTACACTTTGTTATCTCATGTACGTGTGAGTGTATATATATATATGAATGTTTTTATATACAACAAACAGATGAGACTAAAGTTTCTATCATCGTCACCCACCAACCATCGCTCTTTGCCTCACCTATTTTTTTCAATGCACACACAACTAACTGAATCGACATGTCACGAACAGACAAAGTCTGAAGTAATTACTAATTTAGATAATTAATTAAAAGAAAAAAAAGTATTAGAAATAAAATACGTTTCAATACCAGTAGAATATTTTGTTCTAAAAATGAATTAACTCCAATTATAATTCCAATTAATTTTGTTTATAACAAAAATATAAATGTAAATTAGTCAATTTTATCAGTCCATTTTTCTTCTTGTTTTGTACCAAACAGAAAAAAAAATTTTCACGATGACGCGAGAAAGCTCTTTGCTAAAATCTATTCATGTGCGTGTGGTTCTTCTCTGTCGTGTTGTGGTAAAACGTGAGTGCATGTCATTCGTCATTTCCTGACGTGTCACAGACCATACACATTTCACCTAGTATTAAAAATAGTGGCAAAAGGGAGACAAGAAGAAAAAAAAAAGAGAATTTCCAAGGCTTCAGGCAAAATATATATACAAGGTGGGGTATATCTTTACGTAGGTATAGTAGGGTGAATTGTGTATTCAGTGAATCATCCTCAATGACAAGATTGGAGATATATTAAAGGACACATGGGTTCTCTAATGTGTCTTCCAATATGATACGTGATTGGATGCTGTTGTATTGTTCTGCTTAATAATAAACAAAAAAAATATTCAACAATAAAAATTCATTTGATTTATCATTTGGATTTCGTGTTAAAATAATAAAATTATAAAGACAAATTAGAAAATTGTCGAAGATTGAACGTTAAATTAATAGAAATTCTAAATAATTGACACACACAGACTACGAATAAAAATCTCTAGGGATTAAGATGGTGACAGTAAAAGCGATACAGACACTCCCTACACAATTCATTAAATAATCCAGATATATCACACTGAAACAATATATTATATAAACTAAATCCACTTAGAAATGTGATTTATTGTTCGAACCCAAATTAACATTAAAATAAACAAAAGAAAAAAAAAGAAGTGTCAATTGTGAAGAACAGTACAAATATCACAGTGTGATGGTTTTTATTCATCGTATTCTTATTCATGTTAACGAGGAATAAGAAAAAAAAATTGGAAGGTGGGACAGATAGAGAATGAGAGACAGATAAAGGGATGACAATTACAAGGGTTGGATAACGTTCGTGACATAAACTTGGTGAGGGTTGACGAGAAATTCCACGATCTACAGAATGTTTGACACTAAATTATGTAGTTTTGTCCTAACACAATTGCGAATTTATTTTTGTCTTCTGTCATGTCAGTTCATTAATTATCTTTTGCCAATTTCATTTATTTATTTAATATATATATAAATATTAAATAAACTTTCGATTGGTATTGTTAATTAGTAAAAAGCAAAAACCAAAAAATTGACAAAACAAATTATGAAATCATTGCACAAGTCTATATAAGTAGACTTCTCTAACATCACTGTGGAGCTTTCGTTTGATGATTCCCACCAACCTGGTTTTCATAAATCATGCAACAACCTTCAGTGCACTCGCATTAGTCTCCCTAGAGTCCTGTATTTTTGTCTCTATTTCTCTTTATCTTCTTTACTCTTCAACTATTTTCACATTTATTTTTTTATATTCTTAACAAGCAGAACGGGATACTCTACCGGTTTGTATTTTTAAAAATTAAACAGTAGGGGTTGTTCAAGTTTGCATTAAAGTACCATTCAAAGCAGACAAGAAAAAATTATAAATATAAAAATTACTGTTGAAATAAATAAATAAATAAATAAATAAATGAAACGTAATAGCAGCTAATTTTATCAGTGATTATTGTATTCACTTACAAAATAGCTTCAGTGCCAACTTATAATTCATCAAATCACCAGATCAATTCTCGATTTCCTTTAATATTATTTTTTTTTTTCCTTCTGATCGTTTTGTGTTCTTTTTCACGTTTGTTGATAGCGCGCCGTCACTTCTGTGTCTCACGTTACGCACTCTACCGCCACGTAATTCAATATTTCATGTAAATGAAAAGAAAAAAAAAATGAAAAATTGAGAGAAAACTCTAGAAAATGAAAAAAAAAAATTTGTATAAGAAAAAAAAAAAGTTTTCAATATCGCTGAATTATTTACATTTAATGGAAAATAATTTTTTTCATTTGTATATTGGATACATTTGTTGTTTTGTTTTTGTATTTAAATTAATTGTTTAAGAACGACTTGTTTGTCGGACGAAATGCGTCTCGGGACGCGAACAGTGCGACTGGCTTGGAAATTCGTAGTCTACGACTTTTCCAACCCTCCCCAGTTGATGCCCGCGCGTCCCCCACTGCTATCACCACCACTACAACTGCTGGTACTATTGCTAGCACATCCAACTGACGAAGGACGACGACGCTTGGCGTACGGTCCGTCATGAGCGCCAACGCCCTTGCGCATTGGCATGTCCCATTCGTTTTATTTTCATCTCCTATCATTTCCTTTCCATATCTCACAATCGATGTAATATAAACAAAAGAGTAAACGCTCGATTTTGTAATTTTTATTGTTGATATAATCACCATCGTCAATAGTTTATATATACATTTTTTTTATTTTTATTTCTCTCTGATCCGTTCAATTTACTCAATTTTTACATGGCATTTTTCGATCCAATTAAAAGTTCTAATTAAAACTTTCATTTCATTATGGCACACACAAGTCTTTGCACTAACACGAAAGGCAACTAAAAAAAATGTACAATCATTTATATATTTTTTAATCCCTTTTGATCTAATGATTTTAACGATTGAAATTTTTTGCAACTCTACAACGAGAAAAAAAAAACAGAAAAAGAGAAATCCACATCGTGAAATATTGGAGTATTGTTCAATTATTTGCGTTCCATCAAGACATATCGACTAAATTCTATATTTGGAAATTTTCCACTCTCTCACTGGTTAACTAAAAGTGGAAAGTCATTGCAGTTCATCGACCTAACGATAAGCACTCAGATATTCAACGTTAAAAAAGATATGAAGGAACGAATGAATATCTAATTGAAAAAGAAGAAAAAAAAAACACCCCACCAACGAAACAATGAATTTATGTTTACAAAATTCATTTTCATTTTCCACTGTTGGAAATTTAATTGGCCCAGAATATTATACAGTTTATTCGATAGCAGCATCCCTTGGCTCACGATTGCTCATTAGTTACAAAGCAAAGCGAAAAAAAAAAATGAATAATAATAATAGAGAAGATAAAAAAAAAAGAAATGCTCAGAAAAATGATGATAAAAATGCTGTGAAGGATTTTCTGGTTTGAGAATGAACTTTAGCAGGTGATTTTTTTTTTAAATATTTATTTTCTTCCAATTATTTTTCTGTTGGTGAGGTAAACGAGAGTATACTTGAACGAATGAATTTTTTTATTTTCATTGCCTCTTTCTCTACTATTCAACCACAAATATCACAATAATCATAGCGTTGACTGAATGTGTCTTTAGAGAAGAAAAAAAATATTCTATATCAAAAATGAGTATTTTTTCCTTATATGAGTTCAGTATCTTTCAACTATTGCTTAGTGAGTTTTCCGGTTGAACGATAAGCAGACTGAATGGTCGAGTTCGAAGTAGTTCGAGCGCTGTCCCAACCGAATGAAAAAGTGAAAGAATAAAAAGAAACGTAAAAGTGATGGAAGAGTACCAGAAATAAAAAAAATATAAACGAGATATCGTGAAAATGGCAAAACTATTCCGATACAACAAAAGGGATGAAATAAAATGTATTTGAACTGTATGCACACATCCCGCATGTAGTGAGAAAAAAAAGTAAAACTGAACGTGAAATATAGATGAGTGGAGCTTTTAGTCGATCAACGAAAATATAATTCAATAAATTTTATTTGATATTTTTCCTTTCATTTGTTTTGTTCAGTGGAATAATCGAAGTGTATTCGTTTCTTTGATCGTATCTTATAAAGATTTTCCATTGAATTATTTTCATTCTGAACTTTATTGTGATCTAATGAATAAGGAATTGTTTCGTAGTTATAAAAGAACATCAAACTATTGTTGAGTTAAATAATTTTCTTTTGTTCCATTAAATTTGTCTTAGACAAGAAATTGTATCTAGACATTGACTACATCAAATTATTTTTCCCTCTTCAAATTCCACATTTATCAAATGGAAAAAAAAGTCTACATCAAAGGACTGATTGATGACAGCAAGAATCTTCCAACCACGACATTCCCATTTTCTAAATATAAATTCCACCAACGTTTGGAATATCAGCACATCCCAGGCCATTTCTATTCACATTGCTCCTTAAATCGTATTCCCAGGTGACCCAAATGTAGGTGCCAATAGCAACATAAAGCAACGAACGAAAGTAGCCATTTTTCGTCCCTCAGCAGAAGATTTTCAACAAAGAAGAAAAGCCTTTCGGCATTGAAGTGGAATACCCTTCATGAACAACAAAAGTTCAGCTTATTACCTTTTCCTGTGAAACTTCTGCTACGGATAGTGCTTTTCTATCTGCCATAAGCACACACAGTAAACTCAACACATTCATACAACGACACATATCAGAAATCCATCCATCCAAACTCTCTGAAATGGCTTTCATGATCCAACATAACATTCAAAAGCAACACGAGCCACTGCTGTTGCAAATTGTTGTGGCATACTTTGAAATCAATACGACAAAATGTAATGAGAAAATGTAGAAAAGAAATCGATTTGTTTTATTTTTTTGTTTTATTCTTCAATGTGAAATGAATAAAACTGAATGAGGAAAATATAGAAATAGAAAAAAACACTTTGACTATCCATTAACATCAAAGTGAATTGGAATTATTGAAAGTGGAATCCTCTCATGTCTACATGATGACAATGTTGCGCTTTGCCAAATACAAATCGCCAAGTTCAATAGATGTAAAAAAAAAAAACGAGAAAGTAAATCAAAATGACGAATAAAAGTAACAGAACATGACAAACAAAATAAAACTAAAACAAACAGTGAACTCCTCTGGGAATGATGAAAAACTACTGTGTGATTTGATTGTATTGCAAGTTAGTGATGAAGTGGCAGGGGATAAAGTGAAGGTGAAGGGTGGGAAAAAAAAATTTGTGAAGGAAGATTCTGTTGGTGACAGAAACCTCTTCAGACGTTGTGTCTCGGCATAAAATCCCTTGGATCCCATCGTTGTCTGTTGGCACTTTCGTTTCTCACTCTTTCACTCACTTGTTTCACTTCCACTTGGATGCGAGAAGCTCACTTCTGTGCAGATTGTATTTGGATGTATTTATATATATATATATATGTGAATGTTATAGATATAGATAGCACCATGGATGTTTGCCAGAATGTTGCAGAACACAATGTATAAACTCATACTGTTTCTATTCACATCAATGAATGAAACACTCGATGAAGTTCTCACGGTTTCATTTTCTTCTCTCACTAAATACTTGCTCAATTTTTTTTATTCATTTATAATTTATCTCTGTCTTTTTAATACCTGTAGTCATTTTTCTATGAATAATAATTTTTTTACCATTTATTTTTGCATCTGGCTTTGTAACGATATAATCCAACATTTATTTTTCTATTTTTCTCTTTTCCCAACTTGTAGATTTTTCATTCATTTCCTTTTTCTTTCAATTTTTATTCGTCTCTTCTTTTGCGATAGAATTTCCGCTCATTTTATATAAACCATCAACAATAGAAATTTAAATCCTCTGAATAATAAAAAATAAAATAATTCATTTTTGTTGATGAATTTTCTTTTGCATATTTTTCTCCAACTATTAAATTCAGAATTTTATTTCTTTACCAACTAAATCCTGTTCAATTCTACTCTTCCACATCTTAATGAATTTCCCAACATTAATTCCACCAACATCCTCAAAATTTCCTTTCACCCTTATCAATTTCCTTTAATATCCACCCAGTTCGTAATATTCACATAAATAAAAATCCTTAAAAATTCTTTCCATAGACTTCATTATCCCCAAAATAATATAATTCAGTTGAGATTAATATAATCCTAGTTCTATTGTTCATGTTTTGCATTTTGCTCGTGTCATATATACAATGATGGGTGAAATCCTGGTCGTTATTCTCTGATTAATACACAATACCACCCCTCGTATAGATATTGAACACGCGGATAATACAAGGAAGGAGACAATAAACACAAGCTCTATAGTATCCACCAATACCCACCCCTCTTTACCTCACTTCATCCCTCATCGTAGTGTAAATTTCATAATGCCAGTAGTGACACGACGCCTTGATGTCTGTGTGGAAATTTAATCGATTAATTCCAATGCTAATGCTGAACGTTGATTCCCAGCGTTTCACAAACTACTAAAGCGAAATCTCATCTGTGTATTCGTATCTGTTAGATTCATCTATGTGTACAGGGTGTGTTACGCATTTGAGATATATATATATAACAACGAGAGAAGTGCGCTTCATGGTGCAATGCCCGTAATTCACAATTCGATAATTGTTCATCTGCGCACTTAGTTGAATAATTTGATAAACAAGAAAAAAAAATTGGGGAAAATGGTATAAGTCATTTTCAATTTTAACCTATGATAACTCCGAATCAATTCGATATAAAAAAAAAGTAAAAACTGTCGTCTTTAGAGAATCGCAAGGGGAAAATAATGCATCCTCATTTTTATTATTCGGATAATTATTCATTCTAATCTACCACTTTGAATAATTAATAAAATGTATGAAAACAATTTGACAATAAATTCGTTATTTATATTATTGTCTTTTATATTTTTGTTTTGTTATAAACTATTCTTTTACTTTTCCCTATCTGTACTTCACTTCTGTAACACGGATGAGTTGCTTACTGGTGTACTTTGCTAGAAACTTTTTTACGAATTGAAGAAAGGAAATGAAAGAAACCGATGGACGAGCAACAGCAGGAGGAGTAATACCAGACATGAGTCGTTAAATTGCGTGGGCTATTGGCTCACCGAACTTCAACGGATCTTTCCCATTACTCTACAAAATTCTTTGTTACAAATAACAAAAAGTAAAGACATACACACACATATATATATACATTTATGTATATAAAAAGATATTTTGTTGTATTATATAAAAAGAATAGACAACTTTTCAATTTCACTCAAGTAAAAACAACATTTTAAAGATTAAAATATTTTCTTTCCTTCTGGATAAATTTTAGTTTATTAGCAAAATGGAAATTTAGTTAAATTAAAAAATCTCCGAGTAGATTTCAATTTAATTTTCTTCTCTTATTGATAAAGAATGAAAGAAGATTGATGAATCAGTAATCATTCTAATTTTCTTTTTCTACTTTTATGTTCACCTTTTTTCCCTATTTTTTTTCATTCTTTCTTTTTATTCAAGTTGCATCGTTCACAAATGCCGACGGTGCTTTAACCCTTGAGTATGTACTTCAGTATTGCAGCTAAGTGAAGGAGAAGCTGGTACTTTATAAGTGAAGAGTTGTATCGTTATGTATATATTACAAACATGTATTTTAAATGATTAATAAGACATTGATAGTTCATTAATAAAATATTTGTGTCAATGATACATAAATGTATTCAAAAAACCAACAAATTGTAATTGAGAAAAGAATTCTTCGTTATTTTATTATTGAAAAAAACATCAAATCAAAATTTATTCTCAAATAAAATTGAGAAATTTTTCATAAGAGAGTTCATCCCACCCCAATTCATGTCAATCCATCTGATCGATGTCAATTGTCAGCGTGAAAATAATTTATTTAATTAAAACCCCCCAAAAAAAAAATGAAAAGCACCAAAAAAAAAAAGGGACAAGAGAGAAGCTGAATAGAATTTTTCTAATTGGAATGAATGTTATTCCGTTTTTCTTTTTTTTTTCTCTATCTTTTCATTTGATTTGACAGTTTACTATGGCACTCCAGGGGGTGTGCGTGGTAGGTCCTTTCACATTTATCTTCAATGTGTATGTCACATGCTTTAGAATTAATTTGGGTCGACGCGACGGTGTGGCTTTAATTCAGGTATTCCAATGAAATTCTCGTACTCTAATTAATTCGCTTCGTAATTTTCGGGTGAGGAATTAAATGTAGGGAAGTTCTCGGCCAAAAATAAAAACAAAAAAAAAAGCCAACACTCTCAAATAACTGCCAGAGCAAAAATATTTTCAATACAAAATTCATAAAACAAAATAAAAAAATTTTAACTAAAGTTATCTTCGTTTTCTTTCTTCATATTTTTTTTTTCCTCTCAAGTCATAATTTTATTTTTACAAAAATAAATACAAACATTGACGCAAAAGCTCTACAACACAAATGAAAAAAAATTCCAACTTGTATTTTCTTTGAATTCATATTTATTTTCATTTTTTTTTTCTCTTCAACCCCTAATAGATAAAAACTTCACAACACATCGCGAGGAAATGATATACCTCACTGCACAGAGAAAAATATTGTTTATTGCCAGCGGATATTTATATAAAAAAGAGAAAAATGTAAAAGGAAAGGTCGGTAATAAATTGAAAAACTTTATAGCCTCACCTTGCAAAAGAAGAAAGAATAAAGAGAATGAAATGAACTGAACTGAAAATATGCAAGAAATAGTCCTGAACTATTATTCTCATGGGGATTGTATACATTATGGTGCACTACACAACAGTAAACCATCATCGGCATGTGTCTCTCGCAATTAACACACGTTTGGCCTGTTTGCCAATAATTTACATCTGCTCGTAGACAATCCCTCGCAATGTTTACCCTACGTCAATTGTCTAATAAATTTCATCATTTAATTGACATAAACAAAAAAATTACCCACGTAAAATTCACGTAAAAACAAGAACAATATCAGTTAACAATTTATATTCACTTCCCTGCGATAAAAAAAAACATCAACAATATTCCATTATATTCCCATTTATCCATATTTATTTTCTATAAACATATTCCTATTTTATTTTTCACTCCATTATATCACCCACCATATTTCTACATTGTTTTTATTTTTTCCTATATTTTTTTTTCCACATCCTTTCGCGTCGTGTTAAAAACAGAGAGTGCACATTCACATGCCAAGTGAATATGCATCCAGAAATGTACTTCATCGCGCGTGAATATACACACACAAATCCATAAATAAAACTAAATTTTTTACTTCCATTTTATATTCCTTTCCCTCATCCAACTCTATATTACACTTTTCCACAATTTTTTATCCATTCAAATACATCCCCATGGACACGACGATAAAATCCTGAATAAAAAGTCTTATAAGGGATTCTTGTCACATTTTAATAGGATTTTTTTTTTCATAACATCCAATACAACCCCCCTAACATTGTTCATGAGAACAAACGAATTACATCGACACTACAGACAAGCGAATTTTTATTTCTATATCTATTTGAATTTTTGAATAAATATCAAATGAATATAAATCAAATATAAGATCAGAATTTTTTTTTTCGCTCTACAATACCATGAAAAATATTTCGTGATAAATATGTGTTACATGGGGTTGTACAGTTGAGCATAGCAATAGTTTAATATATATAACTATTCGATATGGGAGAGGGTTGTGACGATAGAAAGATAGAAGGGGATGAGAGTTAGGCAGGAGAGAAAAGCGTCATTATTCTGAGAGACGTATACATTGTTGTTGCTAGGCAACCTGTTGCCATGGGCACCTCTGTGGATCATGAGAAAATACAACGCTCCTGTATAGTCCTTTCTCCTTTGCACATCCAATGTAGAATTGGTGGCTTCAGGGCAATAGAGCATCACGACCATCACCATCTTCTCACTGACTATCTCACGACAGTATCGCAAATAGCAAAATGCAAAGCAGCTTGGTGACCCTTCGTATCACGTAACTTGCTTCGAGAAATCGCTCTAAATGATGGGTTATATAGATCCTTTACATCTTCAGGGAATTGTTGTAATTCAGTAGTTGAGAATAATAATGGTGTAGGATTAACGATCGAGGTATTGATGTCAATGAAAGATCTCACATTTTTTTGTTTAGAGAAAGTTGAGGATTTGTTGGATATTTCTTAGGTTTTATCTGTAGGTGAAGACATCCAGTAGATTTTTTTGTGTTTTATCGTAAGGGTGAGTGGAAAAAGTGTTCAGTTATATAAGGGTTTGTGTTATTTCTTTGTCGAAGGGTTTACAGAGGATCTGAAAAAATATTTGGATGGTTTGACGTAATTTGATCAGAAAAAAAAATTGTTTTCCATTGAAATTGGTCAGAATGTTTGAGGATTATTGGATTATTCCAATAACAAATTGTCTAACACACGAATTAATTAATTAAACATTTTGTGTTTGTATAACAAGTATTTTTCATTCTTTATTGGGTTCACTCAATCATTTACCGATATCTAGTTTTCATTTCCACTATATTATATACACAATATGCATCACGTACATTACATTTGAACGTACGTGAGAGATTATGTGGGAATGTTTCATAGATATACCTACGGGTTTTAACGTACTTTATCATTTCCACTCTAGAAATTTATTCCAGTCACGGATTGTGAAATCCAACTGCACCAATATATTTAGTGCATCTTTTATAATTTTTCCTTTCTTTTTTCTTCTCTTCACTATCTTCATATCTTCTTTATTTCTTTGCTTTCATGGTAAATGACATGTTCGATCTTGCAATGCCACCACCAAACATATTTATAGAAAATAAATTATTTCCAATAATTTATAATTGGAGAAATTTCACAAGAGCATTCACGAGAAAGGTAGAAATGTCGTTGAATAAGTGAGGTAGGTTTGGATTTCTGTCAAACTTATTCAATTTACAACGAATAGAATAAAAGTAGTGAGAAAAAAAAAGATAAAATAAAATTGAACAAGTTCAATTCATCCTTTATCCAATTAAATTGAAGTCTTGACAGGTGAACTCTTTAACTATTCAGTATATCTTCAAGTAAACGTCTTGAAAAGTTAGAAAAATGAAAAAAAGAATAGGAAGATATATAGAAGCAAAAAATGGATGAAGAGTAAGTAGAAGAAGACAATTGTGAAATATTCTACTCAACCAAGTCCAACATATAAATTGTAAAACATTTGATAGACAAAGGACCAATTTCTTCTTTCATTGAGTATTGAGATGGCAATCGAAATGAAATTGTATTTCAATATCAAAGGATTGGTTGATGAAGTTTAAGTGTCAAACTTAGGATTAATTATCAATCAATTGATGAAGTTTAACGTGACTTGATAACAAGTCTGTGAGTAAATTCATTCCAATTTGCTTGCAAGACAAACAAGGACATTTCAGTTCAATGACCGATCATTGAAAGCTGATGAGACCAGTGATCTCCATGTAGACATTGATTGAATTTGTTATTTTCCTGTTTTTCTTCTATTACAAATTGAGAGTTGACACAAAAGACAGAGAGAGATATTCTGAGCTCCAAGAACTTTTGTTCTAAATTAACATTCTCAAGCTGTCACAGCGTTAATTGCAAAAGTTTTGCGTTAGATGATGAGGGTGATAAAGTGCAATAGCCAAAGTATGAAGGTTAGAATGAAAGCAGAAGTTGAAAATAAAAAAGAAATATAAAGTGAGGTTTGGTATTACCACTAGGCAACACATGACTGGGCCAAAAGTCATTTTTGGCGAGTTGTCCACTGAGAATTCAGTGGTGGGATAAACTTTAATGCACGAACGGTCAAAGTGAGATCAGGTCGTTGGAGCACGCGCTTTAACCAACAAACACATAACTGTATGTTTCTGTGTGAATCTTTTACGTTTGTGTATGTGTACATAGATAAAGTTCTAGAGGTTGGGCACGAGTTTTAATCTGCTCTTCAAGCGGTTGCAATATGTCGCCTAGACTTTCACAGTTACCACGACGCGATTTTATGAGACAGTGAAACAAAAAATAAATCCAAAGAAAAGAATATTGTCAGTGATATATGAAAAAAAGTAAAATTTTATATAACTATTGATGTACTATTATATAAATTATATAAATTGGAATAAATATTACAAGGTGAGATGTCATAGCAAAAATTCTTTGTTCACTAAATTTTATTCACTCTATCCCCAACACAACCATAAAGTTTTGATATCTCGATTAGCCTTTGCGACTGCATCTCCCGGGCATTTTCCGCTTCCTTTACATAAACATATCTATATTATATTCTCCCATTTTCTCCCCTTCTACGTCTCTCGTCACGTCCACATCGGCTTTTGCTAACCCAAGTCATGAATAGCAATCTCGTTTGCTTAAGAAAACAATTTCATCAGCGCAACATCTTAATTAGTAATCATAAAACATCGCCACAATTTTATAATTACTCACTAAGTTTAAGCAAATAAACATTTTTAATAGTTCATTCTTGTAATATATTTTATCTTAATGCATTTCAAAGTATAATGAAGAGTAAAAAAAAATAATTTATTCATTACTTTAATCATCGTATCGCTCAATGAACATTTTTAGTATCAAAGAATTATCAGTAAAGAAATAAAAGAGGAAATAATTTCATGGACATGTTCGATCCCATTAGAATCCTATCAATATTAATGCAAATTCTCAAAGCGACCACAAATTCATATCTAAATAATTCATAACTTATGATAACTACATTTCCTATCAATTAGTGTACAACACAATGAGCGATATGTTGGAAAATACATCAACAATCATTCGAATTCACTCCAAGTTATCAACGACCTCTATCAAGTACCGACATGGAGTCGATGATATGAATCTGTTCTGCTAACATTGGAACATTTACCAACTGTAGGGAGAGTTCGTTGGATAATTTTTCAGCTTGGGATCAAGATATTTACCTGACTCTGATATAAACAGGTGAGTAATTCTCATTACTATCTAACGGTAAAATCATAATAGATCTGAAACTAAATAAAAAATTTGTTCAACTTACAAATCATTGGTGTCGCTCTATTTTCCATTTTTAAATTCATCACGTCCACTCGTAGCATTAAAACTCCACTTTAAATTGCTAACAATACAAAACAAAGCAAAACTCTTTTAAATTTGCCTAATTATCAACCAACAAAACCAAACTTGAGCTTCATGAATGAATCAATCACTCACCACTACGAAATATATTATGAAATATCAGTTCACTGGTGATCATTGAACTGGTGGACTCTGCCATTTATCACCACGAAAAAAATTCTATTCTATCTATCAACAACAATTACCTAAAAACGACTGAACAAGAGAAAATGCACGAGTGATTGTCGTACGAATATCAGACTGCAACTTAATTTAGAATTATTCTGTAAGCTCAGAAATAGTCAGCTGTAATTGGCGTTCAGCCAATCGATACAACAAATTCACCAAACAATTCTACATTAGCAATAAAATAAAAACCACTAACTCAATCAGACTAAATTCTTGCCAGCAGTGTGACATGCTAGAAAATTCAAACAAGAACATCAATTTGGTATATTAAACCTGCATTAGCATGGAGAAAAAAAATTCTAAAATAAATTGTTTTCGCATTTTTATCGTCGTTATCAATAAATTTAGTGTCAGAATTCAAAGCCAATGATTTATTTGGTTGTCACTGGTGTTGTCAGGTGAGTGTTAGTTAACTGTATTTTTAACTTGAATGCTTTTAGTCTTTTGTTGTTTTACTTGTGACGACGTATTTCCAGCTAGTAACTGTCGCAGAGTGCAATCATCGGTTAGCCTACAAGGAAGGCGTTTAATATCCCTTTAAGAGAATACTGTGTGCGCTCTCTTTGCTCATCGGGGTTTTACGAGGCGCAAGAAAGTCCGCACAGTTAGTCCAACCGCGCACTCTTTTAGCTTCAAACCAACCTCGCATCAACCAACAACCAGTACTAAGAAATTTATATAGCAGTCCCTGCATGAGAGCAATTGCAGTCACCCCAGTGGAATCCATCAGAATTGTAAAGACTAATTGGACCACCAGCTGGTAACAGTTGACTCTTTGATGTGATTGCAATAAAACTCAAAACGTTTATCTACATTGTATCCTCTACCAACACTAATTTATTCTAATTAATCAACAATTTTTATTCCCTAAAATGACACAACTTGCAAAATGTCTTAGAAAAAATTCTGCTAATGTAAATTGTCAAGGGAGTTCCCTACTTAAATATTCTCATCACTTCCTGTTAAGTTCATCAAAATTCAATTGAATTTTCAATATACCTGCAAGGGACTTTTGTTATTTTCCACTTGAAATCATTGACAACTTTCGTCATGACGTCTGTGTCTAATATTCATCAATGAGAAATAGAACAATGTAAAAGTCGTCAAGGGAATGGAGATGGTGTAAAAATAAAAGAACAAACGACCGTGTGAATGAAAACGAAGGATAACGCTATATGGTAAAATGCACCTGCCCAGTTTCAGTGTGGTCCTCAAGAAGGTCATTCTCCCTTTTTATTTGCGCTCTCTGTCATACCCTCTATTATATCTCTCACTCTAACAATTGCCTTACAACGCTTGTCACAGCGGTTGGCACACCAGGGAATGTCGGCGTGAAAATGGGGAAAAAAATAGCACATCCAAAACAGTTGAATTTGCCTTTCGGCTAGTTGTAAAATATTTAGTGGATTCTTACCTTTGAGTTGACTGTCACGATGCTGATGCCCTTACTGTAGAAGGTCCAATTGTTGCGTTGACTCAGTCTCAAACATTGTCCCATTGAATGTACATCAAAAGAAATTGTCGCATTGCTGAAATGTGAAAGATTGTAAAATGTTAAATATAAACTAATGTACAAAGACTCTTTCTGGTTAAATTAATTACACCGATGATAATTACTAATTACTAATTACTAATTGCAGTGAGAGCTCGCCGACGATGAACGCATCCTGCTGTTAAACGGTGCCAGGAGCTTCTTCTATCAGTGATGTAAAAGAGTGAGTGAGATAAAGAGAAAAGCAATGGATGACACAGACACGACACAAAAGAGAAGGGTTGAAACGACAACTTGAAAGATTTCATGAGAGAAAGAGATGAAAGATGATGGAGGGAGTCCGTTTGTCGGACATACCTTGGGGCCACCCTGGCGTCTAATTGCGTGTAATGCATCGCCGGGAGTTGTGGAACGCCGCCACTGAAAGAGAGATAGAGTAAGAGGTAAAGAGCGAGAGAAGATTGACAAAAAAATGGAGACTACAGGTCGTGCAAAGACAAAACCAACGATCGGAAGACGTGGTGTTATGTCCGGCACGCTCAAACCCACACACGATGGTCATGATATATCAGGTGGTACCCAGTGTTTACCAAGACGTCGAAAGTTTAAGAAAAATAGTAGGGAGTGGAACCTTCTTTTATTACATACACCAATCAAAATCGTTCAACATCATAAAATGGACATCAACAAGAAGAAATCACGATGAAGACGTGTGTTCCTCGTTCCATTGTACAACATTTATTGCTGTATTCGAGTTTAAGTTTTATTTCTTCATGGACCTCAACACCCCTTAAATGTCGGGCCAATGATCCGACTCTGTGGCTTTGCAACGCATCAAAATTGTTATCAAACAATAAAATTCCATTTCTTTTTCATTAAATAGAGAACATTGTCAATTTTAATTACTCGTATTTTATTAAATAAAATTTCTCTGTTCCTTTTTTTTTCATGCACTTTAAAGTAAACAAATTTGATTTGTTAAGATCTATTGCTACGAATTGAAAATAAATGTGTAAAAATAGGAAAATTATAGATTGAAATCCATTGCACGTGTCTACAAACGACAGACTGTAGAAATATTTTTTACTCGCCCCTGCCTATTATGAATAATGACTTGTGCGACGTAGTGTCATGATGGCGGTTCTTGGTTATATCAATAGGTGGAAAGCGAGAAGGGGTTTATTAACGGTCGCGTGTTGTAATCCCTCGCCATTATACCACAAACCGACCGCGGCGAACTAACAAGCCACCAGCTAATGATATATATGGACACACTGCCGATCATATTCTCGTGTGCGTGATCTTATTCGGTTGCTTGATTGGCATTTTTGTTATTGGTATAGCTCGACCTCCTTCCCTTATGTCACTCCTCTTTCCGCCTTTCGATTCATGAGCAGTGAAGTGTGTGAAAATAAAAAATATAAATAAAAAAATAGCTCAGCAAATATCCAAACAGATATTTATCATTTTTTTTCCCTATTAAATTAATCAAAATTGTAAATCCATAAAAATTGCTAAACATTCTGAATAATTATTGAGTATCAATGAATAATTAGACTGAAAAAATGAAGTAGACAATTTTTTTTACAATGAATTGTAAAGAATTGTTTGACTCATTTTACGCTGAATGTCTGTGAATTCTTGTCTGGGTTTTTATCATCATACGGAACGAATTGTGTCGCAGTTTCAAATTTTTTTGAATGAAATGAGCAGGATGGAGAGCAGGCGCTTCTCAAGGGTTTGTCGTTGAAGGAAAAAAAAAAAATGGACAATAGGTATTGTATTGGAAAAAAAAAGAAGCGGAAGAAGTATATGAAACTCTCAAGTTGACAATTGTCTTTCGTGGAGAAACTTTGGCAAAGGTTGAAAACCATTTTCCATTGACGCCTCCATTCGTCATTCTATTGAATGGATATAGGAGTTTATGAAAGAATTCTTTGGCGTCTGTCGTTTTTTTCTCCTTTTTTTTCTTCCCTTCTAACGTTTGTCGCTACTGACAAAGTCATTGACGGAAAAATTTTTCATTGACATGAAAACTCGATGGGATACTTAAAGAAAAATTCAATTTTCGAACGGTCTTTTAAGCCATTAACAGAAAATCAATTTTTCTTTGTATATGTTAAGAGTTCAAAGCAATAAATGTGAAAACTCACTTCCGGAGGTCGGAAAATACTATTTTCTATGAGTCATAATATTTTTCTGGTAAGTGTATTCATCAGAAATATGACATTTTTTTAGTTTTTTCGATACAGTGCTCATACCGTTGGTCGTAGACATCAATATATATATATGAAATTGTAGCTAAGAGTATGACGAACAAAAAACATCTATATTATGATAAGCTCAGATGATTCCCCAATGAGCTACAGCCAATTGAATAACGACATATAATAAAGAGTAATTATGAACAAACAAATCAATCCTAAAAATGAAAATTTCTCGAATTCCCACAAATAAATTCAACAAAATAAACTCATAATCAAGTTCTTCTCTCCATCACAAACAAAATTGCAAACAAAACCAACTGCTCTGAAACCGCTGCTTTTGTTCAACAAAAGTCGTAAACCAATAATAGGTTTTGCAGTGGTCTCACTGTCCTCTCACATTTCTGACTGCAGCCGAACAAAACGTCTATATAGCGCCAGATAAGTATTTGCCATTTGGTATATATACACTTCCTTCAACAATTCTTCTCAGTTGATACTTTAGAAAGCGTCTCACTCGCTTGCTAAAGCCAAACCCCTTTTATATATCCGGCGGCGGTGGGTGGTTGGTTTATTCGACGTTTTTAACCGGTTCATCTTCACCGCCGTACATTTACGAGCCAACAGGTTGAAACATGAAATTTTGGTATTTTATTTTTACAAAATTCTACGCGAAATATCAAAATGAAAACAAATAAATTCATTATAATTCTTCACTCATACCAATGGCAATCTCTGAAAATAATTCATTCAACTACTCAAAACAATTTCAATATTTAAATATAAAACATCAGAAAATTTTTACAATTTTCTCTTTTTCACTCTCTCAAGACTGGGTGTGTATTGTGTCGGCATAACAAAAGAAAAAGTCACAGTAAATACAACGACAATACGCAAAAGTCAATCAGTAGCAGAGCAATTACTCGGACGAGTGAACATCACAGTTATACATTCGTTCATTTGTCGTATCGTCCAACTAGAAATATCCAACGATGAACTATATACAAATACATATCTATACATATCCATAAATTGTCTATAGCAGAATGAGAGTAGTCTCGCGTTTACGAGCCGCTAGATGATAGGGCACTGAATCGTTCTCTTCCATCACGACTTCCGGTTATTCTCCCTCTTTCTTTTACATTTTATTTCACTTCTTTTCTTTCCTTTCACAAATTTTTTACTTAATTTTATTTTCATATTATTATTTTCCAACATACTTTTTTTCTGCTTTATTATATTTATTTATTTATTTATCTATTTTGTTCTGGTGTAGTTTATAAAACCTACGACGCCATTATGTGTAATTGCACCTGTAGATTTTTCTCTACAGTGAAATTAAAGATATTAGTTGCGTTTAGATATAGTTTCCGACATGCGTGAAACATGCAGAAGATTATAGGAATTTTTTTTCTTTATGGGGTTGATATACAGGGTCATTTGGGTTTGCTCACTTGTGCAATTACATAGTGAGATCGGGGCGAGTCTGAGAAAAACGCCCCAGCGCATCGCTTGCCAATTACAGGTAGGAAGGGCCTCAATTTGTTGCCAAGCGGCCTCACCAAAGGGCGGAAGTTGCACGGGATAGGGTGTGGCGGTATTGGTGAACACGAATCACGTTGCTTCACTTTGAGCTGCACGCGAATATATTTTTGTATTAATACATATAAAAGTGTGTGTGTATAAGTTTTGTAAGAGAAAGTATAGTGAAAGGTTTTTGAATTGGAATATTTTTCATGTTATGGTGTTTCAAGATATTTTATAACTATGGGAATTACCATAGCGTTGGTCATGGTTATGAATTCAAGTTGATAAAATAATAAACCAAAGTTTGATAAATGTAAAATTTTTATGTTTTTATGTGATTTCAACATTTTTGATATGTCAAATGGAAAATGTTATGGTAGAATCGGGAAATCATTTAGTTTCTCGCTCATGGTGTCTATACCGTTGATCGCAGATATCAATATATATATATGAAATTATAGAGAAGAGTGTGACGCATACGAGGATACTATATTTACCTATATTACTATAATTTACCTGGCAGAAAACGATCAACAAATCGACAAAAAATAATTGAACAAATCTAGGAGGAAAATTGAAAATAGTTAGGTCAGTTTCAGGGACATATTAACTAAACCGTTAGTCCTAGCTATCAATATATATATATGAAATTGTAGCTGAGAGTATGGCGGACAAAAATACCTATCCACCAATAACCCACAATGCTTTTCTAACCATTTATTTCATCTTTCATTCCATATCCAAACATATTTATACTCGTTCACTATACATACAGTATTTCCGTGACCTCTCCAAGCGCCAAAAAAAAAATTCACGACAGATGGCTAATTGAAAATGCGTCGCGAGTATTGGGCGCCGGGTCTTTGTCGGCATATTCGAACGGTCCTCGCGTTACCAAACACAAAAACCCATACATTGTATACCCATCATACATACCATAAATAAATGCAGCCAAATCATTCTTACATATACATCAAATACAAAAAAATACTCCTCTTTATTTTCATGTCATTCTTTCCCATTTTATTTGTACACGACTTTGGTATTGACAAAAATGGCAACGTAATTTAATACAAGACCATGGATTTTACGAGTAGCAAACAGGCAAAAATATCATGGCGTTTTTAAGCGCCGTCTGATGACGCAGTTGCTTCCTCTTTGGTCACATTTCCTGTCGGAGTTTCATTCAAGGTACTCTATCGTCTATGTCTCATAAAAAAAAAATATATATATATATATAAATAAAAAAAAAATTTATTTGTGAATGAATGACATGAAGAATTTCATTGAGAATCGCCATCATCAACGCATACACACACACACACACGCACACACAAGACAATCTGTCTCTCTTTCACATTGTAGAATTTGAGACGTTGTCACGTACACGAATAAACGCGCGCGTGAATGAACCATGTGAACACGCGTGGGTTGCAGTCATAATTTTTTTTCATTTTCCTTTTTCTCTTCTTTTTTTTTTGCATTAGCAACAACTACGTCTAAAGACTTGGAGAGAGAAGAGAACCCAAAAAAAAATATAGATAAAGAACGAGGAAAGAAAAATGCGGAAGGAAAATGTTGTAAAATGTTAAGGAAATTGAATTGTTATATAAAACAATTTTTTGGTTAATCATTTCCCAACTCTTTTTCTTCAATGATTTTTCTTCTTTATTTATTTTCTCTCATTTCAACTTCCGGAGGATGAAGTATCTGTCTCATATTAATTACACAACTTATTTATGATAATTAATTCCCTTAATTAGTTAACCAAATATTTAAGGTGTAATAAAAATAAAGAAAAAAAAAAAATCATTGAATGAATCAGAGATGAATAAATAAATGGGTTGATATAATTATTTTAATATGTCAATTTAATTCACTTGTTTTGCAACATTAATAATTTTTATTTTTATTATTTATCACTATTATATTAATTAGCCGTGTAATTGTGATGATATAAAAAGTAGTGAGAATTGACTGTGTTTATTTGTAATGGAGCAGATGGACATGAAGTATAGAGAGAGGAAGCGAATTTTTGCGACTGCATAGTTTCATCATGTGAAAGAGAGTAAAACCAAACGCGACAAAGACAACAACTACGACAAATTACACATCTTGTACAACAAGAATTGCGGAAAGGACTTCTGGCGATGATGTGACCCTTTCCCACTGTGACATTACTCACATTCTTAGTGAATAACTCGATGGGAGGTTTATATACTAAAGAAAATATTCTCTTTAGAAGAAAAAATTTGGTATGTTATCAATTTTATTTCAATTTTCATTATATTAAAAAAATTTTATTGAAACAATTGTAAATTTCATCCCTGAATTAAATAAAAAATTCATAAATAATTAAAATAAATCCCATGAACTTTAAAAAATGAATCATTATTAAGAATTCACAATCATCAGCAATTTAAATATATAAAAGTAATGAAAAAATAAATAATGAGAATCAAGGTAGACAATTGTAGCTTACGATGCATCACATTGAATAATTGCAACATTTTTAATAATAATAATAATATAGAATTAACGTTCTATAATAAAATAAAATATAATAGTGACTGGTTGTCGAAGCTGACACTCAACAACAATCCGGTTCGTTGGCCTGCTTTCAATTTGAATCATTTGTGTCTCGTATTTCCCTTTGTCTCTGTTTGAAAATAAATTGCAAATTCTATTTCATATTTATCAAATAAATAACAATATCAACCCAAGTGAAAAAATAAATAAATATTAAATACACCAAGAAAAAAGAAAGTGTAAAATAAAAAGAAAAATTTGTTTCAATGATCAATCAATGATTAATTTTCTGCAATTTTTTTCCCCTCCCCTTGTTCAATAAATTCATTTCCTGTTGTATGAATAAGTGTAAGATATTTAGATAAATCTAAAATTGGATTATCATTCTCGAGTTCATTGACAAAAATAAACTGGTGATGAATAATCAAGTGGATGAACGTTTTATATTCAAGAAAACATTTAACTTCGTCATCTCAAGTGATACTTGATGATGAATCAAATACCGGAAGTGCCATCTTGATTTTAACACTTGACTAAATGTATCAGATCTAACATAATTAAAAAAATATTTTTCAACCAACACCAATCGCATTTTCAATCTTCTTTTCTCTTTCCCATTCATCTCTTTTGTTTATCATCATCATCACCATCATAATTGCAACCTTTCCCTTCTTTCTTCTCTTCACTGTACAATTTATTTTTTATTTCTCATTTGAATGAGAATTCATGGCGCGAAGATAATTACTTATTGTAAAAAAAAAAAAGTACATTCCTTTTTACTTTGCCACTTCACCTGTTGTCACAATTTTTCAATTCTTCACTCAGTGCAAAAATACAAAAAATAAATGAAATCATGAGAGAAAAATAAATATAAAGAAATGAAGAAACAAAAAATAATTACAGGAGTGTTTCAAACACACAATCTTTTGCTATGATAAGTTCTCTTTAGTACGATGACGTAAACATCCGTTTTGTTTACACAGCAATAAATGCGTATTTGAAAGGTGGTATAACAATGTCACAAAGTTTCCTTTTTTTTTTTATTGTTTAAAAATTGTTTTTGTTATTGTCTTTAAATATACTGAAGAATAATAAATCTTATACGCGACAATACTGCAAGGAATCACACAGTGTAGCAATATATTTTTATTTATCTTTCATTCCAAAATAAAAATTAAAAATAAAAATTCATTGACAAAAATTTTGATATTAAATATCGAAGAAAAAAAATTTTCAACTCTCCTACAGTTCATTTATAAACTCAGTTTCAGTTTCCTCTCGTCTACCAACAAGTCTATCGTAAAAATATCCCCGACCCACACACGTAATATTCGATTATACAACTCTCATGATAATATCCATATAATACATACACATACGTAAATAGTGAGAACATACACTCGAGAGCGCACGCGCTCACTACCGTCACATAAAATCTATTCGCATAGCGACCGACGTAGTGAGCTACACATAACACACAACGAAGTGCTATCGTGATACAAACGTCGGTAAAAACAAAAGAATAACCAAAAAAAAGACAGAAAAAGAAACGAAAAAATCATAATTACAATAACAAATAAAAATTGTTGAATAAAGCCACACCAATCGGCCAATTTTTTTTGCATTGTATTAAAAACACAAATAAATAAACGAAAGAAAGTCCGGAAGTGTATTGTGATTTTTGTTTTTGGCAAATGTCCAAAGTGTCTTATGAGTGATTGCAAATAAAAATTACGACAGTAACAGAAACGAAAAAAAAAATCACAAGACTATTAATCATCAGGTGAAGAGGATTTACCAGCAAATTCAATTGCAGAAATATAAACAAGTAAATACATTAAATTATTAATCCCCAAAATAATAGAAGAAGAATTTCCCACAAATTTTTCGCCCATTTAAAATGTTCTTCTTTCATCCAATTCCTATTTCACTAAATAAAATTAATAATTTTTAATACAACATAGAATTACCTTAATACCATATCTCACGTAATATAAATAATTACGTAATTGTACACAAGATCTGTAGCCTTGAAAACGAATGAATTATTTCATTTCAATATCGTAAGTTCGTGAGCAATGATTGAGATAAAAATTTCAAGATAAGATTAAGAAGATTGTAAGATAAAAAAAATATCCATAGCCAGTGGAATTTATCCAAACGATAATCCAACAAAATAATGAAAGAAAAAGAAATAGAAAAATAATCCAACGAATAATCCCAAAAAATACATAACAATTTTAATTTTATTAACTTTATTACACTTTAAGTGTTTATAAAGTAGAAAAATCAATAATTATAAAACTATTTCATGACATACATTTTTTATCTCACGTGATCCATTCACATGTGTTGCAATTTTGTGTGTTTATTTCCCTCAAGTGACCTTTAAATATTACGTCGAAGTTTACTACTCGTCCATACAACACACAAATACATAAAATAATATTTAAATTGTCTGTGTGTATAAATACCACACACACACACACACACACCCACTGAATATCTCATTCTAAATTGTTATGATAATTTAACTCAGTCGATACGTTAGATTAAACATAAATCGGCAAGGAAGTGATCATTATTGCCAACACAATTTGTACGCGCGGGAATTTATGGTATTTATGCTAATGGATTTTATCTTGTGTGTTGTGTGTTCAACCTGTTTTTCAACATGTATTAGTGAAGGTACATAACCACACGATAAATAAATTGCCTTGGACTTGACTCATTTGATCATACCAAGCAGTAATATTACACAAATATGTAAATACGAACACATAATATATATATACAAACGCAGTTAATTCCAAACACTACAGATGTCACTCACAATATTGTTAAATTAATTTTTATTCCCATAAATGCAATATCAAAAATGATCCAACACATTTTTTTGCATTCATTTTCTTCATTCTTAATCGTATTATTGATAAATATTAAACCTTGTTTTTGTTTTAATATTATTTATTTTAGAGTAAGAAATACAAAAATATGTCGTGCTCTTAACTTTTCTTAATAACAACTG
>JAPYZH010000246.1:0-157041 GCA_030523085.1 Meteorus colon | reverse complement strand
TGTCGGTACATGAAGTCCTGACATACTAAGGATGTCAACATAGCGTGGAATGAGAACATACTGAGTTTTAACAACTGATGTCCCCACCGGGCTTCCGTAAGTTGAATTAGCGAGTTTCCTTCGCATTACAGCATAAATATTCACACTAACGTATGCAGACATGCGTAGTGTGGTAGTTACTGTATCCTACTCGTGCGGGAAAATCCGTATGGATTCAAATTCAAGTAAAATTATGAATTCAATGATCAGACATCTTTATTCAATTCCAATTCCAATTATATCTTCACTAATTAAATATTGGATATGATTGGCAGTTACCGCATAGATCTTTTTCGTATAATAACTTGATAAAAGGAAATGCATTCAATCATTGGTAAAGAGAAATTAATGTACAAAAGAAATGCAAATCTAATCAGATAAAAATGGATTATTATGGAGTAGGATTTTGGAAAATAAAAATTGTACACAATTAATTGAACTGTTGAGTTTTAATGTCTATTTGAAATATGCATTTGAATCAATCTAATGAATTTTATCTTTGCAGCGTTATTATATTCTCATGGCGACGTTTTCCCTTTCTGTGTGCACAACAATAAAGACAATTTAGATACACGCATGCGTACACAAGCATGACGAGTAAGTGTAGTGGGCGCATGCGCGAAAGAGTAGGAGACAGTGGGAGTAAGCGAGTCGAATCGGGCACCGAAGGGAATTCTTTGGTCAGTTTGGCTACACTGTACAATTGTACATGAAATAATCTTCACCATTTTATAGCGGTGCCGTGTTGTTAGACACCGACCGTGTTTGCTTGCGAGCTTTAGATCAAACGTGTCAATTTGTAAAGTTTGAATAGAACCTCACTTTCGTGATGCAGACATTTAGTGTCATCGAAAAACAATTGAGATAAAATTTGAAACAGAAGGAGAGGTAATATTAAACATTGTTGAATGTATTTGTTACGAATTCTTTCATACAACAACGCAGTTGCTTGTGGCGCCCTCTAATCATTAGGGGAAAAACGATAGTGACAAACCTCGCAATTGACGGAAGTGCCCGAAGTGCATACGAATGCGCCCGATTATTTTGTATACTGAGAAAAAAAATAACTAGTGTTCAGTGATTCAGTCCACTGGCGTGTCGTCACACTTATGCGCGCGCTCATGTCGTCTGTGTGATATATGTGGTGTGATACTTTCTTTTACAGAGACACAGGGTCGTATTCTAGATAAATACGTTATTAACAAAGCCAAATAATATATATTGTTTATTTCTTCCGTTTGTAATATACGCAATGACGTTAAATTGAATTGGTAATTGAATATTATCGATCCCGATGTTGGTCGTAGGATTGTGCAAATGTAGTTTTCATGCTTTTAACGAAGACAGACACTGGGGTGGCAAGTTGTGGATACCGAAGAAAGCTTCAAACACGTTTGAAGCTTTCGAGGTCGGATTCATGGAACTATGAACCTGGATTCGTTATCTTTTACTTTGACACAGATCAGTTATCTGACTACGCATTTAAACAAGAAAAACTATCGTGGGAGCTCCGAGGAGATATCAGTCGTAAGTAGAAAAAAAAACGTTACTTTGACTTCAAGCGAAACTTCTCTAGCTTGTTCGCACAGACACTCACTAGTTGCCCTTTTCATTCTTTGTGTTGTGAACAATATTCATGAGATTCATTCACATTGACGAGGAAGAGAAGATATTCCTCAATATGTTTGTGCTAAATTGAAAAGAAATTGTGCATTTCATTTGAGATGGCTCGTCTTGGTTTCATTATCCACCATTCCTCTAACTACGCTTCCGGTTCAGTTCAGCAGGGACTCTGCAGAATCCTTTTCATCATGCTGTTGAAAAAACCTAGCCTCTAAATAATGTAACGAATTATTGGCGCGCATAAATTCGCTCAACTTCTTTTATTTTTCCGTGTAGAATAATTTCTTCGTTTATTAATATTTTATGTAGAAAATTAATATGAATGATGTGGTAGAATGAGAGATGCTTGGAGCATGTATGCAAAGCTGTTGAAGAATAATATTCATGTCTCTTAGTTAGTACGGTGGAAAGGTCTTGAGGCGGACAGACACTTGCTGCGCTGTTTGTTCTCTTGCATCGACTTTTCTACAGGCGAGCCTCCAAATTCCAGTTCTAAGGACTATTATCAAGTGCAACTGCTGAGGCAAGAGTGCATAAATCTTCTGGGTAAACCGTCCCTAGTATCTAATCTCTGCTACGCCATTGATCACCCTCTCCATCAACAGAAGGTAAGGCAGAATTTTGATTGTAAAATAATACTGCTATGGCGAAAGTGATCGGACATGTATTCACTTCAGCTTCTATTCTACTTTTTGCTGATTGGGATCTGATGATGAAAGTTGAAATTTGACAGTTTTATATTATTCTTACAGACTTTAAACCCATCGCCAAGGTTTTTTCTCCATTTACGACGTGTACTTGGTTTAACACTTGTGCAGGAGGTTGTATTTGCCATTGCATTGAGGCATTCGGAAAATACCGAATTACGAGCATTAGCTCTCGAAGATATTCGTAAACAATTACCGGATTTGATTAAGAATTATACCAATTCAGACAATAATAGTAAACAACAGGAAGAAGGACTTCACGATTCATCGCCTGAAGTATTACATCTGATCTTATTTGAAATATTGAAGGATAAAGATTTTTTTGGGTTATTGCCAGAAGCTAAGCAAAAATTTTTGAAGAATTTACGCCGCGACTTTCCCCGTGAACTGGTGCCAGTGGTGCTCGCACCACTTCTATATCCAGGCGACGGGGAAACTCGGCACGTGACAAACGATTTCGATATGGCTTCCAATCAAATGGTAATTATCTTTATACTTGATTCCATATTATGATTTATTTTTTTTCATACAATACTCAATTTTTCCTTTCGTCATATTCCATAGGATTCCAACTCTTTAGTTGAGTTAATAATGGAGCTTGGTTATGGGTTTACCAGTACAGTGGAAGAATGTCGATCCGCCCTGGCTGGCTTGGGTGCCCGAGAGATTTCACCACTGGCGGCAGCCCGTGTTTTGTCTCATATGGCACGTACTTACAACGGCCTTGATGACGCTGGTGGCTTGCAATCCTTTTGGGGAAATACATCCAGTAATTCCGATGCTATTAAAGACAAATCTTCCGATGGTAGTACTTCAACTACATGGAACGTCGAAGTTTTCATACAAACATTGAAAGAAATAGTAAGTTAATGCCCCTTATAGAATTGGTGTTCATATTCTTGTCATGCATTTCGATTAATTCATTTATTAATGAACCGTTACAGCAATCGACTCTTTCGTGGAATGAAGTCATTGTAAAATTGGACCATGGAGAATTCCATATCAAAGATCGTCAAAGTTTGAATCTATTAGTGACTGGTTTGCGTCTGGGACTGCAGCATCAAGGTTACCCCTTGGATATGTTCCCAGTCGAACTCTTCTATCGACACTGGGACAATGTCGAAGGTCAATTCTCACTTGTGCAACAAATATTGAAGAATCCCGATATTTTCTGCTTCGCTGACTATCCCTACCATTCAGTAACAGTTGATGTACTGAAAGCAGCACCTGAAAGTGATGGCAAAGAAGCACAAACATGGAGATCGCTAAATGTCGTTGAACTTTTATTACACATGGCTGAGCGGGGACTTTATGGGCCAGTGCAAGAAATCTTCAAATGGCCAATTCAACATTGCCCTGATGTGCTTGTTTTAGCATTGCTTCAAATAAATCCACCAATTACGATATTGCGGCAAGAATTGTTGAGTACACTTATGCCAATATTTCTGGGTAATCATCCAAATTCAGCAGTAATTCTTCATCATGCCTGGCACGCGAACAATGTAAAAATTAAGACAATAATAATGCACGCAATGGCTGAATGGTATTTGCGTGGTGATCATGATCAAACACGTTTATCACGGATTTTGGATGTCGCTCAGGATCTCAAAGCATTATCAGCGTTACTCAATGCACAATCATTTCCATTCGTCATCGATTTAGCGTGTTTGGCATCACGCCGTGAATATTTGAAACTTGAAAAGTGGTTTACAGATAAAATTCGAGATCATGGTGAAGTATTTGTTGCGGCAGGCGTTAAATTTCTCCAAAGACGATGTCCCCAAGTAATGGGTCCTGGCATGAAAGAAGACTCAACTATACCAAAAGCCAGTCAATTGCCTCAGGAGACGCTCACGACAATTCTTGCCTGTCTTCAAGTGTGTGCCGCCAGCGTATCGCAGGAAGTCTCTGAAGCCATAATGACAATGGTGGGAAATTGTAGTTTAATGTTGAGCAATGCTACAATGAATAGACCTCCACCGCCAGGTGTATTGCGACATCCAGTTCTCGATGCTTTCAATCCCACTAAATTGACGGGACCATTGTTCTCATCAAAACCTGTAGATAGTCTCGGCAATTTGAGCACGAGCCTTGCATCAATGGGTCTTGGATCTAGTCTTGGACCACCTAGCAGTTCGGCATTTAACTTACCCGGAGCTCTTGGTCCACTTGTTTCAGCACCTGGATCACCCTCGCGTCTCATTGGTCCATCACCAAATTCATTTCCAATGTTACCATTGTCTTCCCAATTACATTCGGGTCCAGTGGGAACTCAAGGTCCAACTGTGATACCCAGAACTGCGACAATAGGTGGAGTTGGTCGACCTGGACAACCCACTGGAATTGCGCGAAGTAGTATACCTGAAACGTCAAGTTTATTCCCGGATATGTCGAAAAATGTACCGAAAGAAATCGAAGACGAGGCGAACAGTTATTTTCAACGTATATACAATCACCCACCTCATCTAACACTATCAATCGATGAAATTCTGGATATGCTGAAAAAATTTCAAGACTCTGAAACGAAACGCGAGCGTGAAGTTTTCAATTGTATGCTCCGTAATCTTTTTGAGGAGTATCGATTTTTCCCACAATATCCCGATAAAGAATTGCATATCACAGCACAATTATTTGGTGGAATCATAGAGCGTGGGTTAGTTAACAGTTACATGACACTAGGACTTGCATTACGTTTTGTCCTAGATGCATTACGAAAACCTGAAGGCAGCAAAATGTATTACTTCGGTATCGCTGCATTGGATAGGTTTAAGAGTCGATTGAAAGAATATCAAACCTATTGCGATCATGTGCGAGCTATTCAACATTTCAATGAATTTCCACCGCATTTGATTGAGTATATTGAATACGGATTGCAAGGGCAAGAGCCACCATCAAGACCACAGGGACCTGTGCTACCAAAAACATTGACTGCTATTTTGACACCTGCCACAACCACTTATAAGACTATTACAACTACAACAATTACAACTAGTACAACTCAGTCAAAACCATCGACCACACCTACTACATCATTGTCATCACGACCATCCATCGCCAATGCCACCAACATTGATACACTTCTTGTAGCTACAGATAAAGAAGAAAAAATAACATCTCCACCCGAAAGTCTTCAAGATAAGACAGCGTTCATCTTCAATAATTTGAGTCAGCTAAATTTACAACAGAAATGTGATGAAATTCGTGAGATTGTGACTGAGGAATATTGGCCATGGATAGCACAATACTTGGTAATGAAACGTGCGAGCATTGAACTCAATTTTCACGCGTTGTATTCAAATTTTCTTGATTGTCTCAAAGTGCCGGAAGTGAATAAAATGGTTACACGTGAAACATTTAGAAATATCAGAGTGCTCTTACGAAGTGATAAAGGAATAGCTAATTTTTCTGATCGTTCTCTATTGAAAAATCTCGGACATTGGTTAGGTATGCTCACACTCGGTCGTAATAAACCAATTTTACAGATCGATATTGATATGAAGAGTTTATTAGTTGAAGCGTATAGTAAAGGTCAGCAAGAGCTGCTCTATGTCGTGCCGTTCGTAGCGAAAGTTCTCGAAAGTTGTGCCAAAAGTCGTGTCTTTCGACCACCAAATCCATGGACCATGGCAATAATGAATGTACTTGCGGAGCTCCATACTGAGCCGGATTTAAAATTAAATTTGAAATTTGAAATCGAAGTATTATGTAAAAATTTGAGTATTGACGTTGCTGACTTGAAGCCGGCCATTTATCTGAAGGATCCTGAGAAAATGCGTAATTTGGAGTATCAATTATCGCATGGCAATCGAAGGGGTGAAGCGTGCAGTAATCAACAACAGCAGCAGCAACAACAACAGCAGCAACAACAGCAACAACAACAGCAGCAGCAACAAGCACAACAACAACATCAACAACAACAACAGCAGCAACAACAGCAGCAGCAACAAGCCCAACAGCATCAACAGCAGCAGCAGCAACAACAGCAACAGCAGCAGCAACATCAACAGGCACAACAACAACAGCAGCAGCAACAACAACAACAACAACAACAGCAACAGCAAATTCAACAACAGACGAATCAAAGCGTAATGGATGAAATGGCCGGGACGACGAATTCAGGGCCAGCTGTGAGTCAACCATCTCAACAACCATTGAATACCACTCCATCTCTACCAACAGGGCCACCTGAACCACGCTTCAATTATATGGATATCAGTGTGACTGGCGTAGCGCACATTGCTCAACATGTGACAATAAACAATCAGTTTCCGCTCTTTCAAACTCATCCGCATTTGAAACAGTTCGTTAGGCCTGCAGTTGAACAAGCAATCCAGGAATGGATTCATCCTGTGGTAGATCGTTCAATCAGAATAGCACTGACGACCAGTGAACAAATTGTGCGAAAAGACTTTGCCCTTGACCCCGAAGAAGTGAGAATGCGTACGGCAGCGCGACATATGGTTCGCAATTTAACTGCTGGAATGGCAATGATTACTTGTCGTGATCAAATTCTTGCATCAATTAGTAGAAATCTAAAACAAGCTTTCGTCACGGCAATGATGGGATCAACGCCTCAACAAAAAGAACTCGCAGAACAAGCAGCCAATGTTGTTGCAGCTGATAATATGGAATTGGCATGTGTTTTCGTGCAAAAAACTGCAATTGAAAAAGCGATACCTGAAATGGATAAACGTTTGCTGAATGAGATAGAATTACGTAAAATAGCACGTCAAGAAGGACGACGTT
This sequence comes from Meteorus colon, assembly GCA_030523085.1. Lineage (NCBI taxonomy): Eukaryota > Metazoa > Arthropoda > Insecta > Hymenoptera > Braconidae > Meteorus > Meteorus colon. The sequence continues at coordinate 149,926 of JAPYZH010000246.1, read as the reverse complement.
ATTTCGATCCATTGGCTAAATATCAGGCTGAGCGCATGCCCGATCAAATTAGATTGAAAGCCGGCGGCGTAACACCACAACAAATGGCAGTTTATGAGGAATTCGCGAGAAATATTCCAGGTTTCGTGCCACTCTCCGAGCGTGAAACCCAAACATTTTTCATACCAAAACCGATTACAGAACCAACAGCAACGACTTTTGCAGCGAATCCGGTCGCAGTACCGAATGCGCAACAAGTTGCTGTTTATGCTTCCGCTGCTGTGAATAATGACGAGGTCGGAACAATGCTGGAGAAACTTGCGGGCGAGGTTGAATTATTATTGACTGCTATGGCCCCAGCAGCACCACCTGCACAGCATGCATCGCTTCACAGTCTACTTGAATCAATTATTCTTACGAGACGTTCCAGAGATGTTGGCGCTGCCATGACATTATTGAAGAAAGCAGTCGAGGGTCTCTTAGACGGTCCGTCTATTTCCAGTGGTGTTAGTGATTCTGAACTTGTACTACGTTATCGTGAACTTCATTTACGAATTTTGAAATGTCTCCAAGATCCACGTGCATATGGAATGCAATGGACTAATAAAAACGTCACACGCTGCTTAGCAGAGTGTAGAGATGAATTTAGATTTAACTTCGAAGCTGTTGACTGTTTGATTAGATCTCACCTCATAAGTTTCATTCAATTTGATCTTGCTTTGGCCCAAGCAATGGACGCTGGTAATGCCATGGCAACTGCTTCCGCGATGCAATTGATCCAATTATATTTGATTGATGAGAGACAAACCACACACGTCACGGAATCTGATTTATTCCATACTATTGAAATTCTGGCTAGAATGGCCCATCATCGAGCACCACCTGATGGCATCTCTTTATTTAGACTGACAAACTTGATTGATTCTCTACGTGCAAATCACGATCCAGGTGTATTTGCTGACCGTGCGCCCGCTGGTCCAACCGCACATATTCACTCTGGAATTCTTCAAGTTCGAGTAAGTAATCGAACATTAATATTGCAACGCAAAATTGACAAGAATCCTCCGATTTATATTGTCTGTCCTTGTTTGTTCTTAGGCTCGTGATTTCGACGATCCACCAGGTTTAATGGAGAAGACAGAATATTTATTACGCGAATGGGTGACGATGCATCACAGTCCAAATCATGCGCGTGATCCAACAAAAGCGTTTGGAATGTTCGTTCACCAAATGAATATTCATGGTATTCTCAAGACTGATGATCTCATCACTCGATTTTTCAAGTTGAGTACCCAAATGTGCGTTGATTTATGTTACCGTGCATTAGCGGAGACAAATGCAGCACCAGCAGTAGTGCGTGCAAAATGTTTCCACACTCTTGATGCATTCGTACGACTTGTGGCATTGCTGGTTAAACACTCAGGTGATACTAATAACACCCATACCAAGATTAACCTGTTGAATAAAGTTCTTGGGATTGTCGCGGGTGTTTTACTACAAGATCATGAGATGCGTGGAACAGATTTCCAACAATTGCCGTATCATCGTATATTTATAATGCTATTCTTGGAATTATGCGCACCTGAACCAGTACTTGAGGCTGTCAATTATCAAGTGCTCACAGCATTCTGTCATACCCTACATATTCTACGTCCAGCAAAAGCATCAGGATTCTGTTATGCCTGGTTAGAACTTGTTTCACATCGAGTTTTTATTGGACGAATGTTGGCAATAACACCACAGCAAAAATGTTGGGGGATGTATGCACAATTGTTGATTGATCTCTTCAAATATCTAGCACCATATCTTCGTAATGCTGAGCTCGCAAAACCTGTGATTCTCCTCTACAAAGGAACACTTCGAGTTTTGTTGGTATTATTGCACGATTTTCCCGAATTTCTGTGCGATTACCACTACGGATTTTGTGATGTTATACCACCAAATTGTATACAAATGAGGAATTTGATTCTCAGTGCATTCCCAAGAAATATGCGATTGCCGGATCCTTTCACGCCTAATTTGAAAGTTGATATGCTGCAAGAAATTGCACACGCACCCCGTGTATTGACCAATTTCGCCACAACAATACAACCATTGAATTTCAAGAAAGAGCTGGATTCTTACTTGAAAGCGCGTGCGCCCGTTACGTTTTTATCTGAATTGCGAAGCAACTTGCAGGTGTCTCAAGAAGCTGGCATGCGCTATAATATCCAATTAATGAATGCATTGGTGCTTTATGTTGGTACACAAGCAATTACATTCATTCGTAATAAAGGGCATACACCGAATATGTCAACAATTGCACACTCAGCACACATGGATATCTTCCAGAATCTTGCAGTTGATCTTGATACTGAGGGTCGCTATTTATTCTTGAATGCAATTGCGAATCAATTGCGTTATCCAAATAGTCATACGCACTATTTCAGCTGCACATTACTTTATTTGTTTGCTGAAGCAAATACTGAAGCGATCCAAGAGCAAATCACCAGGGTGCTTTTGGAGAGGCTCATTGTTAATAGACCACATCCATGGGGACTATTAATTACATTCATTGAGCTCATCAAAAATCCAACTTATAAATTTTGGACTCACGAATTTGTGCATTGTGCTCCCGAAATAGAAAAGTGAGTTTGATTAATTGTTAATTGAATGTTGCTTGATAGATCTCTCATTTATGGTCTTTTATTTTACAGGCTTTTTGAATCCGTGGCGAGATCATGCATGGTCCAAAAACAAGTGCAGCCTACTCCAGAACCGGAGATACCAGAGTGATAAGACGTTTTTAGATTTAAGCCATCATAACTGAACTCCTGTGTACAGTAAATTCGTAAATATTCCGCGTGTAAAAAGTCACTTATTTTATGATTAAGTGTGTATAATACTTTGAACAATAATTTTGTTTTTCTTTCATTTTGGCGAATCTATATCGAATCATCGTACATCAATCAAATGGATCATAGAAATGTAAGGTAAATAATAATACAATTGATATGTTACTATTTTAATAAAAACATCACTCAAAAATATTGTGTAAAAAGACAAATGTTAAGCGGGCGAACGAAAAAATGTAGAAAAGAGTAGAGAAAAATAGGCGAGTCTAGCCTAAGAAGATTGTGTCTTTCACATGGAATTTGTTTATAACAATGGAAGCGTTAGTGGTATTTCATATTGATAAGTGTTCAAGTACAAAAACCACTCTTCCAAGTGTGAAAAATATGAAACAATGAAGCACTAGAATAATTAATGTACCTATCATAATCTTAAAAAAAGTTAACAATGGTGTTCAGTAGACTTTATGATACAAAAAAGGCATTTTCTTTCTTTTAGTTCTGATCCAGTATTTACTGTATTTACTCATAATAAATGGCACAAGTTTAATATTGATCACGCTTTTATATAATTTATGTGAGCAACATGGTGATGGGTCCAATTACCAATAATGTTTGGAATCGCTTGTTTGAACAACAAAATTGGTGGATGATTGCAATTGCTATCTAGAAATATTAAATACTTCAAAAATTTGTTTATTTTTAATTATCAAAGAGACATCCAATTCGAAATTCCATTCATGGAATAGTTTCTTTCATACAACTTCATTAGCATAAACCAATTCATCAGTTTCTGAGATTTTTCCACCTGTATTTTAATTGCAATCTTAATTATTAATTGTTATCTATTTGTGGTATATGAAAGAAATTTTCACTGGAGGTTTCTTCTTTCTCTGTCTCAAATCAAATGAATGTGGCTGTCTGTGATGGGCTGATGATATCTTTGTCAATATCTCTGTCTAATACTGTTGACGTTTATCAGAAAAAAAATTTAATACCATTGTATTGACATATACAATCATTTATTGTGTATCTATCTCACTTCATAGTTGATGTAATTTGTCCAAGAGTACATCGCGCATCGAACAAATATTGTTTGATCAAAATAAGTGATTAAATTTTAGACAATAACATATCAATATAAATTCAACTGCGGACTTCAATAACCAATTCGAAGTCAATTTTTTCCCAATTTCCCATCAATTTTGTAGCAGCTTGCTATCAATCACTAATTAGAGTTTATGCAATATGTTTAAGGAAATACTAAAGTGAAGAAGAACAAGAATCGGATTTTTTGCGAAAAAAAGGCATATCAATATATTATATTCAATCATAAATAGGTACAGGATATGTACAAAAGTGTAAAACAATTATTCATCTTGACGATAATTGGTCGCGTGTGGCGTGATAAGAGTCACGTTCTTTGTCGGGGAACTTAGTTGGAAGATTTGGACTGTGTAAATTGCATTTTGCACGATACCTTATTCCTGCTACATCTACTTCATAGTCTCCCTCCAATACATACTCTTTCGTGACTTGTTGAAGTTGACCTTTGTCATTAATATTCTGTATGAATCCAAGACAAACCTGTAACTCAATGACACATATGAATCAACTTCAATTCTTCACTTTTTACTATGAAGTAATGTTCACAATATTATGAATTAAACGAACGATTGATGATTGTATCTCACCTGACTCTTGAAGGTGAATCCGTAACCAGTTGTAGTTGTCATACCACAATATTTCCCATTTCTATAAATAGGTTCACCACCCCAACACCAAGTATCGAAGTCAGCATCATGATCAATCAATATCAGCTGGACGTATTTACGTTTAACACCAACATCTCGTTGCTTTAATAGTGCGTCACGGCCTATGAAGTCTATGTCTTTCTAGAAACAAGAACGCAGTAACTGACTAAATGGAATATTCTCACAACGACATGGCTCTGTCTAATGGTTATCAACATACGTCGAATTTGACGCGCCATGAACGACCGCATTCTAATGGTGTGGTGAATGTGTCTAGATCTTGACCCCAGAATGCATAGAATTTTTCAACTCTCAGTGCACGAGTCGCATAATATCCAGAATGTTTGATTCCATATTTAGCACCCGCCTCAATTATTCGAGAATAAACATGAAGAGCGAACTAGATGGGAATGAAAATTGATATCGATTAACTATGAATATTCATAAATCATTTGTTTTATTTAAATTGAATTCAAGTCATACCTCATTCGGAATATACAGTACGTAACCCAACTCTCCAGTATGTGTCAGATTCATTGTCCGAATACCATTCGCCAAACCAACATCGAGTTCTTTGAATGTGAAAAATGGAAAATTTTTTGGACTGAGATCTGTATCAGTAAGTTCAGTTAATAGCGGCTTAGTCGCTGGTCCCATTATACAAATTGCCGTGTATGCCGATGTGACGTCTGATACAGCCACGGATCCATCAGCGGATAAATGTCGATTTATCCAATGTTTACAGCGAGTTTGTTGGATTGTTGGGGCAATCATCATATAACTAGAATATTTACGATTGATTGAACTATCTGTCGAATGATTGGAGTCGTCTCACATAATGCACTTACTGATTATGAGCTATTCTGGCTAAACTACAATCATTCTCATATCCACCTCGATGATTCTGCATCCCTGTATGAATAATACTGCCAACCGGGACATCGACATCATTGGAACATAAATACTGAAGTAAATCGACTACCTCTGAGCCACTTGACTGTAAAATTTGCATAGAGTGCTCAGTCTGGCTCATAAACTACTGGATTATCTGTAATGAACTTTTTTTTCTTACCCAAAGATCGATTTTTGTGAATGAAGAATAATCACTCAACCCAATTGTTTCTCGGCATGCGGCATATTCCCTTGCGACTGGATCAAACCATGGTGGTTTACCAAATGTATTTGTATATGCGATTTTGTATTTTCTTGACTCATCAATTGGATCCCGATCTGCAGAATGATACGATTGAGTCAGATGAAAACATAAATCTTGCTGTGATGACAAACAAAAGTTTTACCATCGTCTCTATCCGATTCAAACCACGAAGGCCTCTCGTATCCCATTACTTGTCCAAAGACAGCACCGGCCTCTTTGAGTTTCGGATAGATTGGTGACATACGAAGGTTCCGTCCAGTCATGAACTCTAAATGAGGATATTGTAATGCATAATGCATACTTGGTACTTCTCGAACACGATCGCGCAGGAACTTTCGATTATTGTGTAAGCCCAAAAATCTCGACACATCCAATTCATACATATCTACTGGTGCTGCACCATTAACAATTAATTCTGCTGTGGCTCGTCCAACTCCACCTGCTGCTGATACACCAATTGTCTTCATACCCGCAGCAATATAATAATTCTTAATTTCAGGCGCTTCACCAACAATCCATTTGCAATCTGGTGAAAAAGCTTCGGGACAATTAGAAAGCTTCGCTAATTCTACATCGCCCATCGATGGTATTCTATGAAGCATCTGCTCCAATAGCACATGGAAATGATCCCAGTCCTCTGGTAGGTTTCGTTCACTAACACTTTCTAGAAAAGTTAATTCTTTATTATAGTTATTATGCGAATAATAGATAATTGACTTATTTAACGATAAACAAGTTCAAGAAAAAAATCTGAGTCTTATGGATTTACATTCATGGCTAACCAGGTATAGTTCCATCTTCATATGCCGGTTTAGCTAGTGGTTCGAATCCGCCAGCGACTAAACATCCATTATGTTCTCGAAAATAAATATAACCATCGAGGTCACGAATTACTGGAGTCATGGGATCTATATTGGAGAATTTTTTCGTGTGCAGATAATAGTGTTCGACAGGATGTAAAGGCACCTGCGGAGTTTATCCATTTATATTATCACTTCAGTTATAAATTGCCAATTACACACCATACTCAGAATTTTTCTACAATATACCTTCACATGTGGTGCACTCAGTTTTCCAACGTTCCTAGCCCAAAATCCAGCACAGTTTACAAAATGCTCACACTCTATAGAACCACGAGTCGTCTCAACACTCGAAACGTATCCATCAGTATTAATTACTTTCAATATTTTACATTTTTCAATTACTTGCACACCTAAAGAATATACCATTATATAAACAACTACATCATCATGAAATTGGACTAATAAAATTCATATACCTCGCTTCTGTGCTTCATTGATCAAAGTTAAACATGTTTGATATGGATCAGTCACACCATCACCAGGAATCCAAATACCACCAATCAAATCATCCACTCGCAATAACGGACACAAATCTTGAGCTTCTGATGGCGTGACCAAATGGCATTCAATATCACGAGATCTACATAAATAAATGGGACCATTATGAATATTCATAACAGACTCGTCAATCATGAATAACAAGATCATTTCTCAACGTATGCTTACACAGCTTGAGCTTTCATTCTTCGGAATACTGTCATTCTATCTCGAGTTCTAGCGAGACATAAACTTCCACATTGCTTCCATCCTGTAGGCAACCCTTGTTTCTCCAAATCCTTATAAAGTGCAATACTGTCTTGTGTAAGCTTGACTTGGGGATAACTAGGCTTAAATGCACCAACTAGACCAGCCGTTTGCCATGTCGTTCCTTCGCCAATTCTAAACCCAAGTAAAATATCGTCTAATCAAATCATTCTTCATTTTTACATCGAATTTTCGAAAGCCATTTCACCTTTCACTCTCAAGTATCACTGTGTTTGGTCCCAACCCCAGAGCCGCAAGATGATATGCAACTGCTGCGCCCATTATACCACCACCACAAATAACAACTTGCTTATCCTTTGGAAGTAATGGATCGCGGTCTGTTGTTAACCCACGTATCACTCGACATCCTGGTGTAATTGATACGCATTGTGGTTTCAATAATGTTCGCCAATACAGGATATTCAGCTTTTTACAATAACTCGGTGTTTTGCTCCACATTATGCCCACAGTACTAATTGATTGAATGAAGTCGCGAATTTTTAAGTTTCATATACGTCTATGAAATTCATTAAAATTGATCATAACATTGATGTATCACCATGGAACTAATTTTTGAGGTTATGTTTATATCAATAGAACACTTCACCGATTTTCATCGTATATATGACCTTGCGATGGCGATAAAAAATTATTCCGTTCAAACACAAATTAAATTGACGAATATTAGTAAAGAATTTGATTGTTTAGATAAAAAAAAACATGACTTGATGAACCTCAGAATGAATATCATGTACAAGTAAACAGTGTTATCATTTCAGGAGACATAAAAGACGGTGCAAATATATGCATCTGCAAAGTGAAAAGCTAGGTCTATTTTGCTATAGAAAACGAGCACACCGATGATAATGGATCATATCAAAAAATACAGACGTCCATAGAACTAGAAGCCCAGATCCAGGTGGACCTGATCCCAGAATTGGAAGTGATAACCTCAACAAGTAGGCGGCACTACCGTCTATCGTCGATATCTATGCTAGAACCGCAATAACTTCCCTTCAGCGATTTGGCATGTATTGAGAGAGAAATTAAATACGCTATCATTGATAATTGATGGGAAATTAGAATGCTTTTATTGTTTTCCATTCAAGTGTATTACATAGGTATGCAGAAAGATCCGAGGATTGTTAGTATAACAATATTAGCAGATTAAGAGAAAAAACACTAGATATTCGTATCTGTAGAGAGAGTGAAAATCTGGAAATTTTACATTGTGTGAGCATATTCCCAATAACTGCAAAAATATATATATACATACATATATAGTTTTGTATTGTATATGTATAATATTTGTTTCTTATAATTAGACTGAAGAAATCAACAAAACCAGCTATGTGATGCTTTTTCATAAAATCAAGTACATCTTTTTTTGCCCTGTTTTGACTGACACATCACAAAATAGATTTGGTGTAAATTTCATTGAAATTTCGATTCCCTATTGAAGTTATCGATTAATAACAGTTATGGTTGGCGTATGGCTTCATAAGGCACTGATATAGCACTTTGTTTCTTCAATAATAATAACAATAATGACAATAATTCTTCAACAGAATTGAACTCGTTCTCCTTCAGCTGTGCAATTGTGTAGTTATTTTGTTATTGGAATGTATTCCAAAGAAGATAATAAAATTAACTCTACATACACTGCTTTGCCGGGTTGCTAGTATTCAAATTTGGAAAATTTTTCGATTTCCATATGTTCTATGTATATATATATATATACATGTATTAAATCAGTCAAGATCAATTCAGTTTCTAGATAAAAATATGAAATTATAGAGATATAAATATTAGTTGCCTTGTAATTTGTTATCATATAGGTGAATCTTGTGCATAAATTTTCGCCCAAACATGATTGAGATTCATCGTTTAAAAATTGTCTGAAGTGAGAGAAAAAAATATTTTCGAATATTGTAAGGAAAGATTCGTTATTCTTGTTTCTGTTTCATCTCGATTCTTCCTTATCTACCATGGCGTCCAAGGTATGCCTTGCAATTTGGACACGTATGATGAACGTCCATGCACTCATCAATGCAGCAGGGAATCAAACAACATCCAAGGAAGCATCTGCAATGAAACACAGATTAAAAAATCTATTCACCGATTTTGACCGTGACTACGGAAAAAACAATTTGCATTCATCCCACCCAAGTAATGCAATAACCACGCCAGATATATAAGCAATCATTCCTGGCTCTGTTTTAGTTGCTGTTTCGATTTCTGCATGACAATGAGGGCAGATAGTATGTGTTGGTCCAGGTCCCAACGGAACTATGGTCGTAACTATGGTAGGTCCGGTAACATCTGGCAATAATATGAAGATAAAAAAAAAGGTTAATCAATTTAATTATAAGTGTATATGTTTATTCAATTTCTCAGCGAAATCCCAACAAAGCCATAGAACTAACATGTTGGTGCTGGAGTGAATGGACTGGCTGGTGGTACACCGCCTACACTCTGAAAGTAACTGGGCGGTGCTGATGGTGGGGGTTCATCATATGAAGGTGGTGGTCCATTTTTGTACATGATGAAGAGTGTTTAGCTGCCTACAAAGAAAAAATTCCATTAAATGTAACCACAATTTAGCACACCAATATAACATTGAACACATCCGAATTGCAACTACTCCAATACTACAATTTTCAACTCATAATTGATATCGCATATGCTGACATAATTAAAAATCAATCACTCCCTAAAAGTCTACTTGAAGAAAAAATAATTTAGAGGTTTCTCTACCAAAATATCAATGACAAAATCTATTCAGACACTTGAATGAATGAAAAAACGCCGTACTGCGAGTAATGGTAACTTCTTAAAGACGTTTACGAAAACGTTTCAAGCATGAATGTGACTGGTTTCCTAAATATATACACGACCTAATTACAAAATTAAAAATCCCATGAATGAGCAGTATTGAGAACTGAAAATAAAAGAATGTAAAATTTGATTAAAAGTAAAAAATAACAATGACGACATAAAGACATGAAAAAAAAGAAAACAAAAAAGGTTTCAAGGCTGTCTGTTTATACGATATGATCGATATATACACACATATACATATGTGCACAACATGAGATAATCAGTGTTTACATATTTGAATTTACCCAGATGATGTGAGCCAAATATAATCAGATATTCAATGACTATTACACACAACTACCGCGTATAGCCAATAGTCTGTCGTAATGTCAGTAATAGCACTGATTTACTACACTATAATTGTAGAAACTGCACAACTTCACGGCCGCGCAAAGACGCGGTTATCTATCTATGAATATGTGTCACATACATATACATCTACGAATCTCAGTCTATATAAACAGTATACATGTAGACGCATATACAACATAACCTCACATTGCACGCTGTTTATAAAACTACTATATAGTTAGCAGGGCAAAAACTGATATTCAATCGAGACTATGTTCAATCATTTGGGAATATTTAAAAATATGATTTTTTGATTTGAGAATTAGTAGTTTTTGAATTGTTAAGATAAAGTCCATGATTTGATTCGAAACAGTGTTTGAATCTTGCCGCCATATTAATCGATGAAGTCAGCTTCTCAGTTCTTCATACCGACATTTCAAACATGACTTTGAATCTCTAAGGACTTACAATGGGAAAACTGAACAGAAACTTATGAAATTTCATAAGGGCGTTTGAGGTCTGATTGTTCATCGAAGTGCGATGTAACTTTTTTAATCAACAATGAACAATGTTCCTACGTTAATTCTTTGGACAAAATTTATTCAAGATGTTAATTTTACAGAACTGGCATTGCTCACGAAGAAATGACGCGAAACGCCATCTTGAACTTGTCTGAAAAATTCACATGTTGTTATCTACTATTGTGGTAGGTAAATAATAATCAACATTCGATGCGGGTGTTCACATATTTTTGTTGCATATCGTGTGTGCACGATATTTCTCAGATATTCCTCAGTACAACTTTACAACGCAAAGTGTGTACGTGAGAATTTACATCCTTGTAATGTGAATGGTATTTCACATCAGGAATATCGATTCTTCCTACGATATCATACTTATATACATATTCGAAATATATATATGCATTTAAATTATATGTGTGCATAGTGTTCATTTTAAGGCCAAGAAAATCAGTAGACACAGCGAAATTATAGAGAGAAAATGCAGAAGTTCGGGATGAAAATGTATCATTTTCATCATAATCATCATGATCAAGATCACCACAACCAACACGAATTGTTGCAAATTATATATTGGTGTTGAAAGTTTATATATACATTGAGACGAAGAGAAGCAAGTGATAGGTTGAAATAATGATATTCTCATTCAATTTTTTTTGTAAATATCGATAGCATAATCACTGACCCCCCCCCAAATTTTACAAAAATATCAGATTTGTATTTTCATTCTCTTCGATATTATTGTTATATTTATTACGATCATTATGAGCTTTTGTGTTCATTGTGAATGAAAGACTGCAGATGTTTCACGGTGGAGGAAGAACGGGATCTTCAAGGTCCTTGACTGTTGTATTATTCTATTAATATTGTATATATATATATATATATATACATATAGGTGTATATATATAAAGGAAATAGTGTGTGAGTTTTAATTTTATTCGTGTCAATTTTGGAGTGGGAGAGATCTCATCATTTTGTGAGTGAAATAATTTGACAAAGAGAAGAGGACAAAATGGTATTAGGTAGAAATGATAAAAGAAAGAGGAAGGAGGGTGACCTGGTGGACCTCATGGATCCACTCTCAGAGTCTCCCAAGAGGTATGAAATGTTTTTGTATACTGACCCCAAAGTTTGATTTTTATAGTTATTATGGGAATAATTCATTTTTTATTGTTTCTAATTTCCAGGGCTAAAGTTCATGCCCAGCGAAAATTTGCTCAAGGTGCTGCAAATGTGTTCACTTTGCCTCAAGCTCTTGTTAAAGAGAAAGAAAAGTCCAAACCGGCCATGGTTACTGAATTGATAACACATAAACGTCCTAATACAGAGGACTTTTTAACGTTTCTTTGTTTTAGAGGTATTGAGATATATATCATCTGGTTCAGCTCAATCGGGCCATTATATTTTAATGCAGTAACTATTTATATTTGATTTATATTCAAATTTTCAGGCACATCGATACTGCCGCCTAGCTTGAATTTTTTCAACGTGGGCACCAAGAAAGAAAAATCGGAGACAAAGTCATCAAGGAAGCAAAACAATAATAGTCAGTCACGTCCGAATACGCCCGCCACACAAATTAGTGTAGCTAAAACTGAATCGAATCACAATACAATATCTAAAACTAACAAATCAACTGATGCAGAAAAGAAAAAAGTAGCGAATGATATTCCAAAGAACGTGAACAAATTTAAAACAGCAACATCAACAATACAAGCATTGAAGAAAAAATATCAGGAGCAACGTTTGGCTAAACAAAGGATTGAAAATAAATTCAAGACTCAATGCGTAATGAGAACACGTTCAGCAACTGGCCAAACAATACTGAAACCCACGAATAAATTAACATCAAGAAAATTGCTTCGACCAATTGAACCAAAACGACATTGTTTACGTAGCAATACACTTATGGAAAATTCACGCAAAGTTATTCCCCAAAAGAGTAAAATCATTGCGAAAACGAAGAAGAAACCTGTTATTAAAAGAGATAGCAGTGAATCATCTTCAGAGTCATCATCAGAAGATGATCGTAAAACGGAAACAAAAGTATCAGCACAGCAATCTAACCGATCGGTGAAAACTAACAAAAAGCTTGTTTGTGCGAGAACTAAATTGGAGTTACGACGAGTGACACGATCGCACAGCGAAGTAGTTTCATCAAATCATCAATTGAAATCGCAGCGCCCATCGAGGAAAACAAAAGAGGCTGCTGCTGTTTATATGGAGATACTTAGTAGGAAATTAGTGAGCCCAGATTTGGAAGTTGATGGAAATTTATCGATGGACAGTTATCCGGAATTACCGAATGCTCGACGAACCACACGAGCAGAAAATGAAATGAAAGCTAAAAATAAGTCAAATAAAGTTAACAAAGACACGAAGCGTGATGCATCAATTGGTAGTAAAGCTGGTGATAAATTGAAGTCTGAAAAGAACTCATTAAAAACTAAAAAACCAGTTAAACCGCAAAAATATTTTGACACTGAGGATGAATCTGTGAGCTCAGAGGAAAGTAATATTGCACGACCAATGACACGACGCAGTAGTGCTCATATAGTTGCACCATCATCAAAACCACCTACTAGTCGGAGTTTACGTTCATCAGTGAGAAACTCGCTGCAAAAAGCTGTGATTACTCCGAAGCCATCACCACGAGATATTAAAACATTCACGAAAAGGAAACGTGAACAGACCATTAACAAACCCACAATATCTAATGAGAAAACCACAACTGTAACAAAAGAGAAAAAATCAAAGAACAAAGGAGAGTCTCAAGAATCCGAAGATGAGTCATTAGGCTCTGTATTGAATAAAATGAAGAAAAAACGCGAATTAGCTGAAGCAATTGCAGAGAAAGTACAACAAGAGAAAAACACACAGAAAAATGTAGAAGTAACAGTGAAAATCGATCCTTCGAAAGTATCAGATGATGAGGGATCTTTCCGCGGCTTTACGACGAAAGCAATAACGAAAGTGTTAAATTCTTGCATTTCAAATGCAAGCGAAAATGTGATAACACTCGAAGAGAATGATTCAAAACCAAAGGTGCTTGAAATGCAAAAAAATGTATCGCCGGCGATTGCTTGGCCGAAAGAGAATAAATATCACAAAACTGAAATTCTCCCGGCTCTGATTCCACCAACAGATATTGTGAAACCTGAGCAAAAAGAATCATTATCATCTAGCAATGCCCAAGTAGGATCTTTATCTCCCATACCCAGTCTATCAGAGTCCGAAAAGAAATGTATCCATTTAGTAGCAAGCAGTCCTACTCCTATCATTGATATATCACCAACAGCGACTACAGGTCGAAAAGAACGTGTGAATATGTCCACCGAACAAATCGAAAAATGGTTGAATGAAAGTTCCATGGCGAAAGACGAGATTAATGCCGAAATGGAAACAGTATCAACATTTTCATTTGAAGTTTCGGAAAAAAATAAATCGGATATGAGTCATTTGTCTATTCCAACGCGCATTCAACATTTAGTGAGACCAGTAAATGTGGCGATAGCAAAAATGGCAGAAAAAATACTTCCAAAGAATCGTCGTGGTGGACACATGACAGGAACAACAATGGTTACTGGCACAGGAATTGCATTGGCTAAGATTCCATCGACTACTAATCTAATTCCGACGAATAGAAATAAAATCAATGCTGATATTAAGGAAATAATAAAAGGGCGAATTGCAAAAGCGAGTGTTGTATCCATCGCTAATAAAGATACAAGTGCATTCGATGACAATAGTGATGTGAGTTCACGAGCTGATGGAACAACATCTACAGAGGGATCTCCTGATAAAAAACTCCTGGAGAAGAAACCTATCTATCAACAACGTAAGACATTTTTACCAAAAGTGAAGGAACGAAAAGTTCCGATACCAAGTATTAATGCGTTTTCACCAGAAAATGAAAGTAGTGTTTACGCATTTGAGAGTGATCCAGAAGCGCCTGTGAGTACACCATTCAGGAGAAAGCAGCGTGATAGTAAATCGGGGACATCAGGGTCGTCAGATATGGAAGCATCACGTGCAGAAAGTGAAGATGGAAATATCAAAAGTCCTTGCAAATTGACGGAAAAAGATGAAAAAGATGAATTTACAAAATCGAAAAGTGTCGGTACAAGCAGTGACGATGTCGAAGATGATTCAACCAAATCAATTCACTCATCTAATGATATTCCAAATCAAATAAATAAGTTTCAAATGCCAGAAAATTTCCGAAATTCATCAAATATTCAACTTTTATCACTCAATAAAATTCCAAATGTATGGAATAATGTCAATTGCAGTGCGTCCATTGCAGTTCAAGTGAATTTTGATGATCAATCACAAGATCAACAATTGAACGTAGATGGTGGACAACAAAAAAGCACGGAAATATCCACGCAAACTGAAAGCAACAATGAGAATGATGATGACAGTGATGCACATGTATTTTACATCCCTTTGCAAACTGTCGCGAGAAATGGCCCGAATATGGTCCCGGGGCAGCCACTTATTCAAGGCGTAGCCGTTAAACTTGGTACAGAAGGACCTAATGGACCTAATCAACGGGTATTATTACGAGCACAATTAGTGACAAAACGACCAATGGCCGTTGCCCGTTGCCCACCGATTGGAACAGTACAGCCAACCACCAGAACACCACCGTCCGGAGCAAGTGATCCGCTTCCATCAACATCCACTGCATCGACTACTCCTATACCACCGATTGTACCTACAGCCCCGATCGCATCATCTTCGCCGCAAATTCAACCATCAATAGTTGCTGATATTGAGAAAACTACGGACAATAAGCAACCACCAACAAAGAACACCTCCAATGCCAGCATAGATAAAGTTCAAAAATCTCCGAAGGTATCGCGTGAAAGAAAGAGCTCAATTGAATCCACAAAAACCACGAAAAAGAATCAATCAAAAGCCAAAAAAGGTGCTGATTTGATGGCAACTCTTGATAAATCATTTCCGAGTATGGAAGAGCAAGGCGAGGCGCGCCTGGTTGAGGCTCCCACGTTTCATCCATCGGAAAAGGATTTCCAAGATCCATTGGAATACATAGACAAAATTCGTCCGATCGCTGAAAAGTTTGGGATATGTCGTGTGGTACCCCCATCCAACTTCAAACCGGAGTGCAAAGTATCAGATGACATGCGATTCACCGCTTACAATCAATATATACATCGTATGCTTCATCGTTGGGGTCCTAACGTCAAAGAAATGATGGCAATCAAGAAATATCTAGCAACACAAAGTATAACATTAAATCAACCACCATGGGTGGGTGGTATGGAGATTGATCTCCCACATTTATATCAAACTGTTCAGAGTTTGGGTGGTTTGAAAGAAGTTATTGAGAAGAAAAAATGGCAGAAAGTTGCCGATGGTATGAAAATACCTAAATCAGCACAAGATCGCGTTACCAAACTGGATGATATCTATTGCAAATATTTATTGCCATATGACACATTGTCGACAATGGAGAGAGAAAAATTATTCGATGAGGTGGAAATGGAGTGGAAAAAACGTGAGAGCAAAGCTTCGCAACGACTCAATGAATCATTGTCGACTGATAATGAAGACGATGAAGACGAAGATAGCTCAGATGAAATAGAGGAGTGCATTGTAAAGGGAAGAAATATGCCACTCAATGCATTCTATCGAATTGCACGTAATACACAACGAATGTGGTTTGGCGAAAATCAAGGAACGGCATGTGAAGCTGACGGTGCATCAGCTACAGAAGTTGAGAATGCATTCTGGAAACATGTAGCTGAACGTAAACGTCACGTTTGTGTTCATGCTGCCAGCATTGATTCGAGTGGTCGTGGATTTGGGTTTTCAGTAGCTAAAAATAGTCCATTTGCGCGTCATCCATGGAATTTGAAAGTATTGACAAACAATGCAGGCTCGGTTTTGCGTGCATTAGGACCATTAATGGGTGTAACTGTGCCGACCCTTCATGTGGGAATGCTTTTTAGTGCATGTTGCTGGTATCGCGATCCACATGGCTTGCCATGGATTGAATATTTACACACTGGTGCGAAAAAAATTTGGTATGGAATTCCAAATGAGCATAGCGATACATTCAGAGAGGCGTTATCAAAAATGGTGCCACGTTTCTGCAAGAATAAGACTATTTGGTTGCCATCTGATACAGCTATGGTTCCACCGGAAATGTTAGTTAATAATGGTGTACCATTGTGTCATACAGTTCAAGAACCTGGACAATTCATCATCGTATTTCCAAAAGCTTTCACATCGAGTATTTGCACCGGATACGTTGTCAGTGAAAGTGTATATTTTGCTCAGACAACGTGGCTGGAGCATGCTGAACAAATTTTCAAGGTAATGATCAGTTCAAATACTTGTCACTTCTATATCTGATAATTATATAGGATTCATTTGATTATTATTCTGTTCCACAGGATTTACAAGATAGTTGTGAACCATCAATGTTTTCTTTCGAGCGCCTACTTTTCAGTATCATCAATGATTCAAGATCGCACATTGATATTCTGAAGCAGGTGAATGACATTTTTTAATAATTGCCATGATGAAGAGTGCAATGAAATTAATAGATGTATCTCATTTTTTCGTTTCGTATTATATGTCGCAGATTCTACCAGCAGTTGCGAAAATACGCGAAAGAGAATTGAATTATCGGCAAGAATTAGAGTACTATGGATTGACGAACAAAGAAAAATTGCCATTGCCAGGCAATGGTAAACGTAGGAAGGGACAAAAAGTGAAGGAAGACGAGAGTGATTACGAGTGTGAAACTTGTCGAGCAAATTTATTTGTCTCATTAGTGAGTAATTCGCAGGACGACAGTGCTTATTGCCTTCCACATGCACTACAATTAATCGGACGCAAGAAACAAGTCCTTAAACATTGTATATTGAAGTATACATATAGTGAGGTAAGCAATGAAGTTGTATAAGGATGACGCGTTTTATTATTAAAAATTGATATTCGAATGCTACAGAAAAAAAATATTAATTCTTCTGCTTTCAGGACGAATTGGATGACTTGATTCACAAGCTAGAGGATAGAATCGAAGCCAAATTGAAAAAGACTAATCAAAACAGGCATATTAAGTAAGACTGCATTTAGTTTTATTTATTGAGAGTAATTTAGGTAGCAATTATTTAACAATTTTTGCTTCGCAAAAGACTTTGTGACTTTTAGCGCAAAACATAGGCATATATATATATATATATTATACATACTCTTAATTATTTATTATGATGCGTACAAGATGCTGTCGGGCAGTAACGCGATGACTATTCATTTCATTTGTTTTAATTTTATTTAAAGTTTTCACTATTACTCACAATAGTAATTTGATGCATCACAGTAGTTTTTAATGGGAATAGTTAGTCGGAATTTATTTGACAAGTTGGCGTTTGCCATTTTTATCTGGCAGGTTAGGATGAAAAATTATTCTGATGACGTCGTAATGTCGTAGAAGTGCCAAATTTATTATAAATATATAATGTGCGTTGAACAGAAAAAGACAAACAATAACAATAAAAATGTTTAATTCTCTGTGTTCCGTTTTCTGTTAATGTCTCTTTCTGCTATCACGCTTTCTAACGTTTATTATAAATCTTTTATACAATATAAATTTTCTTTCATTAAGATCGGTGGATATTTCATCGTAATCTTCATCAAGAATAATGACAAATTCACAAAGCGTCTATTTGTTTGAAACCTCAATGTGAAGACATGAGATGCGATGAGTGATTTTTGGCCTGTTTTTTCCAAACTTTCTTTTTATAATTTTGTACATAAACTAAAATTACACGTTCAGGCGCATACGAATATTTAATGCTTCTCACATGTTAGAATCAGTGAGGATATATTCTATGAAAATACTCTATGCTGGATACAATGAACGAAAGTTAGGCTTGGAAGCCTAGACATCTTTATAATTTGTCTCTCATAGTCCTTATTCTTTGCACAATTTTTCTAGAGTCTGGCACTCAAATGTGGTACTGAGAAAATTCGTATACTGTAATTGTTGATTTCAATTTATAGAATAGAATGACCGCATAAATTGTGCGATTGTTTTCATTTTTTCATATTGCCTGAGCAAAACAAAATAGATATCTAATCAGAGATTTTTTCACTGTGAAAAAGAATCCATAATTCTTTTATAGAATGATAATCTTGGAATGACGTGAATGAAATAATAAGTCTATACTGGACAATCCAATTGAACAAGATAAAAAAAATGGAATTAATCATATATCATTTTCAATACAAATGAAAAAGAAGTGGCAACTAGAATTATTAATGCTATGACTGTTCGCGCCGTTGTAAAATATTGAATAGAACTTCTGAGGTATCATCTTTCTCTCCATCATTATCTTCATCATCTGTGCTGAAATTGGAATTCAATAGATTGGTCAATGATGTTGATTTCTCATTCAGGAGAGGTATACTTGTTTCACGACCGTCATCGATACTAGAGCCATTAGTGATAATTGAACTTGAATTCAATTCGAAATGCTCCACAGTTTCTCTTTTGCTCGCCAATATTTTCTGTGTAACATGCAAAACAATTCCACCGACGCATAATAATAAACCAAAGAAATTCAATCGGTTCATTCGCTCGCCTTTGAATACAAATGCCAATACTAACACGAATATTTCCTGCAATAAATAATCGTAAATTAAATTCACTCCGAATTTGAACACTCTTGGAACGTTTCAATTCGCTTAATGTTCTTTACCTTTATCACGCCAATAATCGACAAAGTAAGACTAGAAGTGTGGGTCACGACCGTAAATTCCGCGAGTTCCATACAAAATGCTAAAGTCGCGCCACCAAATATAGCAGCGACTGTCAAGGATGCATGTGGTTCACTCCAATCAACCTTTTGAAAATCCGTGTAACTTTTTGCACCTGAAACATTCGATGAAAATCATCAGTAAGAGCTATAGAAATTAGATCAATATCAATAAATACTGGAATGGACTACAGATACCTTCGAACCACGCAGCAATAGGAATTACAGCAAATAACATCCACGGTTGCATATAATACATCATATCAATGGGACTTTCAAGTCCTAGTTTAGATTTTTGCATTATCAATTGTGCCATTGTCCATCGTAATCCGCTTGTTAATGATGCCAATAGACACAAAATGAAACCAAGTACATGAAATTGGCTAGATTTATATGTAAACATTATCAAACCGCTTGATATCATGACTACAACGCCTACGAGTGACCACGACTGCAATATGAGAAATATTCATATTTAACACGAATTTAGTAATCGGAAGTATATGTGCTCACTATTTTTATTCATTCACCTTTTTTTCTAATTTGAAAATTAATGCAAAGCCCAGAATAAAAAGAATAGTGGTCGATTTCATTGTAGTATAGCTGAAACATAAAGAAACAATGTTACTCCAATAAATTGATAATTTATGAATGATAATAAATTCATTCTTATCTAAAGTAAATTTACAATGAGATGGCAATTAATGAGAGCGCCCAATTGGAAAAACCGACATCAAGCCCACTGGCAACACCTGGTGGTGCCAGGGCTGTCACAACACTCTGCCACGTTAAACATACTTGCTGATGTCCTCGTTTACATTTACGAATTGTCCTTACAAATGCTGATAGAAAAAATTTGACTAGCATATGGCAAATGACTACTCCAAGTGGATAATTGAACTCCTAAAATAACAAAAGTATTTCATTCGTTTTTCCATTCATAAATATCCAACGTTTTGTAATATTCTCTTCCCATTCATACTCACATGAACATGAAGTAGCCACTGCTGATAAAAAGTAAGTCCTACAGATAATAAAAAATAAATGGCAATTATGATTAGCGATTTTCCATAACTATTAAATAATGTTTTTTGTGTTTTGAATGTGGTTTGATATTCTTCTGCATGTTGTAAATAATAATCCACTGTATCTGTATCGTCTCTGGCGAGTTCATATTTTACATTTGATCGTGGCATTATTCATCAACAAAATATATTTATCAAGAGATCTTTAATACGTTTTCTGTCGTCAACTTCTGAACTGCATACTCAATATATATATTAATTTCAATATGATTCTTATATCGCTTCCTGAAATGCAATATGGTAATTAAAATTTTATCACCAATCGCTAATGGACATTCACTCTATTTATAACAATAATAATACCAATAGTAATAATAATAGTAACAATGATAATAATAACAATAATAATATTATGAGGAACAACTTCGAAAGTGAGAACATCAATAATAATAAGCATAATTTTTACCTTCTTGTAATGATAACAAACACGATGTTGTAATGGAAAATCGAGTGTAAACATAACCTCGAATAAAAATTCCATTTTATTGTTTTTTTTCCAATAAAATCTGTCAATTTTTCATAGAAAATTTTTTTCTCTTATCAATTTTTGCACCACTACGATTACCAAATATTGTAACTATGTGATTGTAGTCATTTCTGGTATAATAAATACCCAGCTTGTTCATTCACAGCTGTCTAACTGACAGTTTTATAGAGCAAAGTGTGGCAGTGGCGCCACACTGCTACTGTGTACTACTGTTTCGAAGAAATAAGACACGCGGAGATGTGTTGTCAAAAAGAAAAGTACAAAGGAGGTGAAAAGTTATATCGTCATTTATGTGTACGTGTGCGCCACATTATCATTTACAGAAATGGAATTGGAAAAGTCTGATTGCTTTATGTTCATTTCTAGTTATCAAAGATCTGTAATGATAATTGTATATGAATGATTTAATTTACATTATGCATTTCAGATAGTGTTTGTTCAAATCATTTCCGTGATAATGATCTTTTTAATTATCTATTTATTTAAGATAGCCGTATTTTATGATGTTTATATATTTCAATGAAGGTTCCAACAACGATAATTCTTTCAAACTGTTTATTATTGTATGCTCCTGTTGACAAATATGCTCACTAGCAAAAAGTTTTCACAGAATGTAAAATCAAGTGAATATTATTGTTCTTCATGTATATGATAACCTTATTGTGTATATCAACATGATTTCGATATGTTTCGTTTTGGGCTAAAATAACCTTAGATTATTGTACAGTTGTTTGTAATTAATTGGCGTATAAAATGTGATGTTTTCAATGAATCTGAACTCTAATTATTGTAGTATGTTCCTGTAGTTTGTGAAAATAATCATGATTACAATAATAAATTGGTTAAAAAAAAAAGGCGAAGCGTGTATCCAAAGTATTTCATATACATATTTCATGTTGACCAATCATTTCTTTTGTATGAAATAATTGACTTTGTTAATAATTAATTTGCATGAGGTATGCTATAAATTATCATTGGTTACATGTGAAATATTTACCACCATGTACGCGGATATTTGTATATATCTATTAATTTACATTAATAAAATAGAAAAATGTATAATTATCGTTATATATTACATATTATGTCACGAGTGATGAACGTACACATTGCGTGATTTTTACAATGAAATTCAATAAATCGCAATGTTATCTACGTTCATTTCTTCCACCATTCCGGTAACTACCTCTACCTCGAGTGCTACTTTTGCCTGTTGATGCGCTTTTTGTTCCAGTTTCACTTGTAAATCTCGCTGATCCACCAGGAAGTCCTGTTGATCCACTACTACCATTTCCACTTTTTGTTGAACTACTTGCTGTTGCTCCTGGTGGCGGTGCAATTGGGGCAGTTGCATTTGGTTGAATTGTCTGCAACCATTTTAACCGTAAATACACTAATTCTTATAATATTTCACAAGATCAAAAGTTGTGCTAATTCTAGTTAAGGAAGAAATACCGGAATCCATTTTGAAAATAGTCCCATAAAGATACTTTTAACAATTAAAAAACAAATCAACAGCTATCATCTCTGTCTTACCAAGGGTTGACGAGGTGTCACTGTTATATTGTTCGCATTTCCATTGTTCGTGATAGCATTATTAATATTACTACCAGGTGATCCAGAGCCACTTTGATTAACAAGTTGCTGTGAGAGTGCGGGATTTGGCTCACTCATGTTCAATTGTTCATTTATGACCATACAAAATTCACCAATTTTTTGTATATCTCCATTCTTGCCTGAATATAATGTAAGACATTGTCTCCAAATGGACGCATAACCTTTTGTTAATCTTACAATATCACCAGGTACTAATAATTGTCCGGGTTCATCCCATATTGATACGTTCATACAAGCACTAGTATCAGCAACTTTGAAAGTTCGAACTTCGCGGTTTTCCTTAGTTATTGTAGGATGGCCAACTTCAAGTACAATAAATACTACATTTATGTTTTTTTGTCCAGGCCGTATATCTTTTATCAACACGTATTCCATTGTTGTACGATGTTTGCTGAAATAATATCACATCCCACACAATAAACAAATTCACAAGATTGATATAAATACGATCAATTGCGTTAAACTTGTGCAGAGTACAGATGAATTACTACACTGATTATGACCAACGCGATGACGTCAAATTTTCATGGACTCTCATTGACTACGCTGATTAATTATTACTTGTTATGAGAGGCTCCTGAATAGTTTTATAAATTGATTTTGTGTGTATTGAATTAATAATAATTTCGATAAACTCGACACGGCACGGACGCCAGATCTTTGCTCACAGAGTCTCAATGCGCAAAAGGAGTACATTGAAGCAATAATGTGAGCGCCGTGCCTTTGGCAGCTGATTGACCCCAAGTCCGCCATTTTATTTCCATGGCTCATTCATCTATATTGTACAGTAAATATATATAGACGTATATACAGTATACATAGTTGCGCGACATTGAAGTGTTAACGCCAATGTGTGTAACTACACCAATCACACTCGTGGTTTTGCGCGCGAACTCCAAAAATATGAGGTCGCTAATCCCATTGTGGGTTTGATTTTTTTGGAAATATATTTCGTCATACACATGATGAAAGTATACTCAGCTTAATTTTCGTGATGAATAATTAGATTATTTTACATTCAAAACTATATATTGTGCAAAATTACTTCTATTAGAAAGTGGCATCTGTAGTATTTGATAGCGTCTCGAAGCATTTGAAAAGGGAATTTATTTCGGATTCCTTTGAATGCTGCTTCATAATGAGAGTAAATAACTTCTGGCGCATCACCATCATGCTGAATTCAAAGTTTCCGGTCCGTCTTTGCCACATTGGAAGAGCATAGTGCATAGTAAGTAAGTATGAGGGGTTATGTTTATGCATATGATACTATTTTTCATTCGAATTATACGAATACGCGGAACTAGTGCACCCTGGCGGAGAATAGTGTTCATGTCTTACCGCACTCCTCACTTCAAATATATTTTTCCGGCGTGTTGTGCATATATATATATATATATGTATGCATACTTAATTGTTATTCAAGAGTAAATATGTCAAGTTCACATCAAATCAAAAGTGTAAATTCACTTTTACGAAAAAAGTTGATGATCTTTTGACGATGACTTCACCCATATTCTTAACTTATCCGCCGTTATGACGGATTAGTCATACACTTACACATACAGAGTATTAACGCAGCTATTTATGCATAGGAAGAAATTAACTAGGTTACATAAAAATAGTTTCTTGTGAATCGTATTTGAGTTTTGGATTTGCAGTACTGAAGTATTTTTTTCACTGAAAATTTGAAGTCGTATGAAAATCAATAACAAAAATGACGAGAACAATATTCAATGCAGCGGGTCTGATCATCAGCAGTGGTAGTTTTCTCTATACTTTTCATGTTCTTTATAATTTTATGCATTTCACATCGGATCATAATGAACATTACAAAACAATGTTGCACGAAGTCCTGGGTAAGGTTTATAAATATTTGATTTAGTTAGAAATGATTTTTGATGCTCGTAATTCAATTGTTTTCTCAGTGTGAATGTCAATGTCGGTGAAACCGAATTGTCGCTATTATTGGAGCAATGAAACTTCTCTACTTGGATATGAATGATGTTTTTCGAGCTCTGGGCTGCGAGATTGATTTGAATTTTTGTTTTTTATTACAGAAAACAGTTTGGCTCTGTCTATTTTGTGGAAGCTCTTGACAAACACGTGTTTGTTGAGTTTGTTCATGCTACAGCATTCATTGATGTCGAGTAATGTTATAAAGAGTATCTATGAAAAGTTTCACATACCAGATTTGGAAAGAAGTGTTTATAACGCATTCAGTGCCGGGGCACTTCATTTTGTAATGACAAACTGGCAACCAGTACCATGGGTATCATTTTGGGATGTGGATACGATGTCTAGTAACAGATCCTGGCTTTTTTTCACTATCTGTCATTTGTTTGGATGGTTTATCATCTACAGCGGCTGTGTTATGCTTGATATTGCTGAGTTATCTGGATTGAAACAGGTATATTATAAAATATCTGGACGGCCATGTCCAATGGCAACGAAATCCAAAGAATTTCAGCGATATCTTGCTCATATGAGGCATCCAAGCTTCACTGGACTTCTAATCATATTTTGGATACATCCATATATGACGTAAGTCAGGTTGATCCAATTGACATACTGGTATTTACTATATCAGTCATGTTTATATTTGCAATTTCGTATGTTATTGATTTACTGATGTTCAATTTTATAGGATGGATCGGTTTTTGTTGGCATCTATACTTACGATCTATATGCTGATGATGTGGACAATTGACGAAGAAGATTGTCATTATCATGCTACAAATATTTATAGAAAACGTCGAGAACTATCCTGATTCTTGTAATTTATCCATGACACAAGAATCTTGTGATATTTCTCTTCGATTATTTCGGGTTCGGCTCTCTTTTCCTGTATTACTATCGTATTCCAAATTCTATTTGTTAGGAAAGCACAAACTGATTTTGTACCTGCTGCTTATCTTGCTTTATATATTCTTAGTTTTAGTTCTGACACTTTTTCTTTTCCAACATTTGCACAAGATGTAAATGTTGCAACAGATCGAACAAAATGGGTATTATTTTTCTTCCGTACTAATTTACTGCTATTTATTATTTTGATTACTCTAAACAACGTGTGATGAATCATATGTTGGAAGATGCTGCTATGTTTAGAAATATGAGTAGGAAACTTTTCTACACATTTAATATTATATTAACTTGAAATTCAAGTGATGTTCCTGTGGGAATCCAATTTGATCTGTTTTTTTTTTTTTTTTGCTTTCTTTACTTGTCCAATAATTTATCGTTATTTATTATTTGTTTTCTTCAGTTAAACGTGTGAAAAAAGAACATGTATGTCATGCCACTGATAAAGTAGAGAAATATATGTAAACTATTTTACTACGGAAGACCTTATTTCATATTAATTCGTTATTTGTATCAATAATGCTGTTCCTTTGAGTATCCAATATGATTGTTCGCGTGACGATGGTAATAATATTGAAACAACAAAATTCGTACTGTGGCCAGTTGTGGATAGAACACCAGCACGAATCCCCGTTTTATAAAGTGGACACACATAACGTTTATCATTTTCTGGTAAAGTCAGAACAGGAATAATGTGTATAACTGGTAAGGGAGAATTCAATTCACCTAGGAAAGTGAGTTTGTATTATTAGTCTGGTGATGGTTGTAATCAATAATCAGTTTGGTTTACCTGTTGGGGCGTCGACTAAAACCATGAAATCGAAATCCCATTTTCCAGCGTCTAGATACAATCCATGTGCCAAAATCCCATTTTCAGGGGTTGATAGACCATTATATAAGGTTGGACTCTAAGTGTGTATTACGAAATAGTTACGAGGTTGTCTGCATTTGTCGAAAGTAAATTTCCTCACCTCTTTGGCAGACGCTATATGAGCACTCTCTATTTCTTCTTGATTCAAGATTATGTCAGTTACGATGTAATCAATTTTCAAAAAGTCAATAGGAATATTATATTTTCGAGCATGAGTTTGAAGAACACCAGTGATAAATCCTTGTGGAAAAGACAATCCGGAAATCCAGAAGGAAATTGGCTGATCATTGATTAACCAAGTCTAATGTAATCAATAATGTGTTGTGGTTAGAGAACAGAGTCATAGATGAGTTCAAAGAAAAATTTATTAGTATTGTTATTTGTACTGTAATAAAGTCTGTTCGAAGCTGCAAGTCTCTTATCCAAGGACCAAGGCTTTTCAACGATGGATATACATTGACATTGTGCCATAATTTCGGCACTTGATTATTTATAAGAGCATTGAATACTTTTTCCAATCCATCGGACATTACAACGAAGCCTTTGACAGCTCGCTGTAAATTTTCCATTGAAACATGAATTTTTGATAACAGTTTGTTGTATCGATCGACTTCGTGCAAAAGAACTGTAGTCAGTGAAGGTATCCGACCGGCGGAATCTCTCTAAATCAGTCATAAAGAAAAAATCAGTGTTAGATGTATACACAGAATTTTAGTGATTGAGAATAACATTCTCCTCACTTGGTAGTGAATTTGATTGCAACAATTAGGGTCAATGTGAAGTACAATACGATTCATGATCATTTGTGCAGTGTCATAAACGATATCTGAACTCGATTTATCTTTAGTACCCGTATCAACTTTTGGTTGAATTCCCAGAATGGTATCCAGAAGTGTTTGGGTGGATTTCAGCTATGAAAAAATAATGATTGATTAGATGAAGATAAGTATAAGCAACATGATATAAATACTTGATACGCGACGTTGGCATTTTCATGCATCCCAAATATTTCAGGTTCTTCCATAAGGGGAAACGTGTCCACGAAGTTACTGTATTCTTGGAGTGTTTGGAATCTTGGAGAATAATAAATTCCAGAAGGGGAATAAGTATAGTCTGTAGACGTTGCAAAAGAATGATAATAATTACAAATTTTAATACAATAATTCTTTTTTATGATATAATATTTTGCAAATACCATCTGCAAGAGTTTTTGGCGAGAAGAAATTGTGTAGAATAGTAGTCAGGCATCTCAAGTCCCAGTTGTCGGTAATTCTTCCACCATAAGTAATTTCTCCTAATGAGGGGAAAATCAATTTGTGAATAAAAAACCTCTTGTGAGATATTTCTAGACCTGATGAAATCTCACTCATTTACCAGTGATGTATGTTAGGGCATTCCACGGTATAATTCCGTTCTGACAGAACATCTTCAAATTCAACAGACAACATTCGCGATCATTATCAGTGAAATCATATAAAATATTCCAACCAAGTGGACCAAACTTTTTCCTCTCTTGTATAATTGTATGGAAAAAACATATACCGAAGATCATGATTCGCCAGTTCATGCCTAAATCTGTGCAATTAATTAATTCACATTTATATTTAAGAACTAGTCAATGCCTTATAAGAAAACTGTTACACACCGCTCTGTTCGAAAAAATCTTGATCTATATCAAACAATATACGTTTCATATTCGCTTTAACACCTTTTGGTGGTTCACTCGTGACTTTGACAGCGTTTTCCAAAATGGAAATTGGAAACGTGGAGCTTGGCATTGATGATAAAATAAGACGGAAATCATCGTGAACTGTTCGGCTCGCTTCAGTAATATTCGTAACCAAATGTTCAAGTCTTGGCATCCATGATGTAGCAAGATGACAATTTTGTAGAAAGATCCAGTGGCCATGAATACATCCGTCCTCCATCAGACGTTCAGCTATTGGTCCTTGACCTTGACCCAAGGAAATCGAATTGTATCTATCGGCAAATCCCATTTCAACAGCGAATTTCGTGAAAGCACCAAATGGATCAGAGCCGGCGCTTAAAATGAAAATCAATGGCGTATTCCTTGATGTGTCTCGGAAGCTGCAATGAAAATTATATTTCATTATTGTTAAATGTGTATCATGTCTATTTATACCATTTCTTTATTTACGTTTCTGATAAAGAAAGTACAGCAGATTCGACAAAACTTTCACCAAGATCCTTCTTAATGAATGCTGTGATGCCAAAAATGAGTTTTTCTTCTTTCAAAGATTTTAATAGCATCAATTTTTCCATATCACTTAAAAGATTGTCCCAGTCTTTGATGGCCTTTTTTTCGTTATGAGGCACTATATTTATTTCCTTCGTTTCGAGGGTGGAAAAAATGTCTAGTTAGAGAAACATGTGGGGTCTATCGCTGTGTAGGAATCGTATTCACCTCTTTCATGTATCCAAGTGTCAATTCGATTTTTCTGAATGCATCTTCGGAAATGCCCGCGAAGTTTGGAAAATTTACATGCAGATAATTTATTGACTTCCACATTAAATCAGTCAGTGTTGAGTATTCTGGTTTCTTGGTCTAATAACCGATTTGGATAGAGCATGGTTTAATGTTTCATTGTATGTATACGGAAAAAATTATTTGGAAAAAGTTATCAATAGTTAATACACTTTACCATTTGTATTTGTTCTGCGCCACGTAGAATAAAATTCCATTGAGGCCGAGTGATTTTTTGTTCATCCATTCGTAAGGCTAAATTAATCATGAAACTCAACACAAGTTTATGTTTCTGAAAAAGCCCTCGTGAAACATTTAGATAAATATTTAATGTGATTTCTTCATGCAAAATGTGAAGTCGTGTTTCAATATTGCGGCTTTTTGTACTTGTCTCAATAACATTATTGAATATCTGTTAAAACGAGAGAATAATTGTAATTAGTATAATAGATCTCCAACGATTATATAACTTCGAATGATAGTGTCATTCACTTACGTGTTTGAAATACTT
Organism: Meteorus colon; assembly: GCA_030523085.1. Classification (NCBI taxonomy): domain Eukaryota; kingdom Metazoa; phylum Arthropoda; class Insecta; order Hymenoptera; family Braconidae; genus Meteorus; species Meteorus colon. Next base: position 120,191 of record JAPYZH010000246.1, on the reverse strand, counting down.
GAGAGAAAATTGATACATGGGATCAATATCACTGAGACTGGCAATGACAAAGAATAAAATTGAGCCACGTGCAGCAACCGAACGATAAACTTCACGGGCTATCAAGATTTTTTCTTCGGTCTTTTCTGATTCAGCAAGTCGTGTTGCAATAATTGCCGAAGTTTCTTTACTGTCATTTAAACTCTCTATCAACTCCTCATTATCCAAAATATTTTCACCCGAATTGTACATCATCGACAGAATTTTATCCTCAAGATTTTGCAATTGAATCTTATCAGAATTTATTTTCGCAACCAAATTGTCACGTACTCTCTCTAGATCTGGTCTTTCTATCTTGACAACATCGCTGCAAATAAACAATAAACTCGAATCAATTTACCTTAATTGTTTTCGTTTTTTTCGGTCTTGTTACGACTTGAAAGAAACTAACGCCAACAATTGATCTTCAAGACCAGACGGAGTCACAGTGAAATTAACGATGGTAACTTTAATGCAAGTCTCCGGAAGATAATGAGGATTCGCAATTTTTGTCGTGATATATAATTTAAAACCTTTTTCATACTCAATATCCGTGTTTCCTATTCGGATAACGAGTCTGCCACCCTTTTCATGTAATACACAATTGAATACATATATTAATCAAGGATAAATGAATGTCAACTCAATTAAAATTGTTCCAATAAACCTGTATGAAAGTCTGCTGGCGCAATACTGGCTCTAAACTTGGATCTAGAGTTTCCCCGACATTATGTAACAAAATCGGCAATCCAAGACTTATGCAACTCTCGACAAATCTCATCAGATTGGTATCTGTCATCTCACACATCTTCATATTATTTTGAGATTCCATATTACGTATCCACTGATAGGCCTGTGTATACATTGGATTTGTACATTGTCCAGTTCAAATATTAAATAGCTATAGAGAAACGAAACCTGCTCCTGTGGATCGATCATGAGAGGCCATCGTCTGGCTTGTGTGACCAGCAGTGCATTCTCAGTACTCACTTGATCCCTCGGCAAACCAAAAATATTCCACGTACGAATTTGGTATGGATCCGCGAGAACAGTAACGAGATTAAAATTTTCTGTAATGTCAATGCTTTCATCTATGCACTTTTTCAACCACATATTCAGAAGTTCTTGACGATATGATTGTGTAAATGCTCCGAGATAAGCCAGCGCACCAGCTGCCATAAGACTATCACCAATGAGACTACTAATTTTTGCTTCGAAACCTTTTATCGATATTTCCCACCGCTCTTGTTCATCCGAGAGAGCAGCTATTAAACGTCCCGATCTATTCAAACGTGCTTCGCCCAATCCGATGCTCGACTCCAGTTGTTCTGAATGTTTCACCGTAATATTATACTGTTTTCGTAATTGTGATATTTGGTTTTCTACTTTGGCTAATTCATTTTGTTTTTTACTGACGACCTCACGAATAGATAGCAACTCATTTTGTGCTTTCTCTAATCTATGAAAGGACATTCATCCATTATCAATCTCTTCGCTCATGAATAAAAGTCTGAATAATTGTGGCAACTCACTTGATGCGCTTTGGTTGAACAACCCGAAAGATTTTGGCATAGCCGTCTATTGCACGTACCCAAATGCATATTGATTTGCAAACTTTGCTCTGTTTTGCCACAAGATCTGGGACGAATTCTGGATTATTCACGTACTCCTCAAGTTTCTTCATCAATTTTTCATCTATATTGTCCTTCGAGTAATTAATCAATCGATCGAGAAAATGAACGTCAGAGAGCACGAGTTTTGCTGAAGGCCAATCTGTTCTGAAATTCATGAAGAATCGTGAAATAATCATAATAAGAATCAATTGAGCAGTTAAACTGATTATTTTATTAAAGAAAAACTAATTTTATATTTACTTCGTTCCTAGGAGTAAACAAACAGCTTCCATCACATAACGCACGAGATGAGGTGGTTTATTGAACACGCGAATTTCATTTATGTCGTTTTTATTCAAAGATTGAAGAGCTTTCTGCGCTTCATCTAATGCTGGCAATACCGCCTCCAAATCTTTCCTTGCTTCGGCTTCGAGAACTGCTGTTTCATCAGCTTTCACCTTAATCGAATGAAAAGGAGAGAAAGCGATTATGTTATTCTCGTAATTTTTCTGTTTATGTTCACGTTCAAAGTGTTTTACTTTGGCAACGGCCTCGTCAGAAGCAACAATCGCCCGAACTTTATCACACTCGTTTTGTTGTTTTGCCACAACTTTCATTAATTTTGCGACCTCTTCAGAACTTGTCTTAAGTTGTGGTGCCAACATTATAAGTTCTTTCTTCATCACTGCTACAGTTTTTCTTGTCACGTAAAGTTTCTATAAAAATATAGTACAAATAGTACATCCTTTTATTCTTATAAATTATATTATGAAAAACTTAACTGACATTCAATCCATTTTCAATTTTGCTTCGTAATGATGTGATTTCTTTTGTCTTTCGTTGTAAGGTCATCGAGTACAATTCAAGAAGCTCCAGATAGCTGCTGGGTGTCGTGTAATATCGTCGCCCCATTTCAATAAAATATCTTTTCGTTATCTCTTCGACGCTCTGCAAAAATGAAGAGAACAAAAAATAATAGTAGGATTTTTTCTAGTAAATATTCGAACATTTATTATGGATTGAATGAATTCATACTTCGTGCATCAATACACAAATAGACACAAGAGATGTTGCTTTATTCATGTCGTCAGTGATATTTGGTACGATAAAAGTCTGGGCGACTGAGAGTAAAGCATCATTGGGCCATATTGTAAACCAATCGATTGTGCAGCAGTTAACCAAAGAGGGAAACATGCGACATCGGCGTCTGCGAGGATTATTCAGAGCACACACAATAGTTATTGATCCCACATGGATATAACAACAATGAAGTGAAAGTACATGATGTTAAATGTATGTAAAAAGACAAACCGTAATGCATCGCCAGCAGGACTCATGCAAAGCACTAAATGCAAATGATTCCTTACTCTACTGATGAAATAGTCATAAATCTCATCGCGATTTCCTTCGGGAATCCCAGCGGATTTAGCAGCTGGTCGCGTTGCAATTATCGCTTTTTCTAGTTCATCGGCTTCAAAGAGATTTGGTACTTCGCCTGACATGAATATCATTTTCATTTGTGTTCATGAGCTAAAATGAAATATTTCATTATTTATGTGCTCACCAGAATTTAGAGTGTTATTAATGTCTTCAAGGAATTCTTCAACGACAATTTGTGTGTCAGTGAAAAGGAATGTTGCATCCTCTGCGTATCCACCAGGTTTAAAATAAAATTTACGAAGATCTGTGTGCCAGGAGTTAATATCATAGCCACGACTGACTTCAATCTGCCAACATCTGCAACGATAATCAGAAGAATAAATATAAATGGATAGTGGAAGTTCCTACTAAACGAAGGCATGGTGACGGCCACTCACGGATATCCATTAAGATGTGATGCCAATCGGGTTAAACTTTGTTTACCCATTCCGCCAACACCCACAAGCAAACCGTGCCCTCTCTCTGATCGTAAAATTCTTGCTAGCCTACAGAGATGTTCGATAGCGTGCATGAAAAAAATAAGTTTCATTTCTTTTCGCGTCACCAAAGAATAGTCATCCAAGTAATCCTATAAAACAAAATATACGTTAGAAGTAGTTCAAATGTTCCAGTTTAAGTTGACGCTGAAGAGTACCTGGAGAACTGTTTTGATTTTTTCAAGATTTGTCATTTCTTCATAAATTCTCGACTCCTTTGGCGTCCCAAATCTCATAAAATCACCGAAGAATAGTCGTGGTGGCTCCACAATATCATCTGGTGGTAGCGGAATGATCTCATCACCAAATGAACGCGAGCAAGTTTGCGATAGAAGACGATAAAAATAATTCTTGTCATTATTATCAATTAAACGATCGTGAAAAACTCGTAAACACTCGTGATAAAATAGTCTGAGCATTTGTTTAATGTCACGTGTAGACGAGGGATCACATTGCATTATTCCTTGAATACATTTTGATAAATCTCGAAGATTGAATATGTAATGACTTTTTTCGGGCGTTGGGAGCAGATCTATAGCTATTTGATTGTATATTTCAACAGTTGCGTTAATTATCTTGTCTCCGAGCTCTGATACAGTTTGTGAGAACTCTTTGAAAATTAAGAATCCACGTACAATTGTTCTGAGAATGAAAATGAAGATAAATTATAAATCAGCAAACATGAATTATTCCCCTGAAAACTAATTAAATATTTCACCTGAAAATTGATTTCAATGATGCATCAGAAGGCATGGGAATAACGAGCATTCCAAAGTGCCTCATAAATCGTGGACTCAAAGGATTTCTGCCACCACCAGGCGGAGCACACGCTGTTGTTAACACCATATCTTCTATCGTCTTCCAATAAAGTTTTTCACGGTCATAAAATCCATAAAAATCCAAAACTTGTCTGAGAAGTTCGATTGGTGGTTGAGAACCGTAAGTATCTAATCTTGGCATATTAACATCATCGATGAAGATGCATACACGTTTGCCTATCGGCCCACTGAGCAACGTTCGTTTTCGCTTTTCAAGTTTGAGCTCAATAATATCTTGAATCCGTTTACTGGTTGTTTGTGCGGAGAAATTAAAAGTAACTGGTACCCACAAACCTGATTCGCGGAGAGAATTCAACACGACCTTAACAATTACTGATTTTCCAACACCTGCGGAGTTGTAAAGGAATTAAATAATGTGAATAATTGTATGAATCTATCAGTAAGCTGGGAACATCACTCTCAATTAATTATACTAACCAGTGGCACCTGAAACGAATACTGGTTTGTTTGCATTTATCATTTTTGCAATGATATATCCAAATCTCACTGTGTCAATTGTCGGCACAAGAATTTCGAAAAATGGTTGATTACCATCGTATGTGAAAGATGGCATGAGTTTAACCCATGAATCCATTCGATGATCTGGTACATTCATGAACAGGTTCCATAGGTCACCAGCTGGTAGTCTGCAGGAATAAAATGTATACTCATTTTCATCCCTTATAGAATCGAAATTAAGAAATGTATTTGGGATTTTATACTTTGCATCTGGATTATTTTCCACTTGGGTGCAAATAAACAGGTCGAAGGTCTCGCGGGACGTCTCAACGGCATTGCCTGCGATTCCCCAAATGTATGCAAATATAAATGATTGAATGATAAAAGTTTTTAGTCGTGATTTGTCCAAATTCTTATCGATCGCTTCTGGTTCATTTAAAATACTCCCAAGAAGACTGCAAACCATATTCACTTTACTAATATCCACCTAGATGATTTTTAAAGATTATCAACATCTTTTCTAATCTCGAGGAGACAAACATCGAACAGAAATGAAATAACCTGAGCTATTGCATGGTCGCAATTTTTCTTGAAAAATTTCAACCCTTCTCCAATATATTCATTAAATAGTTTGAGAATAAAATTAATTATTTCGGGATTTTGAAAACTGTCAGGTAATTTCGTTAACCAACTTTTGACATATGGCATCCAACCGAGTTCTGTTGGATCGACATACACCATCCCACATCGACTGACCGTGGCTGGCGATGCCTGTGCTAAATCCATTACTTCAAATATCATGTGAACATACGGTGTAAATTTGATTCTCTCAGAATTAGCTAAACACAACATTTTATTATCGTCCAAAACGGTGTTCATATTTTCAATCCATAGCGCGTCCACTGGGCCATCACAGACAACCCATTGATGATGATCATCATCAGTTGAGCATGCACGACGAATAATTGAGCCGAGTAAACCATCTCGCCATTCATTTGAAAAAATATCAACTTCACCATAGAGTTCAGCCATTGTCACAGCTTTTGGATTCAGTACGTACATGTTCACATTTTTATTTAATGGCCCTGGAACTTTCTTTTCGTGAAGACGCGTATAAGTTTCGCACAATGTCTGTATGAAAGAAGGTGTGGAATTTCGAATTATTGATGTAATATTACTAGAGATATCAATGATAATGTTTGTTCCTTTTTTTCTTACTCGTAATATCGTTGTTTTTCCAGCTCCAGTCGGACCTACCAACATAACTCCATGTCTTACACGCATTGTATCGTGTAATTGAATTATTTTTCGTATAGACGATGTTTCCGGTTGTAATTTAGATTCAGTGAGTATCTATACGTGAGCAAATGAGAACGAAGATCAATAATAAAAAAAAATTGATCATATAGTCGGGCAAAAAGATATCGTTACAGCGATGATAGTTTCTTCAAATACGTCATGTGGGTCCTCAGGTATTTGCATATTTGGAAAAAGATCCGCCAGAATTGCTAAAAATAATTCGGCATCATCAGATAGGAATTTTGGTAGATTACTATCCCTCAGTGCCTTGATGAGGACGATTTCTTCTTTTTTATCGAGATTTTCACGTTTGAGACTTCCCGCCATCACAAGCACAGTTTTAACAGCTCTGCGAAAATAAATGAAAAGCTATGAGAATCATCACTTACAACTGAACATCGAGATCATTAATTCCTATTTTACCGCATTCCGAAATCATAATGATCTTGTTGTGACAATTGTTCGCTGCATAGTGTATACATCAAAGTCATTTTAATTGAAAGTTGTTTTGATGATTCAAAGCCCTCGGAATACAATATCACTTCAGCGATGAGTCCTATTGATATAGCGAATTGATATGAAATTAATACAAGAGTGATAGAAAAATATTTCGAGCACTTATTCCCGAAATGGAATCATACTGTAATCTGGAACCATCATGGCGATTGGTCTAAAAAGTGACTTCAGATTATCCGGAAGCTCTGTGCGACCAGCATAACCAGGATTCATTGTGATGAAGGTTGCGCACGACATAACGAGCTTAATTGAACGACCCTCGAACATGAATCTGAATTAGAATATAAAGTATTACTTAGTTTTTGCTATAAAAGTTATCATCATACGTGCTATGGTAAATTGAGAGGATGATTTACTCGTTTACACATGCCAATTTGGCATTCCGAATTGTTATCAATTGTTGAGCTATAACAGACAGTACTTCAATATCGATTCGATTGAATTCATCAAAGCAACACCAAGCACCAGAGGTTGCGAGACCAGAAAAAAACCTTCCCATCATCTATGTAGGTTACAGATTTCGTCGTTAAATAAGTTATCAGCAATCATAGGGGAAACTCAATTATATTGAGGTAGTATTGATTGAATATGCGGTATCTACTCGGAAATCAAGGCCTTCGGAGCAATTGAAGACAACACATTGGATAGCGAGAGCCTTCGCCAAGTCCTTGGTTGTTTCAGTTTTCCCAGTTCCTGCAGGCCCAGCAGGTGCACCACCTACCGAGAAAAATGAAATAATTCCTTTCAATTTTCATTATATGAATAGATTCACATATATTGCTTTAGATTTATGCGCCACATCATTTTCTTTCATGCTTGTTGTTTTTTTCATAACTATTTACTGCAGTTCAAATGTTTTGAATCAATGAGTGATTTTTTATGCAAGTATTATTGATAAAATAAATTGTTTGACCTAGATTGAGTTGAAGAGCACCCATGAGACACAGGTAACATTTGTCCGTTAAAGGTGTGATTACAAGCCTTCTTTGTGCACCCAAATATTCGTAACCATACAGATATTCAGCATTGCTCATTCGTGCAAGGCAATTGTCGACTTCATGGTCCCAGTAGTATCGTAAATTTTTTGTCCACTCAAAACTTGAACTATAACAATATATTTTATTCATTCATTTCATATATTTCTTATATGAAATTGAATGTAAAAGTGATTCAGTGATGAATTATATTGCTACCTAGAAGTGACCTCGAAGTCTATTAATGCAGTCACGATATCCCTTGCGTGCACATCAATAGTAATTAAATTGATAATTATATCGCGGATTAGTGGTGGTAATTCAGTTCTCACTATCCCTGCCAATTGATTCAAATCCTGAAACGCGAATTTTCTCTCATATATTAGGAATAAGATAAAGTCTCTTATAAAAAATGTCATATTACTGAATAACATGTTTGTTCGAATGATTGCATTGCTCTGTTCACATCAGACGGAGCTTCAAGGATGAGATGGACATTTCGTGCCCAAAAAATTTGTGAAACTGTGAGTACGACTTGCGATGGATGAGATGTGATGAATTCATATCGGCCACGAGTCTCTAAATCGCCGATAGCGGCTTTCATCCTTCGTCTCAAGGAGAGAAACATCGACTCTTCGACTTTGCCCAACCAATTCTCGACATTCCCACGTGCTTTTAAACCTTTTCCTAAATTAACTCTTTCACCTTCGGGTGATATCATGGCTAAAATATCAGTTGTTGAGATATGTGGAGTCTTCATTGACACTTCAGACGTCACTACACTTCCGAATTCTAGTCGATGAATGGCATCAAAACATTTCTGTAGGTGTTTTTGGACGGCGTGAGGATTTCGTGTCTAACAAAGTGTGGAAAAATAGGATATATTGATTGGAGCTATTGGACAACAGAAACTTAATTGAATCAAATTTTTACTTGAGCTAAAATTTCTAGCAGTTCGTCATTCGATAAGAAAAAGAATCGAGGAAATGCAATACGCTTTGTGTCGAGATATGCCTCTAGACATTTTGTAATTTCATCGAGATTCTTATTATTCTCTTGAAGCTGTTGTACAAGACCAGGCTGGGTGCAAGACACCATTGCCAACGGCATCTAGAGAACAAGTTGAATTATTATTGATTTCCAACCAATGATATTCTTATCCAGAAATAAATTACTCTGAATTGAATTAATCGACCATGATACCTTAGCCGTCTTTCTCATAATATCTTTCCATACTTTGTCAACCTTGATAAAGAGCTTCGCCTCAAGTGGAAGTTGACGTTGAATATCCGGTGCTGTGAATATTGCCTCCAGATACATCCACTGCTGCTGACAATATTGCCAAGCATCCTGAGATACATGGGTAATTGTGATATTGGAACACTATGAGGGTATTATGTATAGTATTCAATTACCATCGTCACCGAGAAAAGCTCCAATTGCTTTATCCACTCGTCTAAACGTGGTTTAATAGGCGCTACGTGACGCGATGCAGCTATTGTTTGAACAGCAATATTACTCTCATCTAATGCGGCTTGAATTTCTTCGACACTTCCCAAGACAAAAACATCATTTGAATTTTTATAAGGTAAAACAATAAATTCCAAACTTTTCCATATGGCCTGGACTTTATTTAACATGGCTTCAAGAGTTGCTTCTGATGTCGCAGCAGCCGCAATCTCCATTAGCTCCTGAGGATGAACAAAAGCTCCAAGACTCTCGAGAAGGTCCAACGTAACACGAGTTTCGGGAGTAAACTTGTAGTTTAGCAACGCCTCAATTTTCAACCAATGTCGAGATTTCAAATTGGGATTCCGTAAGTAACTGATGACAGATAATTTGTCATGGATGAGCTCGACGTCTTCCTTTAATTTTGGTACGATGCTGTTTGGCGCCAAACCTTTTTCCAATTGAATTATATTCTTTGCGTAACGTAGTGTCATATTTGTCATTTCTTCAACATCCAATGAATCGAAATCGGAGTTGTACCATTTTTTTACGGCTTCTTCCCATGAAACAATACTTTCCCATAGAAGTGTACGCAAACGGAGTTCATTTCTCACTTGATCTAAGATTTCTAATTGGAATATTTCTAGTTTAAATTTCTTCTGATGTGTTTGATATTCGTTCACTTGCTGAGATAAGCTCTCCATTTTTTCAGTGAGATTTCGGAGGGTATTGAGGCAAACTTCCACATTGCTATCAGCAGCCAGTAGCCACGGCTCCTATACATGAGTCATTTTCATCAATTTCATTTCACACATTCGATATATCATGAACTTTACCGTTGCTTGATTATTTATATCCAAGATTTCTTCAGTTAAAGTTCGAATATCTTTTTCTATTCGGTCATTAAATATAGTAACCAGCTTCTGACGGTCTTCGAGCTTCTTTTCCACAGTTAATCGTAACGATGTTAACTCTACACTTATTCCCTGAAATGAAAAATTACAACTCCTAATTCTAGATGATTGTGTTGTTTAATAATTGTAAAAATGCTCATATAACACCCACCAAATATCGTGCTAAATCCTCTGCAGGTACTGATATTTTATATTCCTCCATGATATCGTAAATTTCTTTGTTGTAATCCAATCGTGCCTCCATGTTATCGATACGTTGCTGTGATTTATCGACAAACGTGATGTAACTGACAAAATCATCGGTTGTTGATGGTTCAGATCCCAAGTAACTTATTGCCTCCAATGCATCAGATAAAAGTTCATTAACTTTTCGTCGCCCAATTCTATAGACGAAATTTTTCATATTGATGCCGAGTTAATGAGATTATTTTAAGAGTAATGTAATAATTTATTGCATACTCGAGCATAATAGAACTGATGGCTCTTTGTTTTGCGGTCAAAGTTGTAGTGACTTCTGTTTTGAATCTATCCACGTGTAAACCTAACATTCCAATTGGTTGAAAATTTATTACTTCCTGAATTGTTGTTAATACTTCATTGTAGTGCGAGCACCACTCTCGAAATATGTCACAACGTTCATTCTGTCGTATAGTATTTTCATCTAATTTTTTGTCTTCGTTATAAAATTTTTCTATATTATTAAGTCGTTGACAGTAATATCGCACGTGATCCAGGTTCAATTTTATTATGGAATCCACCTGTTTGATATCGCCTTGGATGGTTTTATCGTTTTCTACAATTTTCGTAATTTCTGGCGGATCACTACATAAACGGTCTGTCACAACTTCCCCGTTGATGATCGGTCTTATCGCAAAATGATATAAAACTTCAATAAAAATAGCTGACATTATATTATGGAATGTTATAATAATCGGATATTAATAATTGTCTCACCGTGTAAAAGATTCAAAACGACGGATGTGTAACAAAGGTTTTATAGCATCGAGATTTTCCACCCACATTTTTTGAATTGTGGATATTATGAATTGAAATATATCGTTGGTGGGATCCAAAACAATTTTTCCTTCCGCAGATAAAACAACATCAATATTGAAATACGGATCCTAATAACAAACATCAAAAGTTTAAAAAACAATTTTTCTATAACTGTTTCTATTGGAGATTGTAGAACTAATTGATTAAATATAAATACTTTAAACGGTGACTCATTCGGTCGTGGCATCTCATTTGTTATATTGAATTGTAAATTGGACAATTGATCTTTTGTTGGAAGGAAATTCGTGTGACCCCGAAGTACCGTTAAAAACTCTTTATATGTGTTTTCTAATAGGTCACGCATCATGATTACTATAATATAGTCGATCAGATGTAGATAGCTATGATTCAATTGATTAAAAAACAAGTTGAATTCATTATTCGTCAGTAATTGATTCTGTATCCGGGAAAAAATTTATACCACGAGAGTCGTCGACACTTTTCTCTTTTTGCAGCTTGATCAATAAAACTCATCTTGAATAAATTTTCATCTAATGTGTCAAATTGTGTGGCAAATCTCCCAAGCTTTCCATATGCTGTTTGGCTAATAGAAATGCGAGAATCATCAATTGTATACCCAGCTTCAAATAGTGATTCGACGCAAGCCTCATACGTAATATCGATTGTTTTTTCACGAAATTTCTCCAACTCATGTCGGACTTGTTCTAATTTGGTCAACTGAAATCAATAATGCTTATCATTCTCCATCTTTTCTCGTAATTTAACTCATGATTTATACCTGCAGTTCGGCAAATTTGAAGAGTGTGAGTTTCTGAATAATACTGACATCCATAAATGAACGGTGAAAGAAAACATAACACATATCTCTGATTTCCAATAGAGCTTTACTGAGCACTCCATCACACATAAATAAATTATTTTCCAAATAATTTTTTGCATCATTGAATTTCTTTCGTTTTATCATTTTTCGCCAGACATAAAAAGGTTTCCATGTCCGATATAATCGGAAAGTTTTAATCTGAAAACACGAGGTCAACATTAATGACTTACTGGTAATGTATTATCATATCCTGAAACTCTCATTGTTGATGAGATCGTAGGTGTAGCACCTTCATGAGCTCCAGGTAATATTTGTACTCTTTTTCCCATTGATCTAACGGTGTGAATGTCATTTCTTCAGGAGTGTACTGCGTTACGCCATTGGCGCTAATAGTCATGTACGAACAAGTGACTTCTTTGTATGGTACAACCCTATCGGACGTTATTAAAGGTCATATGAACGTTCAAGGCAGTACAATGAGAGTAATTTTCATGATATATATGTTTGTCTGATACTTCAAATTGTAAGGAGTGAAGAATTGTGATGATCGCTCCACCGCATAAATCATATAATAAAATTGTCCATCCGATTTCTTAGTAACATCTTCAATGAGCTTCAATTGATCTACTATCGGAGGGCATTTCACTTCTTCACGACACTTTACCGCCTGCTTTGACGCAACTTGGACTGCAAAATAATTTTCACATTATAAGAATAGTTATAGGTGAGATGTTTTTCTCCAGATGAGAATCTAGGAGTAGTATTATACGAATAATAATTTTGGGACTTACTTTTACGTATTTTTGACTTGCGAGGACTTGAATAATGTATTGAAGTTCGGTCTGATTGATTACGGGACATTCTACTAGTCCTGATAATATTATTTCACAATCCAGTACAATTCGTGATGAATAATGCAATATTCAAAACAAATTGCTCCAGATTTCCATATACTCTAGATGTCTTGTGATATTCGAGATCAGTTTGCTTTCATGTATATCAATTATTGGATATATTGTTAACACAGGTTCGTGTGTCATTTAATTCCCTCAACATCATCCGGAAATAAATGAGAATCATATTTGAATCAGCAATTTCTGATTGATATTTTATTGGTTAAATAAGAATTGGCGCCTGAAGTATCGATTCTAATGATATAATTGATCTAATATCGACGAGAAAGCTCGAAATTCGAGATAATCGCTCTGTTTTTTTCCAAATTCGAGAAGACAGAGGAGAATGCCCAAAAATTGGAGTTGCAACTTCAGACCTTAATCCAATTGGACGCTAAATCTCAGAGCAACCAATCCGGCGTCCGGAAAACTAAAAACAATGAAAACTTGAACTTCGAGTTATTTGGGGCAAATTTTTTTTCCAATGTTTCATGCTCTCACGATCTTTAAAATAGTATTAAATGTCGAATATTCTATGACACGTACAGCCGGTACTCATGTAGTACTCATCAATAGTGTCAAGCACAGATTTTAAATTTATTTGTCACACTGTAAAAAGACCGACTGTGTTTCCCCTACTTCTACCAATCCACTAGTCAAAGACAAAATCAATAGAAACAGTTTTTACAAAACCCATATGATGTTTATACATCTTCTCTATCATTATCGCACCAATAATTGATTATCCTCGAAAGCCTCATATCAATGATAATTTTGAGGTCACGTGAACTCCAATATAAATTATCAAAGATCCCCCTCTAACATCCCCTATTCGGTGCTCATAAATCGCATCGCCATATAATTTCCCATAAAAAGAATAATTATTACATTTCAATATGAATCTGCATTACCGATTGGTAAAACAGATTAAATTTTCATTCTCAATTGCGCATGCGTTACCACCGAATGACGCTACCACTACCTGCATCTTTTTTGTGATTGTGAACATCATCTTACGGCATCTGCATCGAATTCATAATGATAATTTGCACCATTCCAACATCGCTATTGAACGAATGTATAGAAATCAATAATTCAAATAGATATCCTCATACATATATATATATATATATATAAGCACAAAAACATCGAACCAAAACTCGATTAACCTGATTATTCAATTTATTATATTTCAGCTTGTGTACTTCTTATAACTGATCAGCATGATGAAAATGCCTGAAACAGAAATTACATTGAAGATTAAATACAAACAACAAAATGGCTATTTGATGGTAGAAAATCAACAAGTTGGCGTCGTCGATTAAATAACCGTTGGCTGGGTAAATATACACACCATATGTATATGCACACACGTATGCATATATATATGTACATACATGACATATAAATGCTGGTTGACGTAGAGACTCTACGTTTGTAGATGAGAGGTTGTCGGAGTTGGCTGAAGGGAAACGCACGCGCATACGGGCATAATTCCGGGATTGGCACGGGCGGGGGTCTCTTCGAAATGGTCGATATTTTAGCTGTAGCGTTTTGCTACAGTGGTGCGACGACGCTTTACCTCGAGGCCAGCCAGTTCGCTTACCATTATAACGGTGAATAAACGTGTGTGATAAAAAATACGAAAATTAAAAATTTACTTTTTTACGAATCTAACGCTATATATTTGCATACATATATTGTCGATTTTTGTCATAAATTAAAATATAAAAAATTATTTTTATAGGCGTGTATCGAATTGGTTGTTGAAGCTTTCACCTGGATTGTCAGCAGAGAGGATCACCCTTGAGATATACCAGGGACAGGTGTAAGTTTTATGTACTTTAGTTGATTATTCCCTCAAAGCTTTCTTGTGTTTTAACTGTATAAGGTTGTGTAATTGTCTTATTTGTTCATATTCTGTCGTATATTATTGTAGGAATTTTTATTGAAAAAATTGACATCGCCGTGGATTGCCGACGAGTGCGCTGACAATCGTCTCTACGTCATCCTCGTGACAGAGAATTTGGTGTGTGTTATGCGTGTGTGTACGTGTTCACCCCTAAGATAATTCCGGGGAAGAGAGGACATTTTTTAATCAATTTTTATTGAAGTCTGATAAGAAGAGAATCATGGGGAGCTTTTAGTTGCCATTATCAGTTTGTTCATCTGTCGATGAAAAATGCCCACATAGCAATTGGTATCCACCGTTCTCTTATCGATTTTCCACACATCTGACGGGGGAGGTTACATTATATTCTCAAGGTTTTCTTTCTTTTTGAATTTTTTTTCATTCTTTTCGTTTTTTATACTGACTTGTGGCACATGACCGAATTTTCTTCTGCTTTATTTCTGTTGACTTATCAGTTACACGTTCGCGATACGATAAACTCATTGTTCGTGGCTTCCGTTCTCTTTTTTTTCTCTCTCCATCTTCTACTTGCACGATTTGTACTCGTTGCTCATTCCATTCTTAGTTTTTCCCTCAATGGTCAGTGGGTTTTTAATCACGTCCGTCACCTTGAGATATTCACAACTATCAATCTCAGCTGTGACTAGGAAATTTATATGATGATTTTGATAGTAAACTATTCTATATTTTTCCACATTCTCCATGATTGCTATTATTGATACGATTCATGGTCCATTGCTATACGAATATGCATTTATAGTCATACCCAGGCTTTACATACTTATTCTTATACTTGGACAAGTGGATATAAAGTTCTTCGAACCCACCTGGATTTTCATTGCCATGAAATAGTTTTACGATATCGTTTCTAAAGTAGTAATATTGCCGTACATAAGTAAATATATATATATATAGATCTGACCATGCTATGCAAGTGTTCAGCTTGTGGTTTCCTTTAGTGATAAAGCAAATCACCGAGACTATAAATTAATTTATGGATATGATTTGACTTTATTCCCCAAGGTAGGTGTCAGAGATAACTTCGTTCCTCACGTTCATTCATTAATTATTCAATGTCTGCAATCGCTTCTCCACTTACTTCGTTATTCGAAGATTCTTCTGGATCCCCATGAGCTCAGTACTTTGCTATAACGCAACGTAGGAAAAACGGAAGAATGTAAAATCAATTTTGTTGAGTGTACGTGAATTTGCATTTGATTTGACACGCGTAGCAGGGTGGAATGAGAGCTCCAGAAGTTGAGGGCAATGACGACAGTGAAGGGAAACAGGTTGTGTATGTATATTACATAGCACTGGATGGAAGGCATCTAGGCGTCTCCGAAAATCGGGCAGTGTGTCACGCAAAGGGGAAAACTATTGTCCCATTTATAGTGGAACTGAGCAAGTCGACAACGCACGGAATGGCAGGGTGGAATATATATATATATATACATATACATATATATACAATATATTGGAGGGTGGCGTGATGGTTGTAGACAGTGAATACAGAGGAGGAAGTATAGTCATTTCATGACGGCCTCTTGACATGGGCCATGACTTGACTCTCTCTTATACACTCTCTCAACATTTCCGCCCACTTTTCAGAGTTCGATCCAACACCATTTCCCAAATAAATAAGCGATTCTGAGGCGTTTCCTTTTAATATTGATTATGAATTATAAATTATTGAATCATAGGATAAATCAATGATAAGTTAATTTTCGTTTGAAATTCATTTAGATCAAAGCGATGGTGGAAACATGAACGGAGATTGATTGAAAGGAATTGAACTGAAGAGTTGGAGTAAATGTTAAAGTGTTGGCGTTTGTTTGATTTTGTCTTATAGTTGATTAAGAGTTTATCAACGCATTTTTCAACCTTTTTGGTGCAATTCAGGACGGTTACTTTGTTCTATTGTTTTTTTTGAGTTTATTGTTCGTCATATTCCATTATAAATTGTAGCAGTGAGCGTGTCAGAATTTTCTAGGTCGTTGTAGATTCATTACTAAATAAATTTTGCTGATGTAATTCAATCTTTTCTAATAGTCTTCAAAACATTCGGGCTGTGGCGATAAGGGTGGTACTGAGTGAATATACTTATAATTAATTTGAATGATAGTTATCAATCTGAAGAAATGCGCATAAGAGTTTTTTCAACTCCCCTGGAAGGAATCTGCGATTGAATCCAGAAGACAAAAATAGCGAATATAAAATTTTGAGAATTGGTATGTTTAAGTAGAAAACTATGAGAATGAGAGTAATTGAGCCCGCATTTTTATTCATATAAATTTTTGTAAAGCCTCTGTATAATAAGTTTCGAGCAATTCGGACAAAAGAGAATGTTGATACTCCAAAAAGCCATAACAGAGATACAATGAAAGTGTACTATTGCATTGCTCGAGATGAAATTCTTTTTTCACCAATTTTCCAGCCGTTGATTGGAAGATACGAAACGCTGCGAATATACCGCAATCGAAGTACGAGTATTTAGGTCAATGGATGGCTCAAGTTCAGCTGGGATTTTTCTTCTCACATTTTACAGGATCATTTATATTCGTTCATGTTTCATTTCAGAGATTTTTTTTCTTCAAATTAGAATGATTAATACTCAGATTGATCGGAATAATATTGTTCAACCACCAGCAGAGAAACATTTTTTTCATTCGTTTAAAAAAACAACCTAATTTTAACCTTATTTCTATCGACTTTGCGCACGTAGCAACCGTCAATTGATGAATTGACTTAATTGGTCAGAGATAGAGTGAAAAAAAATCATGTTTCAGGATGTGTTCGTCCATTTTTATAGTTTATTATGAGTACAAATAATCGATGCTTTCGCAATTATTCTTTTCTTCAATAGTGGACGTGTTGGTAAACTCTACCAATGAGGCGTTTTCGTTTCCCCATGATTATATATTTCAAATTTTTTTGGTAACACACCTTTGTATGATCGTCCTTCATGTTTCAACATAACATGTGTCGTTACAACCTGACAATAAATTCATATATGTCTGCGATGTAGTGTGTGTGTCACGTGACCGCGCTAATTGCGGTTGATAAAGTCTTGGAGTTCGGCGTGAGGTCTAGTGTGCGATAACAAATGTCTCATAAGTGTACAGGTATATGTTACCTGAGTGTCGGAGCCACGTTGACTAGTTGTTGATTATTGGGAGAAATTGGAATTTTTATTTGTTTTTATAAGCCGGCCAAGATCGATATTTTTCGTCGTCTTTTTCATTTAATGAGCAACTAAATGTCACGGCTCAAGATTCGTCGATCAGACTCGAGAATTGCCAATCCTTTGAATAAATCAGATTGTATATGCAGATTTGTAGTGATTTTATAATTCAGATAGAAAGCAAGAGAGGAAGAGTTAAATTGATATAAATATGTGGTGGTTAGAAAAAAAGAGTGTGGCACCTGAAGATCAGACAGTTAGAGATTCAATTTTCCAAATGCGCACAAGAATGG
Organism: Meteorus colon; assembly: GCA_030523085.1. Taxonomy (NCBI): domain Eukaryota; kingdom Metazoa; phylum Arthropoda; class Insecta; order Hymenoptera; family Braconidae; genus Meteorus; species Meteorus colon. The sequence continues at coordinate 102,099 of JAPYZH010000246.1, read as the reverse complement.
CACGAATGATATCCATTGTTGAAATAACATCACCGGATTATGCTTCAGTATACAGCAATTCTCAAATATTCATTCTCCAACAGTTCATTAATTCATTTCATAGTTCAGCATGAAAAAAAATCATCAGAAATATTTATTTTGTACATCTGATGTGAAATAATCCTTTCATTGATGATTTTCAGATGGCGGGACAGGATCCAAAATGGCAAAAAGATGCCACGGATCAGAACTTCGACTACATGTTCAAATTACTCATAATTGGTAATTCTTCGGTTGGAAAAACATCATTCCTATTTCGATATGCAGATGATTCATTCACATCGGCGTTTGTTTCCACCGTTGGAATTGATTTCAAAGTAAAAACGGTTTTTAGACATGACAAAAGGGTCAAGCTTCAAATATGGGTGAGTTGAAAGATATTCATAACAGTGAAAGAATAGACACAATTTCGTTTTTATTCGATGCATGCAGGACACAGCTGGCCAAGAGAGATACAGAACCATAACCACGGCCTATTATAGAGGTGCGATGGGTTTCATTCTCATGTACGATATAACCAATGAAGATTCATTCAATTCAGTACAAGACTGGATTACACAAATAAAAACGTACTCGTGGGACAATGCCCAGGTCATTTTGGTAGGCAACAAGTGTGACATGGAGGACGAGAGAATTATAAGTTTCGAAAGAGGCAAACAATTGGCAGACCAGTTGGGTGTACAGTTCTTTGAAACATCTGCCAAAGAAAATATTAACGTAAAGGTAATGTGGGACACCTTGTTTACAATTTTTTATCAATCACCTTGTAACGTTCTAATGTAATGTCCGAATATGAAGAATATATTGGATATGAATTCACCTGTGCATATTTTGTTACAGTCGGTGTTTGAACAATTGGTAGATATCATTTGTGACAAAATGAGTGAGTCGCTCGACAATGATCCGACATTAATGGCAGGTGGTGCGGGTCAAACGAAGGGACAACGACTCACTGATCAGCCACCAAATCCTTCGAATCCTAATTGCAATTGCTAAAGATTCAAATCGCTGGAATCCTCGACCGTATGAATAACGTGCCGAGAAGAGGAGAAATACATGAAAAGAAAAAAAAATACGAATATATTGAAGAAACTGACAAAAGGAAAAATCGTGAAACCACCAAGACACATTTAACACACAATACACCATTGCGCTGCGTCGTGTTGAATGATACGCGGGCTAGTTAGTGTTTGTCACAATTTCTTCGCTTTTCATTTTTACCCCCCTTCCTGTTATTGATTTCGACTGATTTCGACGCGGGTTTATTTGTTGAATACACGAGGTGCTTGTCACAATTTTTAACCGAGGTATCGTTCTACGTCATTGATTGATGTATGCATGTAATAGCGGATCGTATTCAATTTACATTTTTTAAAATTGTCTACGTCAGACAATTTGTCGTGGGTAGAGAGATAACGGAGATTGCCGACGCCTCGGAATGTTGGATATTGATTCAATTTGTGTGGAGTATGTCGAGAGTTATTGGTATGAGAGTGAGTAGATTCATATTTCTTCTTTTTTTTTTCTCTTATTCACCTGAATAACCACCGGTGTGTCGTGTCACAACAAAGCACAAGTCAACGGGCCGCTGCCTATTATTATAGATGGTGACGTTCATTGATGTATGGCGCCTGTAGCTTTGATCATGTTCATGTTGATGAAAAATAATTATTTATTGCGGTGGTACAAGTGATACTTGAAGCTTGTATTGAGATTCGTCCGAGATTTGCTACCGGGAGTAATTTGAACTATTTTTATACTTTCATTTATCATGAATTGAAATCTGGCTTTTAATCGATTGAGCTTGAAACTTATTATACAAATCACCCAGAAATTTAATATGAATCTTGTAAAATAATTCAAAATAGTTGTCCGGTAAATTCTGATAAATTCATTCGTATTTAATCAGTGACGAGTAAAAGGAATATAGAAATATCTGAAATTTCATCACCTCGGTGACATAGTCGTGAATCGAAAATAATTGAAAAATGCCCGATATGTCAATTATGGTTAGAGTGAAAAAAAAAATTTGTTAGCAACTTATTCAGTGTGACTTGAACTATCGCAATGTTTATTTCTACTCGGCATGCTGCCCTCTGTACATAATATATATTATCATTGACTCTTTAACGAAGTGTAATGTACGCGTTAACAATTTGTGTGAATTTATGGGACCTATTCTAATGGCGGAATAGCAAATGCAGAACAACAGTAAAAAATAAAATACAGACAAGCAGTAAGGTAAAAAAAAGCCCTCGCCACCGCCATAAATCTATTGACATAATTTGTTGGTGAGAAGAGAAAATGAATAAGTAAATAAATATATAAAAACAAAACGTATTTTTCGGGCTCGTCAATGTCGAGTTTATTCTACTGTATTGTACGCATCATGGTTACAAATACAACTGAGTATGAACCGAAAGAGCAGAGAGATAGTTTGCATGTAGAGAATTTTTGAATATAATTTTTATTTGACTTACTTTCTATTTTCTATTTTTTAACTTTTCTTTCTTCAAGTTTAGTCGTGGATGAATTACGTTCATGTCGCCCATTAATGAATATTACGCGCTTCGCGTGTCATGTATACATCAAAAGAGCCCTTATTATAGTTTATAGACATTCAGTATCCGATGGAAAAAAATAAGTGAAATAACAAATGTTAGGGAGAGAATTTGAGTGTATTAAATGGGAAATTGCGGAATTCATTCAGTGTTCGCGGGGCATTTGTATGTATGTACTGTATCGTATGTAACTAGTATGCCTAATGTTATAACTTATATGAAAAAACAAAACAATAACTTATTACATGCCGACTAAACAAGAACAAAAAATGGTAAGCACATAAATTAAAACAACAGATCCATTACTATATTGTCAAAATGTTGATCGAACGTTTACAAAAAAAAAACGAAATATGGAAAAGAAACGAAGATAATTGTAAAAGTGTAGGGAGAAAAAGAAGGCGAAGAATACGAAAACTGTTGATCTCTTCAGTCGTGGGGTTGTATTTATTCTTTCGCGTGCGTGCATGCCACAAACTACGAACAAAGTGAAAAATAACATGATAATTATAAAAAAAAAGCAAAAAAAGATGCAAAGATTTAATTGAAGAAAATAAATATAATTATGATAATAACAATGATAATATGAACGATGGATAAAGAGAATTATTGAAGGTCTATTGGTGACTACCCCAAAACTTAGAGATGTGTAAAAATGTAGCAAATACATGTATGATCATTTATTTAAACATGCATATAAATATGTAATAATTATTAGTATATATGTATATGTATGTTTATATTTATGATCAAGAATTGAAATGGAGTAAAATTATAATTTACAAACGTTGTAGAAGTCATTCTGCCCATTACGGAATTTTCCTGTCCAAAGCTCATGATGAAAAAAAAAATACGTAAAATACAATAATGTCATTGACGTTGAGTCTTTTAAAAATATTTCTCTTGCTCAATGTCAGACAATTTGCAAGAGATAATGGAAAAGCCAACCCTCATCATTTATACTGGATCTGTCTGACATTATGCAATTTACAATATATGTATATATATCTATTTATTCAGGATAATACTGCGGAAAAAAGGGATGTTCGCTTCTTTTTTTTCTATTTCACTTTGTCTCTTTCAAACGTAGCATTGCATCATGATCCCACTTACACCGATAGCAGATAATTGGGCATGCAAGTGGTAACAGAGCTTTTTCTCATACTATTCTGCAGTCTTCCCATCATTTTATGTATACTAGTAGTTTTCAAAGGGAGTATGGACGTTTTACAAGCGCCAGATAGAGAGAGAGAGGAACTATGGGAGGATAATGAATAAAAAAAAGAGATGAAAACGAAAAAGGTAAAATAAAATGAAGAACGTATTCCTTTTAAGAGTTCATTTGCTAGAGAATTAAAATGTCACAGCTGATAAAAAGGATGGAGATTAAAAATAGAAAACCATTTGGAGCGAGAAAAAAATCTTTTCATTTTTTAATGCATCAAGTTAATAATATCGCTTCAACGGAACAATATAAATGTGTACATTTGAAAAGCACTACGTTTGGATGAGCACAATTAATGAAAATGAATAATGTCAATTGCAATTTCTCTGTACAAAAATATTCTGTAGTATTTCTTATTATTTATGATATTCTCAATGTGTATATTGAATCTGCGTGAGAAATAGAAAGCCGATTATGAATCAGCCTAATCAAACTTCACTGCATTTAATCAGGTACTCATTTCTCGAATAATGATTTCAATTAAATGTTATTGAATATTTATTGGTGGAAAAAAAATCAACATATTGAATGAAGAATTGACTTGAATCGAGTTTTGACAATGTGGGAACTTAATTAAAATAAAACTTATCATCTGCTGACGTAGATCTGATAAAATCAGTGTTACCACTATCAAGATCAGAAGCAATTAATCCGAATTGTCTTGAACTTCGACCATTATCTGATGCTGAATTCGAGCAGGGATTTATATTCAATCTTCCTCAACTTCGTGATTTCACATAGTCCAATTCGATTGGGAAAACAATTCGTCTAATCAATTCGAAAATTTCTTTCCTGGTAGATTGAACATGTTATAAAGAAAAAAGTTCTCATAATCACCAGACAAGGTGAGTGTCTATATTCATTAAGTTTTATTATCTTTTCTAGTAGATGAATTGATAAATATATTATGTATCTCTGTTAAACCTTTCAACATTATATACCAACTCACTCACTTTACATCACATTCGGTTTGCTTCACGTCAGTAGAAATCGCTCATCATATTTGAAACTCACTACATTTATAAATCTTCATTAGTTTAGATAGTTCCGAAAGTTTGTTGTCCTTCCTTAACATACATTTCTCGTCACATTTGTGTTACACCCTAAGACAAAACCTTGACTGTGACAAATCCTCGTCGAATTATAAAGTAGAATTGCAAATAAACCACAAAATAAATCTCCATTGACACATATCAATATAACATCGGAAGTAAAAATGTATGTTCGAAGATGTCTGAAGGACAAAAATAGTTAAAGTAATTCGTCCCCTATTTTTATTATACTTTTACACCCTCCATATTCATATATATAAAATGTTTTTTCTCAAGAGAGCGAGATTGTATTGCGGATGATGTATGTCTGTGCACAAGTAGAACTTTCTACTCCATCCATTCTTTTTTTCCCATGTGAATTTTATACCTTAAAAAAACAAAATATCACCAGAGAAAAAAATCAAAATGTTGAAATATTTTCTTCATAATTCATTTAAGTACATATATATATATATTTTTGGTTTTCCTAATGTAATTCATCACCTCACAGACATAAAACGTTTGTTTTATCTACATCATACAGCTGATTTCATTGTGCACTTGGATGATGTGGCCTATTTTTGGAATCAATTTAAATATAGCTCTGTCAATGCTCCCTCAAGAGTCATCGACGTCATTGTGTTTGAAAACTTCATGTTGCTGATGCTACTCTTGGCTTATATGTATATGCTAAAAGGAAATGTCGTTGAATGCAAGATGATGTGAAGGGTAAAATAAAGATAGGAGAAAAAGAGAAAGCTCATGAAAATTTAACACGGTATGCACATGTAGATAGTACAAAGGCTGTGCTTATTTTACAAGGCATATCCTGAAAGCTTTGGCATCGATTGAAACGTTCAGTTGTTGTAATATAGAAGACACGAATTTTTTTTTTTTTCGGTGACCGTGCAGAGCCATACAAGCGAGGGTTGATGCGCTTGGCGCCGTACTTCTTTACAGACGCGCGTTTTGGGTCGCTTCCCAACATTTATGTATATATGTATACATTACACTTGCTTCCTATCTGTCGACAATTCGCTGCCAGAATGACGTTCGAATCGCCGTTCACATTGTAATGGTGCCAAAAGAATAAACGAGTTCTTTTAAACATAAAAATCATCCTCTTCCTTGTTTCTTTCTTTGTATTTGTTTAGTTCCATTTCTTAAAGGTTATTGGTTGTAACTACATTCGTAAACTTGCGGATCTTTCGGTTTGTAAAATGATATACAACAAATCGAGAGGATGAACATTTATTTGAGTGGTGTAATAAGACGTGGGATGGATTGGAAGGGAATGATAAAAAGAAAAGAAGTTCTAAAGTTATTTTTTGTTTAATTTCATTTTTTTTTGTTTTACTTATGCTTTTGTGTCTCTCAACGATCTAAGTTTTCACAATGAAATTATATAGTTTATCTGTTGTTCCATAATCCAATTTGTGGTTTGAATGAATTAAAAAAAAGTTATTTACAAAAAGCACAAATAAAAGTGAATAAAAAAGTATCAGAGAGTATTTTGTATAACCAGATTTTTTTCTCGTTTAGGAATTTCCGAACAAATTTTTTCCCCATTTGTTTTCTGTGTCACATTTCATTCAGTGTTGATGTCAACAATATTTTGTTTCCTGTCATTCTCTATGATTGTTGGAATGGAGGAAAAAAAAGAATTAAATATGATATTTGTTCGTGTACAGGAATGACAAAATTTCACTACATCGTTTTATTATTTATCATTATAGTTTCTTTTATTCACTTTTGATTTTTTGGCGAGCGACCAACTGTGAGCGGTTGGATTTTTCTGTGTTATTGTGTAAATATATGCATAATAGTTCTGGTAAATATCAAAAGATATCATTAAAAACGAACAATTTATACTAAAAGTTTTTCATTATGATTGTAATCACAATAATAGTTATTACAATGAATAGAATAAGTAAGTGGTGGGATATTGATTAAAGATATATTTCAACATACGACGATGGGTAAGAAGTGCGTCAGTACAAGCACGACTTATCGCACCGCAGTTGTAGTGATACGCGTGCGCGTATAATTTGTTTTTTCTCTCTAACTATACTAGAAATAAAGTGCGCGAGTCTTCAGCGTCAAGAAAATTTGGCACCACTAACAATTATATATACCCAATTAAATAATGTTTATTTATTCACTACAAATCTCAAGAGTTTACATATCATTATATATTATAGATGTATATATTTTCAAAAATATTATATGCTTGAGTATTACAAATTTGTGACATTTCAATCTACGTAAGTTATTCTCACACTTGTGTATTATGCGTCATTTAACATTGACATAAATCCAGCTGTTTAATGTTATATGCAACAGTTTGACGCGTTATTCAAGGTTGGAGATAATTTCCGGTTGTAATGTAACTATCATCAATATTTCACTTGTCTAATTTTGAAAAATACATTTTGTCCAAGCTGAATAAGTGAAATTATCATAATATTTATATCTAAAATATTCATTTTTGTATATTGAACCATAAAAGATTTATGAGCTTTTGGATTGATAAATAATTTCAGGTGGAAGCTATAAAATTTTATACGAATGTCATCCTGTTTATTTTCGATTAAACATCTGAAAAAAATTAATTAATTAATAAATCTAGAATGTATGGCTTGATTAGAGTGAAAATTTTGGTTATTGAATATTGTAAACTAAAATAGAAACCATTTTTATACGATTCATCATTTTCCCATCAGAATTAATTTGCTTATTACTAAAATTGTTTGATTAGATCGTGAGATGTTTGTAATCAAAATCGTGATAAGTTTAATCGAGAACGAGGTGACAATAAAGGGGTGTGCGAATAAGGGGCGAACTTTGAAAATTAATTAACCGTAGATGAATGTAAAAATAAAAATTGAAGAGCCACTTTGGGTCAAAGTCAATTTAGTTGGCTATATAGATTGACAATGAGAATGGAGAAAAATCGATGTGACAAACTTTTTCAAAGGAGAATTTTATTCATGTAATTAAATTAGCTGATGTGGAAGTTATAAGTATTTTTTTTTCTATTTACCTGTATCATGACAGCTATTTTAATTAGTTATCTAATGATTCAACTGATTAATTCAACATCATATTCATGACCTCGGCCTGTAGCTATATTAATCTGATATTTCATTCTTCACATTTTTATTGTGATCATTCCAATTTTGTAATAAATATGCACTGTGTTACATAAAATAATTTACATTATTATTACTTGAGTGTATTTTTTTAAATATGGAATAGAAAAATAGAAACATAATTGTACGAGAGTGAAAAGGATAATCTGTCCAATGTTCAATTACACCTTTTAGGATAGATTTTATCAAATATTTCACTAATTTCACTGGGATGACATGACCTTAATCCTTGATAAATGACACTGTGTCGAAGCGCAACTATTTAATTCTACTCTTTCATCGTTCATTCTACATTCGCTTTTGTATTATGATGTCGCAATAACATCGATCTACAAATAGAATTAACAATTCACAAATGAGCACAATGTAAAATTTCCAATCTCCAATCTCTTGATAATTGAAGTTACATAGAATTAATTTTAATTTGAATGACTAATTGTAAATTTATCCAAAGTCTGAAAATATTTTTTAAACCTCAATTTGAGACGTAGCAAAAATACTTGTGGTTAATGACAATTATACTTCCCTCGTATCATTATAACCTACGACAATAATCTAATAGCAATTACGAAGTTGATTCTGTCCAATCTAAATGATTTATTTTATCAAATTAAATGACATAAACCAGTGACTAAATCACCACATTTGCAATGCACTACTCACAAATTCTATTCATGATCCATTCACTAAATATATATCTGCTTAAAATGTAGCTGCTGTTCGATCCAAGAGCTGTCATTATGAATTTCGACTATCTCTTGTGACTGAATTGCAGAGTGAACATCAGACCTGAATGTAGCATAAAGTGTTGGAGGCTACTGAGGCCCTTGAGATTCGGGTGAGGAGCCGAATAGACCCAGGTAGGTTTAGTATAGAATATAGATAGAACACACAACAATGACGGAAGTAAAAGCGCCTGTGGCAGTAGTAGAAGTACATACAAGCAGTGACGATGGCTGATGAAGGAAGAGGATAGGACACAATCGCATGTGCCCCCTTTGCTCTCGGTCGCTAGTGGATAAAGTCAGTCGTGCGCGGGCCACAGTGGCGCGTGGACGTCTTTTCCAAGAGCGCGTATTTCTCTATCATATATATTGTATTATATCTGATATAAGATTATAGTTGTGTAGTTAAATAGCATAATAGACAGAGACACGAGTGAAAAACGGTCTAGCGAGCGTGGCATTAAATACATCGAGCGACTTGAAGCGATAAATTTATTAATTCTATTTTTGCCAAGGCGGACACAATATTACACACCTATTTGCGCGCGCGGGTTAAATCGCGAGGCCAATTTTATTAAAACATTTGTCTTAGAGAAAAATAATTTTCGCCAACTTATTGTTCGTCATTATTATCCATATATTTTGTTTTTGGTTCTATTATTCTTGTTTTTACGTCAAGTGCGAATTTTTATTTTGTCATTGAGTTGGGTACACGCGATTGTGAATCACCACTGAGCGTCATTCATGGAGTGAGTTACGATTTGCTAAAGTTTCTTTAGAAGATACTTTGTTAAATCATTTTTAATTGGTTGGATAAAAAAAAAATAATGGATAGTATTGAGTAATATGTATTTGATATTTGTTGATGATTAATTGTTTTCAATTCATTTTCATATGTTTATTTTCATTGTTTTTATATTTTATTATTAGCGTTGTTGAGTGATAAAAAAATGTGAGTTCTTTACATAATTTTATATAAACAAAAAAGACAAATGAAAGAAATTTCAATTTGTATTAATTCAAATTTTTATTACATTTTATTTGAATTGTAAATATTTGCTAATTTATTTTGTATATATATGGAGTGGCCAGTTTTAATGCCTCATACAAGAGGCTCACACAAGAGGCCTCTTTTCTATACCTACATTCTAGCCATCTTCTTGCTATTAGGCCGGCACCGGCTATATATAGCGGAAGTATAATTAAATCCACTCTGAATATTAAATGTTGCCAACTGTTTGACTTGCTCTTCCTTTTTTTTTTCTTCTTCTCGCTCTTTTTTATATCTAAGTTCTGTGAGTTGCCTTTCTTGTGCAATATTATTCGAGTATACAGGTAGCTTATAATTACTGTCGAGGAAATATTTGTCAAATTATTAAATTAATAATGGTACAATAAACAAATTGTATATGAAGATTTGCGCTGTGATGATTATGAGGAAAGTTGTTCTTGATATATTTCGAGTATACAGGTGGCTCATGCATGAGATAAAAAAAATAATTAAGAAATTATTAAATAGAAATTGTAGTTTGGCAAGTGAAACTAAAGTTCACTTATTGATAGTTGGAGAACAAAATGATTTGTTTAATTCATGTTTTATTTATTTGGGATATTTTTTTTTTCTTGTGATATTACTGATTTGAGTACACAGGAGGTTTGTAATTATGATAGTGAAAATATTGGTGGGGTTGTAAAAAGTATACAAATATATCAACCTGAAGAGTAATAAAAAAATTTTTCTTGTTTCTTTTTTATTCTTTCACAACTTTCTTATCGTCTCATATATATTTTGAGTGTACATGAAGTTCTGTACTCGCGTTGATAGATACAAAAAATTATTGCACTGGAATATTTATGTATAGAGGTAGTTGGAGACAGAGGAAAAAAAAATTCTTCTTAATAATAAAAATAAATAGAAATATAACAGAGTAAATAGTAAAAATACGATATCGAACATATCATCTTCTCTACGCTATGATATATTATGCAAATATCTTTTGTGAATTCATGAAGAACATTTGGAGAGAATTCTATTTCTAGTCGATTTTATTCTATTTCAACTTTGTATATTTGATCGAGGCTCTTTTCTTTCATTTATTTTAACGAAAAAACCGCCGAGTGCAAGAGGAAATTCGATTTTCAACATTCAGGGCATATAGGGAAATGCATCGCTGTAAAATTCTCACAGAAATGTTTTTAAAGGCGCGTGAGATGGAGAGGCTTTTAAAAATTGATCCTACCGATTTTTCGCCTCGCGCGTACCTCGTTTCACCGTCGAATGCAGCAGGATTTTAAATTTTCACGTAAAGTCTTTATAAAGAAAATTCGATCACGTTTTTTTTCCCAGTCCAAACTATCATTCTCTCTTGTTTTATTGAGACAGTTAAATTTGTCCATTTCCTCTTTATTCTTTTATTTCTTCTTCAATTTATTTTTCTATCTCGTCAAGAATATTCGACAGGATGTTACAATCTAATTTTTTTTCTCTTCTTTCTACCTATCTCTCATCCATACACATTTATATATGTCTCATTGTTTTCAAAGACATTCCAATCACTCGGACAATTGAGAGACGGTTATTCTCGTACCGTCGCACGCGGACTAACTCAACAAAATATTTTCTCGTGCCAACACAAGAGCCGGCGTCGACTCGAGCGGCTTTCACTGTCTCTCAATGCGTCTCAAGAGAATTGAATTGTTTGAAGGTCGATTTAGCAATAAAAGCGTGAAAACTAAGTAGAACGGGGAAAAAAAAATTTTTAAATCATAACAAAATAAAAAAACATATATGGAAAATAAACAATCAAGTCTGTTATCCTCTTCACTGCATATGTAAAATCTCAGTCTCATTTCAACGACTCCGAAAACGTCAAAAAGTAAATAAACAAACATGAAACATGAATACAGTTGGTGTTGAAAGAAAAATAAGAAGAAAAAAACAATTTCAAAATATTATATTAAAGCTTTCTTATTTTTTTTTTCCCCATCTAACATTAGTTATTCGTTGTGGGTCATTGAAATGGGGTTGAGGATTTTGCTCTTATACACAGACGCATAATCTCGCTCTCGTAATTTCTATCATCACTTGTGTTGAATCTGTTTGAATATCGAATGTTGATTCTGAAAATATCTACGCCCGTTCGTCGTCACTGTACTATGATAGTTAGTCAATTAGTTTCAGTATAGATTTGTGTACATATGAGTTCAGTTTATACATTTGGTCAATTCTGGCGTCTTGTTCCGGTAGTTAACTGCTCACGAAACTTTAGTGTGCATAGAGAAATGTTGGAGTTAGCTCGGGGCTCATTAATAATAATAATAATCGTAATAATGTGTGCAAAATGTGATATAGTTAAATTTCAAAGCAAATGATGAAATTTCATCATATGAATTGTACTCGGTGCATGTGTAAGTAGATCAGAGAGGATAATAAACCCAAATCTTGAGAATAAACTTGAAAGTTTAGTTTGTTATATGAGACGTTGAGAATTTTTGACCTATGTCAAAGTAATGATACATAAATACATATATATATATATAGATGAAATAATAATGTATATGAAAAAAAAGAGATATGAAAGAAAACTTTATTTTATACTTTTGTCTATGTACACATACATAGTAGAGATATGTGTGCGTTGGTAAAAGTTTTTACGGATATATTTCCCTTTTCAAACTCAATTTACCCTTTCACTTCACGTTTATGAAAAAAGAATGGTAAAAGTAAATTTTCAACAAATATTACTCCGAAAATACTCACTTGGCTGCGGGATTTTGACAATTTTTTCTTTGGTAAAAAACATTTGATTTTATTTTTTTATATCAACTTGATAAATTTATGGTTTGATTTTATTTGTGTTTTATTGGATTTTTATTATTGAAAAATATATTGATAGAATTTTTGGTAGAATGTTGCTCTGGTGATGGATATTTTGTAACTTGTTTGTTTGAGAGGGACTTTGTTCTGTCATTGAAACTTTTTGAGCGAAATAGATGAGTTTATTTATTTTGTTGTTTTTATGAAATTTTCGATACTGTGTTGATGATAATGAACATTTCGGATCTTTGTTTTGATAGAAATCACAATGGGGAATCCAATTTTTATGTCATACATACAAAAAAAAGGTTCATTTTGTGTCTTATGTTGAAAAAAAATGATGATTTTTAATTATTCTTTTGTATTATTCAGAATTCATTTTATTCTCCACTAAATTTTTATTGTTATTCCACACAGTTTTGATCAGCCAATGAACTGCTGCTCACAATAGTTAAGGAAAATGGTGAATGGTAAAAAAAAAATTGTCAACAAAAATTATTGCGACAATGCCCCCTCGTAATTCATTTTACAGAAAAACTCTTTCCAACATTTCATGATAATTAAATGAATTTACAAATTTCATACATTTTCTTTATAAAAATGAGAACATTCTCCATCGTTCTTATAAATAATTTCTTTCATCATTTTGTTATTCACGTAATAATAAATAAGTAAATATATGTATGAAAATATTGAATAACTCGAGCGCGATTTCCTATTCAATAAGCACTCATAAGGAGTTATTTCCATTTGATGAAAGAGAAAAAAGTAGTTCAAGGGATTGTAGAGAAAAAGAAACAAGAACAAAAAAAAATATAATTATAAAAATAATACTGAGATAGAAAATTCATCCTGTTTGATTCTATGATCGCAAGAGTTTTTATATTAATGTTGAGAATTCGCGTGGTATATTTGCTGAGAGATTTATTAATGAATATGTATTTGCACACTTACATTAAATATTGAAATAGCAGTAGTAGAAGTACCAATCAGTGGTCAGACTCGCGCAACATTCTTCACAGATTTAAATGTACATTATGAGTGTAAAAGCAATTTCCACATTTTAGAAAAGAACCTCAATTAAAGACTCCTTCAATTGAGGTTCTACATGTACATATTTTTTACTTCACCTATTTTTTCTCTACTTAACTGTCAAGTGGAGATAGTAAAAGAGTTGGTGTGGCACAGTCTGTTATTTAATTAACTGTAATTTTATTCGCGAGAAATTAAATAGTCATATGTGAAATAAATGAGAAATATTCAAGTGGTTGGAAAAAATTTCAATTCTAATTAATAAATTAACATCATCAATGATTTCGTTTTTTGTCAATTGAATTTTTCTCTATAAATAATAATAGTATTTAAAAAAGTATTGTAAAAAGTCAAACAAACTTTTTATACATTAAATTGAACGAGGAAAATTTTAATATTCACAGACAAAAAACAACTTCATTCTCATTCACGACATTTCTCATTGTCTTCTTGTCTCTGATGTTCTGTGTCCTCTTTGCTTCATCGTCGGGTCACTAATGCGATTTCCTCTCGAGTAGGATATTGGAATTATTGGAAATGTCGTGTCCGGGAACGAACAACCGCAGGTGAAGCACCGTCACCGTCGGTGCATTCAAGTTAATCATGGGAATTATTTCTGTATATCTCTTCTTATACATGTTGCAGTAGATCAAATTAAATTCTTTTCCGATTAACGAGTAAATATAGTGGTCAATGAAATCATAGCCAGTGTCCAATTTTGTTCAATAAAATATTCTGTGTTGACTACTGAAAATTAAAAATGACTCGTTATTTCATAATGAACTGGGTCAATTATTGATATGGAATCTCTCTGAGTTGGAACATTAGAAATTCCCCAAAATTAATCACAATTCATAAAATATTCATCTCAATAAAACTTTCTTTTCTGTTATTTAACATGTTTGATAATGTTCTCATTAGTCTTTAAAAGTAATGAAAAGATTGAGGTGCTCTGAAATTCAAATTCAATTATAAAATATTCATTATAAGATCTCTCCAGATTTTCTGCTCGTTTTAAACTGAATCTACACTTCTTAATATTTCTCAGCCAATTTTCAAGTCATTTCGTAACCAATGAATAATATAAAAAAATGATTTGAAACTTTCTCATTATCAATCTTGATCCTATGAAGCATATTACTATTTTTCCATTTAGAACTTATCATTTTATTCATTTCTTTTGTTTATTTATTAAATTTATAAAACAATTAATCAACAAAGAATGTATAACATCAATCATATCTTTCTTCAAAATGAAAACTGTTAGATCAACAATGATAAAATGCACTGACACATACCAATAAAAATATTTGTTCAAATAAATTAATAAGCAGTGTCGCATCGTATAATTGTCTTCTATTACCTTACAAAATTATCAAGTACTGTCTTTCTATATCAATTTTTTCAATTTTCTTTACATAAAGACCAGGATAATGAATACTATCTAATTCTGGGCTATCACACGAAGAACAGAATTCATTTCCATAACAATTTATAATCAAGATATCTGATCAAATCCAAATGACTGTTCTTTCAGTAGATTACGATTGTCATTGTTGATAGAGCATTCTAAAAGAATAGATTGAATTATAGCAACTACTAGTTACTCAACGTATATTTCAAAACTAATTCAATCAATTTCCACCAGTATTATTACAACAAACTGGAAAATGGAGGAGAATCGGTGAAATAGTCGGCACGAGCTTTTAAGAACAAATGAAGACAATAATCGTGAAAATTTGCAACTGGCATCAATAAATTCGTCATTCGCGCCGCTGAAACATGTTTTTACCGTGGCCTGCTGCCGTCGCATCACCATTTACATCATCATCATCATTAAGAACATCACTATTGTCGGAGTGGATAATAAAAGGTCGCGTGCAGCAACAGCTCGTCGCCGCTGTCCCGGTCAACGATGAATTGTGGTCAAAACGCAATGTTTGTGCGCGCGGGAACGACGACGTTCAGGTGGTTAAACAAAAACACGATTTTGTCCGGGCATGTACGTCATCTATCCGGCGGAAGAGCTCCTCAGAATCTATGATAACCCAATTCGTCGTGTGTCATTGACTTCATCATCAAGGATCGCTGTGAATTCTCGTGAATACAACAGCTGTGAAAAACAACAGCAGTTGCATTCAAGTCATCGTAATTCAACCAACACCATCAGTTACGCTGAGAAGAAAAATAACCAATATAAAAATAACAGCAGTAGTAATGATCAAAATATTAAAAATAAAAATAAATTAAATAGAAACAAAGTAATTGGTGTAAGAGACAAGACATTTTTTAGTAAATTTAAAAACGGTAATAAACAAAATAATAATACTTCCACAACAGGAAAATTAAAAAACTGCCCGATTATGCAAAACAATCGTAATAGTGGTGGTGAGGAGGGTATAAATCCTCTCAAGGATCTGACGCACGCAACCTTGAATGAGTCACTCAAGCAACACAATGGAAATGCACTCAAACTTGTCCAAACAGGTGAGTGTGTACTAATGAGTTATTAGTGTAAAATGCGAATTCATCACAAAAATAGTCTTTTTTTATTTACATTGAAACGTGGAAATTTGCCGATTTCAGACAATTTAATTGGAGCTTATTCTTCATTTGACTATTCAACTTATTGGATAGATCAATAACTTATCTATTGAAGTATAGAATAGGAGAATAATGGGATCTCATTTAATTCAATGGGATCAACAAAGAATATTTTTTATCATGTTGATGATTAGAATTTTGTTTATCATCAACATCAAAAATTATAATAATAACTTCATGGTAATAATTGAGTGACTGAAAATTCGCTCGAGCAAAGATGAGTTAATTTATCATTCTGTATTTTTTTTTTTGCCATGACGCTGTAAATGTAGTTGAAACATTTGTCTCTAGAGAAGTCCGACACAATTACACCATACGTAGAGGTTCGCACACATGGACCCCTATGTCCATATGCACAACATATCATGACACAACGGTACGATTTGCCGCTTCATCGAACGATAGTGGTTTTGAATATAAAATGTATAGAACTTGTGGATGAATTGTGAAATAGCACTTTCATCGTCAATTTAATTGAACATAGAATGATATATATTTACATATGTATAAATTTTCAAATGGGATATTTATATATAGAAAATAGTTAACGAACCGTTGTGTATATTTGACATAGTTCGAAAATTCAATTTTAATTGACTGGTATATGCTTTGTATTTATTTATACATATATTCCAGAATAATCTTTCTATATTTCGCAATAATATATAAGATGAAATGAAAATAAAAGGATTAAATGGGTTACACAACCAATCACTGAACAGAAAAAAAAACACCAAAATGAATTTCATATTGAAACGTTAATTAACATCACGATAGATTGCAATGAGATTTCCGCATTTCCATTAATTGGACAGATTGAAATGAAGTAAAAATGAAAGGAATGAAAGTTCATGAAAGACCCAAAGAAAATCTTCTTATTCATAATAAAACAAAAAAAGAAATGAAATAGATTAGGCATTAAATCAATCCTTTAAGTGGAATTTCTTCAAAAGAAAAATCCAATGACTTTTTCTAAAACACTCAAACAAAATGCGAATTACTGTGCGAACACACATCAATAATGACCCAATGCGAATAAATCATTTGAATTACCCTGTAAGCACCCAACCACTTCTCAACCACTTGTCTTTCTTTACACCTATCAGATTGCAATCTCTATGTAATTAATTTTAGTTGCTTTATAATAGACTTCAACAGCATACACGAGCACGAAGCATTTCAATCTCAAGTAAAATCCAACATTGAACGACTTTAACCCCCTTCTCAAGATAACAATAAAATTACCCATAACAATATCACACCTCTTTCTATGAAAAAAAAAATAAAATTCTTCTTTGTAATAATCCGAATAACAACCCCAACATAAATCTCAAAACCACCAAATTCGACGACCTTATTCTCATAAACACCAACCAAAAAAACCATCGCAAAGTTAAATTATTCCAAATCCCTAATTACTCATTCCCTTTTCGAAATTTCTTCAATGTTCCAAACACGTTTCCCTTTACCCCAAATAAAATCTTTCATTCCCAACAATAAATAAAACCCCTTCATCCTCAAATAATCAACATATATCTAAAAACACCTGTACTTGACACCACCCTCTACAACCCCATAAAACATTTGCCACCATAATCCACCTCATTCAATACTTCATGCTAACATCAAAACTCCATCTAATATACAAATAGAATAATTTACTATCATCGTAAACATAAAAGCCAACAATGTATATTTGTGGTGGAGCCAAGAATCTCTTGTTCCTCCATGCATGTAACATTCATCCATACAAATATACGCACGTAAATTGTCATAGCATGGGGATTTTGTACAGTCACGCATTTTCACCCTTACGCACACACTTCTATTTAATCGATATGCCCTCCATATATTTATACATGTGTATATACATATATATGTATCGAATATACGCATCGTCCATTTCGTTACACACTAGGAAATACCTCACGAGAGTACTTTTACTCAACGCGAGCGTGTCAGAACCCCGGGCCACTTTCCCTCTCTTGCGCTTGGCCAGGTCGTGCCCGCCACCTTTTTCCCTACATTTCTACGTCTATATATATATATGGAAATGTGTAGGTGTTCGCCTGATGTGGGCTGGGAGGCCAAGTAACTTGCGCGTTTGCCTTCAGCCCTTGCCCCCATATCCTGCAACAAAATATCAGACTGTCAGGTTAAATGTTTTTTTGACGAGTCACGATTACACGCACATATGTATATATATTTGTTGTATATTGTAATATGTATATATGTATATATATATATATATATACATATATTATTCATGTGATATTTAATAAAGGAAGGAGTCTGGTTGCCACGGCAACTGCGAGGTGAACAGGCAAAGTATTGATTCGCACCACCTGAATTCAGGTCAACCCCTGACTAAACACCTTTTCTATGTATATTATATCTGTATAAAAGCTTCTCTTGTGCTCACTCTTTTCTCGATTTTCTTTTTCTTGGTAGACCTGATGCGTTTAATTGAACGCACCTTTTTTCCTGTTCTTACTTTTGTTTATTTTTTGGGTATTTATTTCGTGGTATTGATGATTGTGGGATATAACTTGAGAAAGTGGATTGAGAATTTGAGTCGAGAGAGATTAAGGTAAATGAACTACTCATGCAGTTAGACGTTTTCTTCCGGTTGGATTTTTTTTTTCACACTGAGAGTTATGGGGTTGTGATAGGGTGTACTGAGACATTTTTTTAATGCAGTTCATTCACGAATTATATTTGGTCTGTGGGGATTGTGCGTTTGATATGAGAAT
Organism: Meteorus colon; assembly: GCA_030523085.1. Taxonomy (NCBI): domain Eukaryota; kingdom Metazoa; phylum Arthropoda; class Insecta; order Hymenoptera; family Braconidae; genus Meteorus; species Meteorus colon. The sequence continues at coordinate 83,160 of JAPYZH010000246.1, read as the reverse complement.
TTTCATGTTGAGGTTGATTATGGGTTTTGACTACGTTTCTACTTTCTTTATGGTATAATGTTTTTTTTTTGAGCTTTTTGGAGTTTAGTGAATTTGGATGAATTCCTCGTGAAAAGTTGTTTAACAATCTCGTATTGCAAGGTAATTTTATTTAACAATTAAAATATTTTTTAATTGTTAATCATGCATATTAATTCATTTATTATTTTCTTTCATTTTTTTCTTTGTCATGTTGAGCTATGGTGTGTAGCGTGTTTGATGTTGTTTTTTTTCCTTCTGCATCACCAACTTATCCTCATTCACCATCAGGTTTCAAGTGTTGTACTTGAGCCACGCAACAGGCTGAAAAATCAATTGATATGATTCAATTTTATCGTGTTTCGAATGTATGAAGATAATGATTTGATGATTTTATTTGTTATATTGTTTCTTTTGTACCTTATATATAAGTATCAATTATTGTTGTTTGCCATATGGATGATAAATAGGATAAACAAACGAAAAAGAATATACATACATCCATATGTATACGTATTTGAATAAATTGTGATGAATGTATCGATATTAAATTATGCAAAAGGGAGTTGAAAATAGGATCTAGAATGGTGTGGTATACAGGGGAAATAAAAACAAACAATTCGCTCACTCAAATGAATATAAATGAGGTTTCATGTATATAAATATATAATTTATAGTCTTCCTGATGGAAATAATATCATTTATTGTTAATGGAATTCATGTATATAGAGATTGGCGTATGTGTGTTAGTATAGTGAAGAAATATATATCGCGTGACTGTAAGAAAAATATCGTGAGTGCCGAAATATTCACTTTTGAATCCAAGGGGGCGTATAATTTCTTTTTTTTTCCCTTGTTCATTCCAATTTCATTGAGTGTAAAACTACAGAACTGAAGCTCTTTTTATGTTTAGTCTTTTGCCTCTTTCGCTTCCAATGAGGTTTACAAATCGACACTTTGTGGGGTATTAATTGTTAAATAATCAAAATGAGTCAAGTTTTACTCGTTAGTTCAAAGTTCTAACGTGTTAGCTGATGTAGTGATATTCCATTATGTAATGCATATTTAAATTTTAATTCTCAGTCTATTAATAGCGGAAATGATACTGAAATTTCCAGTTGAATCAAATGGAACAGAAAATATGAGGTAGAATGATGATGAAATAGTTATAACTCTCTTTCTGTTATGATAAAACATTTTGTTTTTTGACTGTTGCATGGATGTCTTTTCTAATTCTTTGTGATAAACACTCTGGAGACTACAAAAGAATGTAAAATTTTCATCGATACCGTTTACTGATATTCAACTTTATGTGATTGGAAGAATAAATTAATATTCATGTTCTCTTTTGCTTTATGAAACTCCTCCGGTCTCGCTGAAATTCTATTTTACTTTATACAGCAAAAAAAAATTCTCCATACGCCCTCTGGCTGCTTGTCATTATTCGAAAAGAGTAAAATGGTAAATTCTTTTTTTTTGAATTTTCGTCAATATATTATTTTTACGGCAACACATTGAAGATATTCTAAGCACGTTATTCATCAAAATTCCTTTTTTCTCTTCTACTCTGATCATACTGTCACATTTTCTTTTTCTTTGTCTCTTTATATTCCATCACTCAATTTATTTTCACACGTTTCTATCATGTTTTACGCGAATGTTACTTTTTTTTCATGAATTTTCCCGTGTCTCAATTAGAAATACGAGAAAAAGCGAACGAACTTTTCAATTGGAGAACGTTCATGATAGTTGGAAGTCCCAGCACAGTTAAAAGTCACAGATAAAAAAGTAATGGAAATCATCGAGATCGAGAGAATGAAATTTCAATCATTACCAAATAAAAATATAGGAACGTAATTAGTGAAAGTGTTCAAACAAAATGTAACTTTATTATACATCAACATTTCATTCGTGCTGTGTTCGTTTGTGTTTGTTATGTCATTGGGTGAAATACCAATAGATATTTGTAAACGAGTAAAATATCAATAACTTACGCTTTATTTCGACATGCGAAATTAATTTCCTGATTTTTCCCCATTTCAATGAACTGAATTTGACAACACGACATTCAATGACACATCCACACCGATTCAAATTAACTATTCTCATCAATGATGCATCGTTTCACACGTTATTAAATATTGTTTCACGTACACGCAGCACAAATTGATTGACACTCATTTATAATTTCATTAACCAAACACTTCAAAAATCCAATCGAAAATCATTAAAGATCATTTTTTGAGATAACCCTGGAATCATCAGTCATAAAGTCACCAACTTTGACCCCAGCACATAGTTATAGACATTTGCGCAAATTTCCAATTATCCATCACATGAAAAATGTCCATTGAATATAAAAGTCTCAGTGTACCAATTTACCAATCATCCAAAATTACCACAATCATCTTTACATCTTCTAAATTGAATTTCCCATTTCCAACTGCTGAATTAATTAGTCTAACTAAAATTTCAGCCGTTGATTAAATGAACAGATTTTTTTCCTCATTCATTTGCTGCTTTCTACAAATAAAAAATACAAATACATAATATAGAAATTTTTTATCTAAAAATAAAAATGAATTCAACAATTATATTTTCAAACATTGAAAGAGAACACAATTAGAACTAAATTTGTGTTGTAATTGAATTTAAATTATCTTATAACTATTTACATGTGTATTGATAATCCCTTTAACATGAATATGAACAATTAATGATGTTATTAATATTTAAAGCTCAAGAGATGTTGGAGAGGGATAAATAAGACAAGGAAAGTAGAAAGAGAGAAATAAGTACTGGTAATATTCACGTGGAAATGACTTGGTTGGGCTTCCCGGAAGCACCAAGTTATAAATATCCATACATGTATTCACTAATTGGATTGTCGCGTGAGGCAAAGACTTACCTCATTTCTACTAATATAAATAATAATTCATCATATGTAACTATTTCTCCAAATTATATCCGTGACTGTATTAATAATGTATGAAGAATTGTATTCATATTTTAGATATATAACGCACTTTGTAACATTTCACAAAATTATGAATACTAATTTTGTTTGGATGGATTAATGATGTATGAGAACATTGTTTTACGTGACAATATCCTTCATTTATTCACAAAGACTCAGTGTATCTTACATTTAGGTAGTCATTTCTTTAGACACGTGACTTGATAGACAAGAATGTTTTGAGAGTAGTTGGTACGTATCTAGAAAGAGGTCGAGAGATGGTAGTCCAAGCTGATGTCGACGATGACGAAAAACTTGGTGCTAACACGGACGGTGCCTTTGTGTATGACTCGTTTGAAGAAAAGTAGAAAAAAAAATTCTATCTCACATTTCTCCTTGTGGATGTTTTTTTAACTATATATATTTTGTTTGTATGAATGTGTTGCAACCGAGCGAGAAGAAAATTTTGATAATATTTCACATTTTGTTGAATAACTTCAGAGGAAATTGCATAATTTTTTTTGTCAACTATTTTCCTTGGTATTTCAAAGTTGAGGGGTTCAATACAGAATGAAATGAGAATGCGTTGATTCTTTTCTATTCATTTGGGACATATCATCTCATGTTGTTTATTATAGATGAGAAAAGGAGAATTATTTTGTGTGAAAAAAAATATTTATGTTGAAAATGAAAACTTTTAGTTATGGGAATTGGTTTCGCTTTGGTTTCAATTTGTTTGGTGTGAATGGGTTGTTTTTTTTGTGACTCTGTGGGGTCATTGAAAGAAAAATTATAGGAAAAATTCATAACATTTATTTAATTAAAGACATTACTGCCAGGTATTCGTCGTTTTTTAGTACTTTTATTAAAATCTCCGACGTGTTTCTTGTGAGGTAGCTTTTTTGTGACTAATTGACATTCTTGTAGGAAAAGTATAAAAGTAATCATCTTGCGGTTTTAATTGCATCTCGTGTGAGAAGTTTTTTCAGCCAGTCCTGAAAATTAAAGCATCAAAACAATACTTTCCACAAATGTAACCAAGACTTTTGAAATTCGTGACCTTCTCAAATAACAATGTCGACCAAGTATTAGTCAACGTAAAACTAAAACTTTAAAACCAAATCTTTGCAGCACGCAATATCGTCTATTGTAAAATCAATGTTACCACAATGAAACTAATTCACACTATGACAAATCTACAATTCAGCACGATTCATCGATCGTTGAAAGAGACATTGCAACATAGCAATTATTAATGCAATCTCAGTCAAAGGATACAATCATGAACCGAATCACTTTCAAAATCATTCTCAAATTCTCCACATCAGCTAGAAATACATTCATATCTATATATAATTTATTCTATTTGACCTTTTGCTGTTCGTGCTCTAATTAATCTACCATTCAATCATACAACTGAATAACTCAATAACAATCGCTCAGAATAAATACAGTGAAGAAATATGAAATTCGATTACTACTTTTTTTCCTATCGATGAATCTCAATATTCCGATGTGGCATCGAATCTCAATACTTCCATCATATCTGGAATGAATACACAAGTACTTCAGTCTGACACGTTTCAATTAACCTGATTTCATGAACAAGTATATATATATATATCTACGCACAAAGTGCAACAAATATTTGTTCGACAATTGACGCTACTCTATTACCCTGACACATTCATCAACTTCGTTTGAATTCGCTGGATGTAACACAATTATCATGACATCAGTGAACATTGTTCGTGTGTGGGCATCGTGTTGAATGTTACTGGCAATGAATTTGTATAGACGAACTTAAAATTATGCTTTCAAGTGACGTAATGACATCAAGGTAACGACAGGCGTGAGGTAAAGACTAAAATAATTATTATTTACCAACTGAATTTACGTTTTTGTAAGTCGATATTTGTATGCGTTAATCGTTAACAGCCAATGAGATTTAACGACAGTGTGGATTGTCAGATTTGCAGCTGTTGTGACATTGCTAATGCTTCGTTATAAAGTCGATGATCAGCGCCCAAGTCTTTGGCATATTATCAAATTTAATATATTATGCATATATATAGATATTTATTAGCATTGTCACTTTGAATATAGAGAAATAAGAATTATAGGTGAGGTAATGAATGATAAATGTATATTTTACTGATGGATCACGTTGAAATGTTCAAAGTCAGTTGAGTTAATTGTTTAATTGGTTTACAGTTAATTAATATTGTTTTGATTGAGAATCGACAGAAATGAATGGTTTCAATGATGTGAAATATCAAAGGGGATGAAATGGTTCCATAACAGTTGGTACGTTGTTGATTAGAGGATATGTGATGCAGGATTGTAGACTACAATTGAACTGTGAATTCGTTAGATTAATGATGAGTATATTTTTAGTAGACAAATTTTGTTTATTTACCTGACTCGTTCTATTTTTTTTCTATGGGATTTTTATTTATAATTTGTAGATTGAAAGTCGAATTGTGGTTGGACAAATTAATTTATGAATAAAATTTCATTTTGCTAATTGAATGGAATAAAAATAGAATATTTTCATTAGTTCTGAAATTGAATTTGTTGTGTAAATTAAAACGGTTTTTTATTCTGTTTGTGAATGCGATCTTTTGTTTCACTTTGTGTACAAACCATTCAGAATTCTCATTTTGTAATTATCAAGATTTGATTATTGTAGTTGGAACAAAGAGAATTCAAACTTGTTGACATCAAACAATATTTGTACAGAAAAATTGAAAAAAGATGTTGAACTTTTTTTTATTATTTTGATTCGATTCTACTGATTATTAATTATGGAACAGAAAATTTCTTGATTGCACAAATATAATTCACGTAATCTTCTAGAAACGTTAATTAGTTCACAAATTATAATGTGTAGGTCTGTTCCACATTTCATGAAATCTCCATTCAAAATTTGTCTTTCAATAATTACAATTTCTTGTGTGATTTAAATTTGTCACTTTTAGTCTATTGTATGCGAACCTTAACTATTCTTTCCACACAAACTGGTCGAATAATTCCTAATTTTTCTTTGTGTTCTTTCCAAGCGCAAAAACAATACAGACGTTAACATCACAAAATACGAATTGTTATCAATACCGCAATTTAATAAAAAATAACATCAGGATATTCATAAATCATTTGTATAATGGAGAATGATTCCCAACTGAAGTCTAATATACACTTTGCAAGAGACACACATCAACTGATGATAAATATCCCACCAAACAAATCCATCAAAATTATCTTGAATTGATTCATCAAATTATTATCCAATTCACACGTTGCGTGATATCAAATTAAAATGATTAAACTATCAAACTTGATATAAATCTTGTAGAATATCTAACAAATACAATTTGCTTATATACTTTTTCACAAGATTTTAGAATGAGATGAAAGTTTGAATGTACGTAGACTACAGACCCATCCATGTAATTACCATAATCGTGGAGATTCCTGTGCAGTGGCTTATCGGTGATATAATCCTGGAAGGAAATACGTACGTGGTGGTTTCATACACAGTGTGCTACATTCATGTAAAGCAGACAATCAACTCCGTAGTTCATATACATACATGCATATATAGAGGGTGTGAGAGAGCATCAATGATTAGCAGGAGGTAGATTGCGTAAATGGTAATTTGGCAACAGAGATTCTATGTGTGTACATATATACTCGCATTGATTTCATTAAATTTTACGAGTATGAAATATTTCTCTTCGTGTATTAGTGAGTGACGTTAAGAGCAATTCTCCAATATTCTATATCAAAGGTTCCTTTAACGAACTCATTTATAATCGCATTTTGTATGTATCTATCTATTGGATTGGTCGTTATTGACCTGGAAAACTCCAAAGAGCGATGGCATGTTTGAATGCAAATGAAAAATGTATTTGTAGAAAAGATGAAAAGGATAAAAATGGGATAAATATGAATTGAAAATCACTTCTTATAACATTTGTGTGATATTAAAATTGAAAGAGTTGAAATGGCAGTTTGACATTATCAATGACATTATCAATGCCATCATTAATTCACTTGATGGGTTTGCAGGGAATATAAAAATATGATATGGCGTTATTAAAGGTTTCATTATGTAAGTGAAATTATTGGTGGACTTTGTAGAATTTCAATTAGTCATAAGATGATATATGGTATGACAAATAGATGTTTCTATCATACACAATTTTAAAAATCGAAATTAAAACATTTTTGTTTGCAGATATAAATTTAATGAGTCTAATTATGTCATCGCCATAAGATCTTCAACAAAAACTTTTTTCTAATAATGAGAACCACAAGTGAAACTAGGGAATAGATCTAAATTAGGTTCAGTAACAATCAAATCCTGGCGTCAGTTTACGTCGTAGTGAGATTCCATATTTGTTTGCTCGACTACTGCCGAAGCTCTGCGGTTCGTGTTAGATACAGTTCGATACATTGTTAATTAGAGAATGGATTAAGGGGGCTCGTCTTATGTACAAACGGACAATCGCAAATGTGTTTCGATTGTTGATCTTCTAAAGGTTATTAGCGCTAATCAATGCACATCCGGATTGCTCGTAGCAACTCATGGATACTTCCATGTCTGGCCAAACTAGTTGGAGATATATCGTAACTGAAATCACGATTTAATCCCATCAATTTGTTGATGAAATTACATTTCAAAAAAATATTGAGACACATTCAAATATTCATATTAAAGTTTTTTGTGAGTTGCAAATTATCATATTTAATAGTACACAATAGACAGTAGAAAAATTTAATCTGGGAAACATTTTAGTTGTGCAAATATCAGAGCTAAACAGACGTAGAAATCTCGTGATATTTGTCTTCATCATTTGTAGTTCCTGCTGGTACATTAGTGTATATTGTTCAGAAATAAATTTATCCACCATGCATCAGTTAACATTGGGAATATGAAAACCCACAAATATTTACCCACCATTATACAACAATCCCATTGATCCACAGTAAATAACAGAGATCTCCTACAGGTGACCTGAGTATTCAATCGGAAATGATGAAACTGAATGGTGACCACAACTATTTCCAAATATAAACTGAATTAACTAATTACTGATCCTCTTACAAACATTAAACAATATGTTAATATCCACTTCAAGAAGACACAAATTCATTCACAATCATAACATTTCACACCTATCAGCAGAAACACATCCAATACTGTATCATTTATTACTTCTTAATTTCGTATTGATAATTTTATTTGAGTTTAAAATCTGCCTTCACTTTTTTTTCGTGTTCTATATTGTTTTAATACTGCGTCCATTAGTAAATCTGAAGTAAAGCTGCTTCATTCGAGAATCCAAAGTACCTTTTTCTCATGAATTATATTTAAATATAAATAATTTCACTGAGATTTTATCAAAAAGAGAATTTCCGGTGAGTATTCACATTACCAAATCTTCTACAGCCACTAGAAAATTCTTCTTATGAATCTTTCCTTTTTTCCCTCAATTCTTTTTATTTCCTGCATTTTTCTCTGACTTATGTTGTCATGTCTCGGGTGTTAACTTTGGTGACAGCGTTGTCTTGAGCGGTTATCGTATACTTTTGGACATCGGACACGCGATAGGAAGTGCACATTTGACGGGACGAAAGTATACTCAGATAGTGGTTTCCAAGACATTAAATAAATATATATCATTAGTTTTGATCAATATACCAATACCATGACATTTTTCTTTCTGAGAGAATTGGACGTGACCTTTGTGCTTATACGACATTGGGTTCACCCTCATGTATTTCTAGAATGTGAATGACGTGAACATATAAATGGGATGATAACAAGATGGACGAGGAAAAATAAGGAAAAAAATATTTGTATGTGAATATATCTATGAAGAAACTTGTTCGTCATGAGCTTTCGATATATTGTCCAATATTTTATTCATCTCATATGTTCATACGACAATAATATCAGCAGTATCAACCATGTTGTTGCTCTATGTATTTAGATATTATTTATTCATTTCACGTTCAATTTCTTATTGAATATGTCAAGTATATAAATATTCTCTATTGAATATTTATCTGTCACAAAGAACAATTTTTATATAAGAATCATAACTGTCATAGATGCTAGAAAATATACTACACACTCACTGTATATTATAATTCATGTCAGAAATAAATTTTTATTTAATAGACAATCTGAATATGTAGTCTGACACTTATCTTTTTGAATAATTTCGAGGGCCTGGCATTTAGCTCACATTGTTTAGTCAATCGTATTTATTGAAAAATTGATAACTAAGAACAGGAGATATTTCCATCACTGTTATTGTGTCGATTTATTGAAATATTAAATACATGAAAAAATGATGGAAGTGTCAATTTATTAAAAGAACTTTCACAATTCTTTCAACTTTTTACATTCAATTTTCTGACTATTTAAAAATTGGTGAATTTGATACGTTGAAATAATTTATTCTTCATTCAATCTTACTCTTTTGTTTAAACTAGTTTCATTACTGGTCAAAATATTTCTCAATGCATTTTCATTTATGTAAAATATACATTCTTACATTTTTTTCATTTATTTTCCGACACATTCATTCATATATTTTCTGTATAATGTTTGCAGTGTCAGAGTTTGCTCAGGAGTTGGGTTGTGCGATGGAGAGTCATGCAGCAACCGTGCGTCGACTCGTTGATGAGTTTCGTACTAGAACTGGTGAATCCCGAAATGATACCGGTGGAATGCGGCGGGTTTGGGAGAACCTTTTACGTCAAGTTGAAGCAGATGCTGCTGCACATTTGGATCTGGCTGCGGTATTGCAACAACAAATATCGCGACCGACAATGGAATCCAGTTTTCATCGCAAGCTTCAATCCCGAAAGGTCTGTAGCTATAAACTTTATAAATATTGTCGTTATATATATATACTATTTCTAAGATAAATATAGAAATAACTGGATACTGTAGTATATAGGAGCACTTCACTCAACTTTCTATACTAAAATAACAGGATGAAGGTTCAAATAGTGAAGAAAAGTAATTAAATATAGGAGAACATTTTTTTATATAACTCTGGAGTAGTTGAGGTAGTTGTGGAGAGCCTGGAAAATAATAAATTTGATTGACGGTGGAAGTGTTTGCTATATAGATGTTTTTTTGCGGTCTGTGGTGTTTTTTTTCTTACCATTCAATATTTTTTGATAGATAATTGGCGACAACCTTCAAGAAATTGAAGTTTGTCGATTTGTTTTTACTCAATTTATATGAAAATGTAGAGTTGACTTCAAGTTTCAGTTTGAATGGAATAGATTACAATTCTTTCGTTTAATTTTGATTCTCAATCATTTTAAGTGGGATATTTTTCAACGTATATTATAAGGGTTTTGTTGAAATTGTTATCATGATGACATTTTGATGTTTTAATATTTCCTGTTGGAATCAGTTGGATTTGATGATAAAAATTCATGAAATACAGAAAACAGTTCCTTGATCTCGCTATTATATCACGTTTGAGTCGTAAATGTCTTTTGATATAGGTTAAATTGAATATTCACGATACAGATCGATATTTCCAACTCTTTTTATTGAGGATATGAAATTTTGGCATAAGATGATCGTAACGAATATTGACGAATACTTTGAACATAATTTTCTAGAATTTATTATTTTTCCATCTGTAAAACGAATAAAAAATATAAAGTTCTGTTTTTTTTTCCACTGAATAAGTGAACAGCCTTAACTTGGAACATAAATTTGCATTGAAAATCACGAATTGTTAACATGGAGACTTGTTTTGGAAGCGTGTGGTAAATTTTAATATTTGAACTACAAAAATGAGCTGCCCTTTCAATCATCCTCATGAATATATAATTTCAATTTTAGACAAAGCCTCCACAGTTCCACATCTAAATTTTATTTTCACGAAGCCATGAACAATCAAATTGGACAATGTTAAATTTGAAACCATAAATTTTTTTATTAGTAGACAAAAAAGTTTCTTAAAATTGTTCATTTGTATGGTACCGCCACCAGAATGACCTCTCAATAAAACTACAATCAACACATAAGCTCGGTGACCCCTACAATTCAACTTGAACAACTTCAAACTAGTTGAGGTAGAATAACTAGAGAGCCTGGATATAACCAAGTCCACCTTTCTCCAGGCAACAAATCATTTATTATGCATATGCAAAAGTGATTGTGTGGAAGTATCCATCCGGAGGTGAATTTCATATGTTTGCACATAGCAGTGAGAGAATAAAAATGAAAGGAAAATTCACGTTTGAATATTTATAACATCGCAAATTGTAGTCAAGCAAATTATTCCATCTGTACTACAACGGTGAAATTTCACTTTCCTCCTCTGCAATTTCCTCCACGAAATTTTGCCTATAAAATAAAAAAAGTCGTCCAATAATTGATCGACATTGAATCCAACTGATACCAAACTACTTGGTGAAACGAAACAGCAAAAATTTCAAGTGAACTTGCACACTCAAACTAATTTTCACGTTAATAAATTAAACTCACAACCATTTCAAATTTTAATTTATCACGTTGATGCACTTTGTATGATGCACTTGTTGCTAGTTTTAGATTTTCATTGGTGTTTGCCAAAAAAACATATGAATATGTTGTTTGATAGCATAGACAGTTTGTAGTCGAGCAACATGCAAACGATAAATATAGAGTGCGACATTTAGTGATTTATCACTGCGAGGACATATTGCGAATACACAATTTTATATCATAACTCATGTTTATAAATGTATACATATAATGTTTGATCTCAGGTGTTTGCACATCGCGAAGCGTACGAGCAAGTTGTAAGTAAAACTGAAGAAAAGCTCCAACGTGCGCGCGTAGACTACAAGCGAGCTTATGGTGCTCTTTTGTCAAGTAGCGAAACAGCAAATGACCAAGAACAAGCCAATTTAAAACGGGCTTATTTAGACTCACACAATGCATATGTACTGCAACTACGTGCAACAAATGCAATAACTGAACGCTATCAGTATCATTGTTTACCAAGTCTTCTTAGTGAAATCGCTGAGGTTTATGAGGAACTCTCAAGTCTCGCTTGTGGATGCGTCGGTGGAATCGCTGAAGCTGCAAGCGAACGAGCTGGTGAACAAGGTCGACGTTATCAATCTGTTGCTAAAGAAGTGCAGAATGTTGTTGCACAAAATGATCTTCAGGTGCTGGCTAAAAATCTTTCAGCAACGACAACACCGAGGTATGTTGATATTGATTGAAATATGAAAAACAATGTCGTTAAAAGTGTTGTTATTCTTGATAGAATTAATTTTTTTGTTGATTGCAAACAGAACAAACAGAATTCCGAAGACTGTAAAATATAAGATTATGTAAAATTTGTTACAAAATGAAATTTTATTAACAAAGAAACATATTACCTTCCGGCTACTGAATTTACTCAGATGAGACACAAGCAACAATAAACTTGACAATGAGAAATTTATTTGAAATAGCGCATAAATTTTTTGTCACATATTTGGCACTTGTTTATTTACAGACAGTTGACTGTACAGTGAACAAAGTTTTGAAATCAGTTTCAGACTCGTGACCAAAGTGCAAAAGAATAATAATGCCAAAGTACAATTAAGAAATCAACCAAACAAATTTATTTGACAAAATAACTTGAATAGAAAATCATTAAAAATATATAATTCGTATTTGTTTATCAGAAAACCACCGCGAAGATTGTTTGTGCCACCTTCGCCACCAGAGCAAATCCCAATGGAAAGAATTAACCAGGTGCCTGCCTTCAGGGACGAACTGGTACTCACTGGCACTAATACAAGTCAACCTACCCTTGAAGATTTGCGTCGTGAAGCTGACGGGTTAACACTTGAAATTGGTCGGCTCCAAGATTCGTTAGATGCATTAACACGAATGCAACGAAAGTAAGTTCTTAAATAAGTTTTGATAGCTCTGAAATTACTTCATTCTACTCTTTTTCAGTTCTTTTTTTTGTTTAAGAAAATTGTTCTGCGATCTACGATTTTATATCTCAATCTTTCAATAATTTCCCTATTCAATTAATTTTGATATCAATTGATAGATCGAGGTTAAAATTTTTAGTTCTTACATCAAAAATGAAATGTATTTTTGATTTGAGAACAATTTTTGTGCTGATAGAATATCATTTACATGGGAATGCATCAATTTTCTCAATTGAATATTCCTCTCTTTTTCTTTCATAAAAATATCAGAGCCTAATAATTTAAACGCTGTAGCTCGCTTCAATTCTCATTCAAAATATTAAATAAACCATTAACAGTTATCAAACTTTCGCTTCGGATTCAACCAAAAAATGAGCAATTCATCTATTGCAATTCAAGTATAACATGAAAAACACTTACAACATTTCTGTTCATTGCCAGACTAGTTCACTTCAAATATAACCGAATAACCTGAAAAATTAATGATAATTACTTCAACTGTGAAATAGGGTTGAATATTTCATTTCGTAAATATTAAATTTTATCTTCGAATCATTTTACCAGGAGCGCCGAGGGAAGTTTATTTACTAAAGTTGCTGAGCTCCAGGAAGATATTTCTATGAAGCGTTTCGACTTGGGTGTTGCCCATTTACACTTGGCTGCAGTGCAAGCTCAGGTTAGTAATAAATACGACGAAGAAAGTACGAAGAAACGAAAAAAAAAACCTACCACATTTTTTTCCACACACTTTACGATCGCAATTGAGGGTTTTACAATTTTCAGCGACTAAGTAAGGAGCTATTCAAGTCACAACAATAGACGTACGATATCCTCTTGTTGTTGTTTTTATTTATATTTATTTTATTGGTTACTTTATAGTGTAGAAGACGATAAAATAGGAATAATGGTTAGATGAAATATTCCGCGGATAAGAAATACACGTGGCTGGTATATTTTTATTATAACAGATAGGTATACATGTAAAAAATAACTTTGTACAGTTATATAAATTCCATATTCATTGTATAACACTGAATAGAAAGTGAGATAAAGCTTGCAATATAATGGTAATAAATCGAAACGAGAGAAAAAAAAGAAAAAGAAAAATGTATTTAATAAGCGAAGAAGACTTATCAGTTACTATTATTCTCCTTTTTTTTTTCTCCTATCGGTCACGATATCATGTCTGTGTGTGCAACATATCCAAGCAAAAGCATATATAGGAAATTAGAACCATTCAATGTTTTACATAATAGGGCTTTGAAATATAAGAAATGTAATTGGCTTTCAATGATTCAATTACAACTTTGAATCCATGTTCAATTTCACTGACACGATATTTGTTCTGATTTACCACTTATTTAATTGATTCTCTTCATGGCATAATTTGAATATTAAAGAAAAAGACGACGAACATTTTGTGAAAAAGAAAAGAAACTCCAAAGAGTTATAACTTATATGACAATAATATTTTAGTTATTCGTATGAGATTCTAATTTTTATGTTATTATCACGTGTTCTTCTTCACTCAATCGTTCATGTTATTTTTCAAATGAATGTGACTATCTCACGCGATTATGATTTAAGAGCTCTACAGGTTTGGACTCTCAAAAATGCACTTTGATAATGTTGTTATTTTTTATTTGTTTTTTCTTATTGCATAAATTATTCGTGAAAGCCCAATGATAGAATTATGTGTTACAGTAATATAAAATATAACACGAACTAAGAGTGCACGCGAGTCATATTTATCGACAATTTATTCAGAGCACGTGTGTAAGGGTGCACTTATACATCAATGTTGAAAGATTTGTATATGTTTGGCGTTTAGGAAGATAGAACGTATACAGAGGATGAGAAAATATTGGTATATGAGAATGATAAATCGGTTGATGCATAAAATTTTGCATTGGATGTGGGACATATTATTGAACGTGGTGATACGCTTGTGTATAGTGTAATTACCATAATGTATCCATACACACACTTCCTGTGACCATGGTGTAATTATATTTTTATCATTATTAGTCATCACATCCATTTATAACAAAGTGGGACATACATTTATGCTGATGGAGTATATATTGATTTACTTTAATTTTTTTTTCCTGCTTATTTTTTTCCTCACACTCATAAGATCGATGAGAGCACATTCGTGAGAAATTTAATAGCAAAAGTTATGAACAAATATGAAATAATCAATGATAAATTTTATCGTCAAGTGTATCATGAATTTAAGATGTTGAAGTGTCGTCGCATAAGGGAAAATTAGTTTCAAATAAGAAAACGTGAAAATTAATGACTTAACGAGAAAGAATCTATAGAAAAAGTACTTTCATGAATAATAACACCGTGAATATAAAAAGTTTACGAAGAAATAGAATAGCTGAGTTTATTTCTTTACAATAATTTTTCCCATGGGTTGTTTTTTTTGCAGCACTTTTTCGTGTCTCTTTGTATCTCTAAAATATATTGCAAGCTTCCACTCAATTATCCTTCCACATAAAAATGTACCCCATATCAAACAGAAAAAAATCGATCACAAAAAAATAATGCACATGAATTCTAGAACATTGTCGAGGAACAATTTCGTAATCCAAATAATCCATTAATTCTCTGGAATTATTCTTTCAACGTTGATTCATTGACATCACTCTTTGTGAAATTCGCTGGGGATGAACTAAAAAAAAATGGAAGAAAGTAAAAAAAATATACGATATCATTAAAGTCTCGTGGTTTCAGTTTCCTTGATCAAACTTAATGTTTATCTTCCATCCCTGCCATATCTAACCAATCTCATTGCCAGGTCGTTGGTATCCTCTGCAATATTTATCCTCGAGCGTGTATGGTGTTGACCTGAAAGTAGGAAAAGATGGAATAGTTCCTACAATGTTCTCGTATAGATGTATGTTGAATTCCATCTGAAGCTTGATGAAGTAATGATGAAATAAGAGATTTAAACATTGATAGCTATCTCCCAAGCATCTTCTTTATAAATGCATTAGCTACTTCATAAATCATCATCCACTGAGATTGGATAAGACGATTAACATTATTGTAAGTGAACATTTTTTATTGGTACTTGTACAATTCGTATGATAGGATTAAATTCTTTTCACCAGTGGCCTTACAAATAGAATAGTAATCGATTTAATGCTTTCATGCCAGTCATTCAACTTCATTCGTTGAGAAAGGGATTGAACATTTGCTGAGCGCATGACTGCACACTCAAAGATATGGTCGATGAGAAGACACGAAAAAATGCATTCAAGGAGTTATATACTGTGGTGTTAGATACATAAAAGTACATTCTCAATGGGTATTGTTCGGGTGGTAAAAATGATAAACACAAACGATTGCGAATCACAAAATGTTAAATGGCGAAGGCGTCAAGCCAAAGGATTTTTCTTCGCCAAGTCTATTCGTGTGATAATAATAAATAAGAATGGAAATGAAAGAAAAGAAAAAATATATTTTATAAAATAAAAATGGAGTTAAATAATAAAAGAAACGTCAAGTGGCAAAACGTCGCGACACACAATGTGTGTTGGACGCGATTTGAAATGGAGTTGAATATGTTTGTATATGTATATATATATATATATATGAATGTAAAGAGCGTGGAGAGAGAAAGAGGATGGAGAGCCCGTTGGCAATGCGATTGAAGCACTTGAATTCTTTTGACAATACAGATCGATTTTTTCTGTTGTTTCGTTTCTCTTTTACTTTTTCTCATTTGCGTCATTCTTTTTTCCTACATTTTTCATTCAACATTTGTGATCGTTGTTTTGCCCCCAAAGTTTTCTTTCAAAGAAAAAAGCATATGGAATGCACATGGAAAGAAATGGAAAGAGGAGTATGAATGGTGGAAGGATTGAAAAAAAAACTATGGAGAAATCCATTATTGAGGAGGTGAATTTTTTGCTTTCTGATGAATGAGATTGGAGTTATTTTTTGAATGTGAATAAATGTTGGCTATTTTGTTCCCTCAATGGATTTGTTTGACGACAAAAATTCGTGGGGATTTGCGTGACACAAGTTAATTATGTGTCGCAAGAATAGAAATATTTTTACTGGATTTATGTGACAATATATTTTTCATGTGGATGGAATTCTTTGTGGGAAATATGATAGACTGTGAGATTGAGCTATTTTTAGAAGTAAGCCAAAGCAGATATTCATAATAATTTTATTCAAAAGAGAAAGATACTTCAAAAGAGCAAAGAATTATCTTTCGTATGTAAATATATATCTATATATATATGAAGTATCCCAATGGGAATTCACATTCGGCTTTGTCAGGTCATTTTACTTTTCGGTTTATTTGGCATGAAATTTTCAGAGTTTCGAACCCTCGGGTGAGTGGAAAGTTTTTTTGCTCCAAAGTTTCTAGATCTATTTTATCGTGACTGAACTGCGAATATTTCAAAAGTTAATAATGAAAACAATGTTGAATAATTACACAATCATTGTTGAATAAAATACTCGGGATGAACGGTTTAGAAATTTACCACAATAGAACATTCGATTTATTATGATATTCGGAATTGGAATTGTACTGTAATTCTCGCTAAAATACTGTTCAAAATACAACCACTTCCTATCCCAGTACTTTACGATAAATGAATCATGTCTCTGTGAATTTCAAAGTTTGAAGATCAATATTAAAACATTTCGAAAAGAGTCCAAATAATTTCCCCATATCTTTCAAACCAAATTGAACAAATTTGTTCTCCCTTTTTTCCCTCCTGATGTAATTCCTTCCCTCTTTATATACAACATGAATAATAACATTACTATCATAACTCGACTATTCCATCTGATCATAAATAAAATAATAAACCGGTCGAATAATCCACTAAAAAAAAACATATCTCTTCATTTATTCTAAATGATATAGAACATCTGATTCACACAAAAATCTACGAATCAATAAGCCAAGCTTAATCTTCGAACAGAAACAAATAAATAAATAAAGAGAACCTCCTACAATTATTTTTTTATTATGCAATACACAATCAAAAATGTTTGTAGCTAATCCCGAAATAATTCACATGAGGGGAAACAAGAAATAAAAGGCGAAAACAAGGGTCAAAGCAGCCGTTAAAAGTAGAATCGGATGGAACGAGGTAGTAAAACGAGAGGAAGCAACAAAACAGAAAGGGGAAAAGAGAAAAATACAAAAAGCTACACAAGAGGTAGTGTGAACAGAGCTTCATCTCTTCTACTTCGATCGTGTCAACATAAAGAAAAAAAAAGCTCAAAATCACAGACGATTAAAATTAGCCCATCCTCACAGGCCCACACACGTCTTTTATATATACATAACTTGTATATCTTCATGTGTATATCTTTCAGGCCATTGTTCACTCAAGTGCAGAATGAGTGACAAACGAGGCCTTCGAGCTTTTCTCAATGTCTATATACATGGCCCAAGTCAACCAAGCATTGAGTGTTTGTCTCTGTAGCGTACATGAACTAACCAAAGCGAACAAGCTTTTCAACCGTGAAAAAAGTACACGAGCGGAACACAGGAGGAACCATGTGAAACTAAAAAATGAAATTGTGAATCGGTTCACAAACTTCGATAAAACATTTTCATGATAAAACTCTCTCATAACATAAATTTTATTGACCCTTTGCATTGATAGTTTCAAGGACCACAGAAAATTTTTACATAAATTGAGTGAGATAATTTTTTTCCAAATTTTCCAGAGAGAAAAAATTCTCACCCGCAATTTTATTGTTTATAAATTCATTTAGGAATTACAGTCAAAAATAAAATCTACTAATTTTAGAATATGCGCACGTGAATTTATAACAAACATCAGCGATGAATCCACGATGTGAATTGACTTGAATAATTGAATAAAATTCTCTATGAAATATCTAGCAAGCGTCAAAATAGATACACAAATAGAAAAATGTCATAAGTCAATGTTTAAGAATAAGAGAAATGAAACAGCGAGAATATATAAAATGATAAATAAATACCGCGCGCAATCGCTTGCGACATGCGCTGTGACAACTGGGTCATACCAATGCTACCCCGACAACCGCCTCGCAAAATCTATCCCGGTCATAGTACCAAGCTAGGTCAGGGAAGGATTCATCGATAGAGCACGTATACACAAACCTAAATTATCATCATGGGTTGGACAACACTTCGTACACGAATAGTCAGTATAAAATAAGTATCTAAATAAACACATCAAAGTGCTTCATCCATAAACTTATCTGTCAAAGTGTTCGCAGTTTATTTTATTCGCATTTTTGGAGCAAAATTCATCATGGCCCTCGTTTCATTTCGGTCTGTCCATGCGTTCGCTCGTGGACGTTCTAACCTTCTATCGCGCAAAGAAAAAAAAAACGGACGAGTCGATGCTGATTTTGGTTTCTTCTCCCTTTCAGTTAAAACTACATCATCTGATACTTTCTGATATATCTCGTGTTGCAGAGCCATTATCTCACCTCGTTAATGAAGGTGAAAAAAAAAATAAGAAAAATAAATAAGGAAGAAGTGTGTGTAAATAATGCGGGTGGAAAAATAAAAATATCTGGTTTATATCGTGAAGAAGTAAAACAACATGGAAAGGAAAAGGAAAAATACAAAACATCCATTGAATTTTTTCCTTCCTATTTATTTTATCAATTTAATTGAATTTTTCTTTCTTTCATTATCCAATTGGAAAGACGTGCGCATGTTCATGGCAAACATTGTTACCGGCTATGGCTTGAGTGTTATTCAAACATATGCGATATTTTAATCGCAAAAGTGTGACAGCTGTGCATTACAATTGGACCACTACTACACACGACAATGTATATGTATGAACGTTCGTTGATTTATTCACTGAAACGTCCGCCAGTCGGAACCGGAGAAGAACCACCACGTGTCATATTAAATATACATATATATATATGCAGTAGATATCTATACATATGTATATATATATATGGATTTAGCTTTTCCACGTGTGCATGTCAATGTCGAAATTTTCCATACGAGAATTATGGATTTTTGTTCTCACTCTCACCCTATCTCCATTAGAATTAATTGAAACATTCACAATATTGCGTGAGATTTCATTTTGATTTCTTCTCACGCATACGAAGTTTTGTTTTGTTTATGTATGAGAAAATTGATTAATGAGAAAACCTGCGTGTCTAAGTGAAATTTTCATATAAAATAGATGAAGAAAAAAAAAGTAGTGGCGTAGTAAACAAATATTTATTACGAGCTATTTTTGTATGGTAACTTTTGTTAATTCATCAACGTAAATGAAATCGTAAGATTCTATCAATGTTTGAATGTCATTCAACTGCAAGGAGAAATTCGGTTGGGGGTAGTTATTAGAGAAGTTTTAGAATGTGATGTGATATAATTCATGATAACGTTGATGTATGATGAGTAATTTTTTTTATGAATATATCAATAAAATTCATGGGATTAGTTGAATCATCATATTCGTTTGATAATTGACTTTTGTTTGATTATGAGAATATTCCAGGTGGATATTGATGACTAAGGGATCTGTAATTTTCGTGAGAAATGATTGAAGAGAAAGTTTGTGAAGGTGTTTTGGGTGATTTTTGTGAGAGAATTTTATCGGATAGTGAAGTGAACACAATTATAACTCACAGACAATATACAGAATTGATTCTACTGTAAATAATTCACGCAGAAATTGATGAGTAATGTAATTACGAATTCTCATGTAGAATAATTTATGATAAAGTTGGTGCGAAAAGATCAAGTAATTTTTTATGAATATTTTATTTATTCATCAAGTGAACTAGGTCATTAATTTATATCAGTGTTGGGAGGTTATTTGAAAATGTGGAAGTTTCGAAGGAAAATAAATGACATATGCATTGAAGAAATTATCTTAGAAAATGAATGATGAAAAAATTGCATGAGAGAAATTCCACATAATATTTTATGGGAGTCTTATAAATTTATCAAGTCAATAGGATCATTAATTTTTATCAACGTTAGTACGTTACTCAATATTCATTGAATTATTTATTTGTTCATTCAACAGTGAAGGAATTGTAAATGCAGAAAAATGATTCAGACTATTTTCAATGTGTCACATAGAAATTATTCCATAAACAACCAATCCATAAAAATTAATATCGAGGTACTTTCTATAAAAATTTTATCAACAACCAGAGTGAGAACAAAACAACTGAACAAAAGCAAAAACAAATATTAATGATAAACATATCACGATAATAAATAAAGACTAATAGACTTCAATTTTAAATCCTCATAGAATAATTCTCAGATAAAAGTCCTACAGAAAATTCTAGAATTCTCCATAGGGACGATATAAATTCATAAGATAAATAAGGTCATGAATCTGATTAAAATGTCGATGACGTAGAGTTTAATAAATACTTAGATAGATAGATATATAGGTAAATAGATTGATAGATAGATATTTATGTTGGATTTGAACTGACTGACAGAACATCAGTGATTCGATGTACAATCACGCGCAAAATTCATCGATCCGAGCAGGCAATATCGACTACAACTCTGATGAACTTCGCTTAATATCACCAACAATTCCTCTCATCCCTCTTTATCACTCCCTTCGACAGAATACCTCTCCCTCACAAAGTTCAATTAATTTGATATCCATCTCCAAAACTAAAACACAATTGTCTATATCAATTCGTTTATTTGACAGATTTTCCATCATAGAGAGAGGATGAGATGTAGAAATATAGAGGTCGACATTGGTATGTCCACTGGAAAATTTTATCAAAAGATAACAGATGGTTTTATATATACACATATGTATATATACTGTTGCTTGGATACGAAAGTTATCGATTGACATGATGATGATATTTTAGGATTTAGCTGTCGTCCGCAATGTGACGTCCAACCCTCATCCTCAACGTCGAGTCTCTGTTAATTGCACAATCGATTCGTTATGGAATTTTTATTTTGTAGACGAAATACAACATTACAATGACAAGAATGATGATGGAAGAGGTGGAAATAAGAAAAAAAAAATAAGATTTACTTCAATGTCGATTGATATCAATTGAGTATTCAATCTGAACAATTTTTCCATCTCATCTTTCTATTTTATTTCTTTCGTTCATTGTAGAATATGTTAGTTCATTTATTTCCACTTTCGAAAATATGAAGAGATACAATTGCAGTTGCAATGAAATACATTTTCATTTATTAACATCGTCTTTTTATACGTTTCTGCTTATTCTCAAATATTGCGAAGAATTTAATCACTGCAGATTGGGAAAAAAAATGAGAATGATCGATCGATCAATACTTCAATGCACACTTGGATATAGTGAAGTTTTCAATTATCATTCCACATCTTTTTCGTAGTGTGGTTGAAAAGCTCAGATTTTCTGCTAATAAATTCAACCACACATTGATAAAAATAATAATGGTAGAGCAATTAATCTAATTCTAATCGTTAATATATTTTTTTCCAACTTTGTTTTACGACAGAAAGAATTATTTGGTGCTGGAGATGTGGGACCACCAGATGGTATGAGCAATCGGAAGATGTCCAACGGTTCAACTGGCAGTACCAAACACAAATGGCTCAAAGCTTTCAAAAGTTTGAAGACAAGCTCACCAACAACACCGCCAACATCCGACAAGTAAATTAAATTTTATCACATACTTCAAAGTTAAAATATTGTTAACTATTTCAACATGCTCACTAAAATAACTGATCAATAATATCAATCATTCTAGATTCGCATGAATATTAAATATAACTTTCATTATACATTAATTTTTGTCTCACACTAAAATTAATCCCCCATCTAAAATATCAATTTTTGCTTTTATGTTAACACTAAAAAAAACTAACACACACGAACACAAAGGCCAGGGAAACAAGCGATGTATCATGCTGTCTCGACAGTGGTCGCAATGTCCAGGTAATAAAATAAAAAAAACTATTCTCTTATCGTGTGACCTTGCAATTACCTAGTGAGAAGTTTAATGGAACAAAAAAAAGTACATGAAAAAGAGAAAAAAAGAAAAACTATAAGATAGATACAAACAAATAAAAGAAACAAATAACAGAAAAAGCTTTGTGCACTTGTGAGAACTTTCGAGTGCTATTGAGAGTTTGGTCTGGATACTCTTAACGCTTTATTGCTTATTTTTGCTCTAAATTTTTTCTTTTTTTTTCATTTTGTCATTCGTCTACTCCTTCACTTCTGTTACTTCCACGTTTATTCAATTATTCATTAACTCCATTTTTTTCCTTTCCTTTCCCAGGAAAAGTTTGGAATCCGAAGGTGGACATCAGTGGCGCGAGTACACCTACCGTAAAATAACACCTTGTGACGCTTGTGGTCAAGTATTACGTGGACACAGTCGTCAAGGTTTAAGATGTCGTGGGTGTAAAGTAAATGCACATGCAGATTGTATTAATCTTGTACAACCTGCAAATTGTCCAAGTCTTGCGCCAAAACGTAGTGGTGGTATTCCGTTATTGAGACGTCAAAGAACTCCAGCACCAGCAGTAGACGATACAGCATCAACGGAGCACAGTAAGTGGGAATTTATATTAATTTTGTATCCCACAACGAATCAATTGAATTGTTGTTATTTTTATTTGTTTTTTTATATTTCATCTCGGTTAATTGAAGTAATTTAATTCATCTATGCTACTGCGTGGTCATTCCAAAGTAGATAAATTTATTATATATATATGCGTACGTACATATACGTATATATGGGGTGAAACATTACTTTGGGCATGGACCCCAAGTATATAACAAGAAATATTGAGTTTTATCCCTTCACTCTCTCATCAACCCGCCAATCAATCGAGAATAAGAGGGCGGCGAATAGAAATACCAAGAAAATAAAAAACGATATGTGACTTTGCGGAAAAAAATAATTTAACTTTTTTTCTCTCATACCAAGATAATGAACTTCGTTGATGAAATTGCGTACACGTGTGATTGCTCTCACGTCGATGGCTATAAGTTTTGATCTATTAAAATCATATTCTTGCTGTGAGTTGATGGAAGTAAAATGAATGTGATATATAGATGAAATAGAGAAAAAAATATTGGAAGTTTGATTGGAACTATAATCTCTCATACGGTTCGCTTTCTGTTTCGTTATTTTGTTCTTGTTTTTTATTTTATATTTCATTATTTTTTTCAATGACATTTCACTAACTGTTTGCGCGAATTGAATTATTGATTGAATCGAGATTCAAATGGGAGTTATATCATTTAATATCTTGCCGCTGTGTGAGATGTACGGAAGAAATGAATAGTCCCTCTTTATAAACTGCTTTTCCTTATTTCGTTTTTTTTTTCTTTTTTCTTTCCTTTTTTTGGTTCATTATCATCTACTTGACTTAATGATGCTTGGCTGTACAAAAACTACTAATGAATAATGCTTCATGAATTTATAGAGAATTTCCCTCGTTTTGCTGCTATAAATTTTTCTCACCGACATATTTATCAGAGTTATTCATTTATATTTGTATTTTTATTATGCACAATATTTTTTATCTTGGTAATATTGAATGTCAAACACACAAACACTGTTGATTATTGATGAACAATTTTTAGAGGTTTAAAAAATTATTAGTACATCGAATTGTTTAATTCGTTCTTTGTCTGGAATAGTTTGATCGTTCTTAATTATCCACAATAGTTCTCGATTAGTCGACGTTTTACCATCAGGATTCTTTGGTTGATGATTGAGACTGGTCAAGTAGGTTTGGAAATATGCGCGAATAGAGTTGGACATGTTCCGAATGTTTCAAAGAAGTGATTAATAGAATTTCTGAAGTATTATTGCATGAAATTCGATTTTTTCGTCAGGATTATATAGTAATTTGTATTTATCAAGATACCCATTTGATTACTCAGCGTTTTACCGTCAAAATCCAGTAGGTAATATTCGAAATCGATTAGTTTTAGAAATGCAACTGATGTTGTTACACAAAGCTGATATTAAACTCATGAGGAATGAACGATTACCATGAATTTTTTAGCAGCCTGTCAATGGTCATCGGAATCTTGAATGTCATTTTCTCTCGATGATAACATGAGCATACTTTACTGTTGTCACAGAAAAATTTGTTCAATTGCAATGTGACATTCAAATAATTCCCAAAAGTCGAATGCCATAAGACAATTCATCAACATTCATCACATTGTCATACATTTGGCTCAACGAAGAAAAACACAGGAAAAGTAGAAAAAGACAAAAACACATGATGATAGTAAACATTTTGTGAGAGGATGTAGATATCAACAAGTGAAAATGTAATATCATCAACATTTAATTATTACATCATTGCTATAAAACAATCCTGGCTATCTCGATAGGCGTTGACGCTACATACCAGGTGTTGAAGCAAGCCGGTGAGATTCGTGGCAATTCAACAAGCTCACCACCCACACCTCCCACAACGGATCATCTTTCCTCAGGTGCAGCACCATCATCAAGGACGGTATCATCATCCCACCCTTGTTCCTCGTCCACCTCTGGTAAGACACAGCCAATCATCTCCTCAAAACTAACAAATTCAAATGTCTTTCAGATGCTTTCCAATGGGGACACGACTCGACTTTAATTATTCACCCTATCCTTGTTGCATCATCGTTCGAAATTTCAATTAATAATAAAAATATATCAAGTAATATTTTTCATGTTCATAAAATAATACTCACCAATATTTTACTTTTGTTTCTTTATTTCATTCAATCAGGTTATGAAAGGTGAACGAAAAAAATATGTATCAGTGTAATTAATGTGTGTTCCATCAACATATGCTAGAGTCATTGTATGTGAAAGGTGATTAATTGGACTCATTGTGGGAGCGATGTGAGTGGGGGATGTGTATTCAACGATGAATCAATCGCATCACTTATCATTAATGAACAATCTCTTCGACTTGTTATCAATGTCAATGTCTAATGGTGAGAGTAATGCAAAAAGATTTTTGCTTTGCTTGTACAAGCAAACGTAGTTAATGTTCGCTCATGTTTCGAAATAACGAGAGACGAATGGAATCAAGATACTGGTTTGAGTACTTATTCATCCAGGATTAGATAGTATGATTCTAACATTAATACATTCACTTATACATGTACACATTTAGCTATGAGATATTCATCTTCGGCTTTGATTGGATTCGTCTACTTTACTTTCGTGAGGACATTCGATCATTCTTTTTATTAGTGTTCATAGAAAATTGATGGAGTTGTCATGGTAATGCCATTTGAATAGTTGTCCTTGAATAATGTGTGGAGATTTTTGAGATTCAATAAAGATGAAATTTTTATTTAGTATTGAAATTAATTGTGAGATAACATCAAGATTGTTAAAATCAAACGAAGAATTTTAACCATTTTTCAAATATAACTGTTTGAATAATAAAATGCTGATCAGACAACTCGTCAATCCGGTCTATTAAACAAATGATCAAATAATCAAGCGGAAAAATCGAATATTTCTTAAATTTTCTTAAGATGGAACATTTTGATCAACTAAAATTAAGACGCTGTTGACGTGATCAAAGTTGAATATAAATCTCAAGGTATATTTATTCCTTAAACATTAAAATTCATAATTTATAATTAAACTCCGTTATACTTCCAACGTACAATCAGCTTCAAATCCTTAGCGCTTGTACTCATATGCTCATTCAGTCGTTCAAATAATTGTTAAATATTATCTCGCTTCAAGACGACACAATTGATTCATCTAACCTCGAATAACTCAATTTAGTTTGTTGAGTTGATTAAATCCACACTTCCTCTGACGCTTCTGATGAATGAGCTTTATATGAAAGTTGGCTCCAAATATGTACGAAGCTTTCAAATGCTAATTACTGATTTGCAAATTAATTAATATTCCATTCCCATCGCATATTAATATAATTTGTGATAAGTAATTACGAAAAGAAGATTTATTAGAAGAGAGAAAAATTATGATGATAAAATCACGAGAGATATGAAAGAAATGAAACAAACGAAAATTTGCTCTTAAAATTAAAATTGGCCAGGACGTGGAAGCGGCGGATCAACTTCGGGCACACGACCGTTCGGCCAACCCCTGGTATTGACAATGGCTCAAGTGCCCATCAACTCAAACTCGTCACCGTGGTTGACGGCGTCACCGACGTCTTCGTCGCCGTCATTTGTCCCCAACTCTCCGTCTTCTTCGTCGTCGTCGCGTCGTAAGCGCAACGCCAATAAAAGACGATAATAACACCGCTCAGTACAAAGTGCATACGGCATTTTTTTTTTTTTTTCTCGACTTCGATTCATTCATACTGTCTCAAGTATTCGCGCGTTTTACCATTTTATTGTGATAATTCATTCTTGCAGTTCGAGATTTTTCAGGTAGTTTGAGTAATTGACAAGAGACTTGAGAAAAGAATTCATTTGATTATGTCCTGGAAATGATTTTATCTCAGAAAGTAATGTCAAAATGAAATTCAAGACAATCGCTGAGAAAAATATTGAAATCGAAGTGTGTTCTAAAAGTTTACAGAAAAAAACCTAGAAAAGAAACGAATCATTGGAGATAGTGGAACATTTTCCTGATATAAAAAATTAAAATTTTATAAATCACAATTTATCTCATTGATAAAAAAATATCAATATCAATTTCACATATTCGCAAAGTCACAAATATTCTATCGATCATAAACCAACAAGTCAATTC
The DNA here is from genome assembly GCA_030523085.1 of Meteorus colon. Classification (NCBI taxonomy): domain Eukaryota; kingdom Metazoa; phylum Arthropoda; class Insecta; order Hymenoptera; family Braconidae; genus Meteorus; species Meteorus colon. The sequence continues at coordinate 55,510 of JAPYZH010000246.1, read as the reverse complement.
TCTGGACTGAAAAATACTGAACACTTCTCATTAATTCATGCAGTCCAACATGCTCAAACTACCTCAAACGATAAACGAATACGAAAACTTCCCCAAATAAAATTTAAAAAAACCCCAAAAATAAGTATTGAATTGAATCAGGACTTAGCAGTGGATGCTCCTCAGGGACAAGACCTTCGGGCCAGCCACTGATGTTGATGTCACCAGAGCCTTCACCATCCTCATTGCCAAGATCACCATTAAGAAGACAGCAGAGTGGTAAAAAAATTCGATGAGCTATCTGTCCATCAACACACACACAAACACACACTGGATAATGATCTTTCTAATTAAACAACGTTAATTAGCGTTGCATCGATGATCATCAATTGTTAATAACGAACACCAATATAGCCATCAGCAGAATTTTAATTCAGCGTTGTACCAAATTTCCTCACGACATTTTGTTCCACTCATACGAATTCTCTCTGTCTCTTAACATCTCTTTCCCCACTTACACTTGGTCTTGCACTCCAAACTCGAACAAGTAGGTTCCCACTTGACCTCATCAACTTCGCAAATGGCCTTCATGTCATTGTTGATTTGTATACGTAATCATTGTAGTCACACATACACAGACTCATATATTGTTCCCCCATCAACTGAGTCAACAATACAAATTTACAACGAAGTTAATTCCGATTTAATTATCGTCCTCTTCGCTTCAACAGTACATTAGATTTTACAGGTGTGGACATAGGAGTGTTTGCCCTTACTCATTATCCCTTAATTTAAATTCAGACGTCATTAATTCGACGCAATTTCGTTGTTCTATTTTCGTTTTAATTTCTAGCATTGGTTTGGTGGATATTATTGTGAAAGGAAAAACATTATTTATTGATTGAAGTTGTTGACAGTGGATGATGATGGTGATGATGATAATGGTGGTGGTGATAATAATGGTGATGAATAATTGTGTTTACGTGATATTAGACACTGCCCAATCATGATTAATTATATATACATGGAATTTTAAATTGATATTCAATAGCCTGAGATGATGCTCAATGACCCATTTAATAATTCATGTACAGTTGTGTATAACAGAATTCTCGCAATTCTAATCGCGATTTATTCACGATACACAAGAACATCATGTATATACTGTAAATAAAAAAAAGAAAAGATAAATTTATCTCCTGCAGCAAATATGGTGATTGTATTAATATGGAAATAATTTTCGAGTCGTGTCCCACAATTGATGAAAAAAGCAAGAAAGAAAAAAATGAAATGTTTCTTATTTTCTATACTTTATTCGTTCCTATTATTTTCTTGTCACTTTTTGATTTCATGCATTTATGTACCCCACTGGCACGTTCTGTAAATGAACCGCGAGTGGTAATTTTGAGTATATTAACGTAATCTATCTTTCACACTTTAAATTATTGTGTACATATTGTATTTTTTCTCTTCTCTTTAATTTCATCAGTCCTCTATGCATTCTTCTAATGTCTTTTTAATCTTTTATTTCTTTCTGAATTTGTGAATATTTATATATATGAACATCGCGTGCTCGTGTGACTGATGTCGAACGTGCCAGCTAGGTATATTTTGGTAGTGATTGTAGTTTAGTTTCAACCACACGATAAAAAAAATATAGTGGAATGAACAGAATAAAAAAAAAAAGAAATAGTAGCAGAAAGTGATCATGCCAGGGGCCGGAGACTCGATGATACAATATAAAAATTTATTATGAACTAGTTCATTTGCTCGTTTATTTTTTTCTGTATCTATTTTAAATAGATAGAAAAATGAATGGACAGTTAAAAATTTTGGAAAAAGATAAAAAGGGGGAAATTATTCAATTGATGGATAATAAGAAGAAAAAAAGGGTTTTGAAGAGATGAGATTTTATCATTCGAGTCTTCGGAACGGGATGATCAAACGCACGTTAGACGACATCGGACATCGAGCACCAAACGGCAGAAGGGCTGACTCATAATAGATATCATGAAACACGAAGCGCCTCACAGTCCACAACGTCGACGTGAACGACTCAATCTACGAATGAAGAGTTTGAGTTTGGATTCACCTGAGGGTACAGCACATGTGCGTCATCGTACCAGAGAACATTATCCAGGACAGAAGGAATCAACACCACCAAGACACTCGGACAGTGGCAGTATCAATCGATTATGTGCGTGTTAAAACAAAAACAAAGATAATACATACATATTTTTTTTTTTTCAATTTTCAAGTGCAAGGTGATTATTCAGAATGGAGGCACCACTTTGAAATATATGACAGAATATTTGAATAAATTTCAATTACTTCAGAATAACATGAACAATGATATCGATACCAGGGAAAATTATTATTCATGTCAAATTGTCTATTGAAGTTTCATCGTCCATATGATTTTATTGCACAATTATAAACACCAGAATGGTTTTTATGAATGTTTCCTATCAAAGAATAACATGAAGGATGATTCAAGGTGGTGTTGCAATTGTTGATAATTATCAAAAACAAAATGATCAGAATGAGATTGATCTAGTTGAATTGCATATTTCCAGTTTTACTGGACAGATGTTATTCAAATTTGAATAGATTCAGTTTCATTAAATAAAATCTGGTTGGATTTCAACGTTTAAACGTTGTTCAACGAAAATCTAGTTCAATCTGATTAAATTCAATTTTTTTTTAGATATTAATCTGTTAAAATAAATTAGATCAACTCAAATCTAATCGTTTCCTTCTGGATACTGAAGGAAAAGGGGGAAAGATGATGAATGTTTAAGATAGTTAACGTAGTATTTGAAAAAAAATTATATAAAACGTTTTTTCAGCCCCTTCTAGTTCAGGTCATGGTCATCCAGTTCATCGTCATGGCCGCAGTGCTATTAGGATGTCGAGTATGGAGTTACCTGATGACAATGACAAGTCATATTCATCAGCTAGTACATCACCATGTCCTTCACCACATGCCAACAATCAGAATCATTTGAATCTACCTGGAAAACGAGTCCTACCTCCAAATAATCTTTATGTAGTGTTGTATAATTTTGATGCACGTCATCGTGACGAACTGGATCTCAAGTAAGTGCTGATCAAATTTATTCATGCACAAAGTGATTGTTATACATTTGTAAAAGAGAACCAAAAACGAATTATAAATTTGTTGAATACACAATTTTAGAGCCGGCTATAAAATAACTGTTATTGATAAATCGGAGAAAGACTGGTGGAAGGGAAAGTGTTTGGGTAGAGTAGGTTATTTCCCCAGTGCCTATGTCATGAAGGTGGAGTCCGGTCAGAAACCTTTACAAGTAACTATCAATCTTCAATTGTCAGATCAAATTACTCTGCTACGTGATCAGGTGAGTTCAATTCCATATTTGTTCCTTTGAGGAAATATCAGAAGTGGAAGCTCAGAGATTAATTTCATTTTATATTTTTCAAATGTGAGTCTTGAAATATTTCCAATTAAAGAACATCTAAGGGTCTGGCGCAAAACATATGACTTCGAATCCCAAGTTGCTCTTCAATACGTAGAAAGTCCAATCATTTGGTGTCTTCGATTCTTAATCTGATTCCCTGGAGTAGTTTCAATAATGAACTGATTGACTGAAGAAAATTGAGGATTTGAAAGAAAAGAAAGAGAATTACATTTTTCAATTTCGAAGAACATTCATTTTTCTTCATACCAATGATTGGATTCACACCAGGGAAATGAATTGTTCATGAACCTACAATTTCCGTCTTATATATTTTTATAATTAGAAACATTTCTGAAATGTCATGAGAGTACCCTTCAGGGAATGACGTAACTTTCCAGTCTTCACTTTAAATATAGAAAACTAAAAGAAAAGTCCAAACGTATACTTCATCACTCTGATATTCTTCATTAAATGTTTACGTGCCAGGTATTTAAACAGCCCCCCGAAATACATACTTAACTAGTCATAAATCATTATTTGTTATAAAGATTGTGATCCAAGTTGGTGAAGAAGTTGATGGTGTGGCAATGGTACGTTGTGCGGCAGATACTCGTTCATCAGGTCACGTTACTGAAGAGGGTGAGGTACGTTTCAGAGATGTAATGTGTCCCCTAAAGTTTCTACAAGAGGTGTGACAGCAGCCCAATAGAGTTTATTACTCCGAAGCATTTCGTGATCGTCTGAAATATCAGACATCAATTAATGGTAATAATTTGTTAACTTCACGCCATAGAAGCAACACCACTGAAATGTATTACGACTGCCTCCAATGCAATGATTATTGTCGTCATCATAATTATTCATCCAGCATGATACAGAGTAATGTAAAAAATATATATAGTAATCGTCTTATCAATAATAATCATGAAAGTGAAAGAAGAAATAACTGTTCAAATGAATGTGGAATTTCAACAGTGGCAAATGTTAATTCACATTATCTTCACAATGATTATCAATACTCGCAACAATTGTCTCAAACAATCTATTCTGAATGTGATAATATGAAATGTGAAAAAAAGAATATTGTTGGACAGACTAAAACGAAGAGTCCAATGCAATCAATAACACCAATGCGTAAACGTTCATCTTTAGCACGACCAGTTCGTATTCATGATTCATCAATGCAGAACAATATGCCAAGAAAATTGTCGGATTTTTCGCTTGACGAACGTTATGATGAACGATCACAAATAACAAGTGTAGATGAACCGGCCTATTATACTGGTGGATTACCATTCGATGATCATTCTGGTAGTGAAAGTGGTTGGCCTATACGCCTTAGACTTGAGGAAATGCTTGAATTGACATTGTCACGAGGTAGAAAAACTAAACGTATGAAAACACGAAAACGTAAAAAAATAACATTAACAAGTAAATATACTCACTTTAAAGACACCGAGAGGCTGCTCAAGGTACTTAGCATTAACAATGTGGACCAAGATTGTAGATACAATGTCAAACGATGTTCCATCATGTAGAATTTATTGTGTATTATTGCATATATGTGTATGTGAAGAAAAAGAAAACAGGGATTCTAAAACCTACAAAACCTCGCTCTGTTTTCCAAGCATGATACAGTTGAATGGATCTTATCGATGCTCGTTTGGCTTCTCGCCAACTACAGCTTCCGTTGGGTTTATTGTGCATATGCCAGTCGTTATTCAATGCCATTTTTTTTTTCTTCAACATTCATTTTATGTTCCATTTTAATTCATTCACCCGAATTATAAATCTATACAAGAGAAAGACGCATAAACTGTCCTCACATTACTGTGAAAACAAAATTGAATTTATATGCACACTGCATTTCTACATTTTACTTGTTGTTATTTTATTTATTTATTTCCATTTGAAAATTGTAAAAGAAACGACAATGTTTTCTTACCTTTGCACTAATCATATTAAATAATTCCTATAAATATTTATTACAGAAAAATTTACACGAATATTTTCTATTGCAAGACGCATTTTGAGCGCTTGGAAATATGAGAATGCATGCTATTAATTATATCAAACAGCCTAAAAGTAAATGCCGTCCTCTCAATACCTTCCTCTCACACACGCTATAAAAATTTAATATTATTCATTTCGTGTCTCCTTTCTTCCTTTTTTTTTTAAAGAATATACCAAAGAATATAAAAAGCAAAATGAAGGAGAGAAAATTATTGCCACAATATTGAATATAAAATGTGATAAAAAGATGCTATTTGCAGACTCAAGTAATTGTCATCCGACTTTATATATATTCAACTTATTGCCAGATGGTGCACATAAATGAAAATCCATTTCCCACCGTAGAATTTACCGCACTGCATTCATCAAATCTCAGACTACAATTCTCATCTCGGTTTATCAATTCTTTGTCCTCTACTTATACCTTTTCTTTCTCCCAGAGTTCATACTCTATTCTCCAACAATTTTTCTAATAACGTCCCATTGTCACTTCATCATGAATTGTAGTTCGTAGATATATAAAAATCGCAAGAAGAAATTCAGAATTATGCGCAGAAAAATTATATCCCATACACATTATTAGGCTCATAACTGCAATTATAAGTTATATATACACCATAAATAAACATTTGCAAGTATAAATATTAATAAATATTGTTGACCAGCTACAGATGAATCAAGATATAATGTTACATGGAAATATTCAAATACAAAACTATTATTATAAGACGTTATATATACGAGTGCCCTTCCCATTGAAAGTGTATCAAAAAAAAAACAAAAAAACCAAAAAAAAGATCCAAAATCAAGAAAGAATAATTCAGATGATACAATTTAATAAATAAATTATTGTAAGCGATTCCAAGTACCACGCCCAGTATTTTCTAAGTATTAATGGCAAATCGAACCGATGAAAAAAACCCCACAAAAATATAGTGAGCGTCTATACTAAAGAAATAGAAATATATATTCAAAAAGAAATGAGAAATGAATATGATTTTGTCTAATATATAATGTCGATGATAATTGTATGAACCACATAGAGTACGTGAAAAATATATATTCTAACACACATGAATTAAATGACCTGAAAATAAAAAGTCTATGCCTGAAAATAATGTTAGAAAAAATATGACAAAAGAAAAAATGATGAGGACATTTTTGCTATGTTCACAAATCATTTAAAATTGAGGGATTGTAATATTATTATAATGATTCTTGGAATTATGATTTTTGTTATAATTATCAATATTATTATCACTATGATATGAGTGTTCCGCATGTACCAGAGTACTGAGCCATCGAGTGCCATCTTTACCTCTTAGCGTTTGATATTGTTGTGTCTATATAGTCTGTTTGCAGAAATATATACATTAAAATATATGTATGAACCTTTGGTATAGAAACAAAAAATTAACATAACAAAACGTATATATATATATATATGAATGTATTAATATATACATACACAAAGCACGAAATGTCGTTTGAATTTCGAGTTGAAGAAAACAAAAATGTAGATCGCACGAAATTGTATTATGTAAATATATTATTAAAAGGAGGAATAGAATTTCTTCATTTTATTCATTGCAGACAATCAAAGTCTCATTGGATCACTTTATTTATTAATAAAACACAAATATGAGTGCACATGTTCGATATCATCTATAAAGATTATTCAAAAATTTATACATATCGATGTATATACATATATTATGTTTATGATTATATTCACAGTTTGAATTTGACAGCTCTGACAATTGGGAATTTCTCGCCATTACAAGTACCACGATAATCATCAGTTGACAAGTCCCAAATGGCCATGCCACCAAGACCTTTAGCTTTAGCATAACTCGCTTTATTTCCAGCAGTGTCAGTGTCTTCATGACTGATCCAAATACCGTCCGCCCCTGATTCAGAATTGTATGGCTGATATGCATAACTTCCATATTTCTTTGATGGATCTTTGACAGGTCTAACACGACCAACAGCACTTTCAGTCAAACGAGCACAAACTTCGCCGTATGACAGAAAACCGGGTGTTTCAGTTAATGGTCCCTCATGACCTGGTCCATCAGTTACAATTGGCGGTACTCCAGAGATTTGACTGTCTGATGTTAATTTCCATGTGCGAGCAAATGCTGGTAGGCCAACGACAATCTTACCACCGGGTGTTCCATTTTCGATCCAATATCTATAAAAAACATTTCCAAATTTCATTCATTTGCTTCACTGATGATGACATTTTTTTGTTTTATAATTGGAGATCGGATCTGGATTCTGTTAATACTTTATTGTAGTGATGATAAAACTACTAGATAGTTCTTTATTCATCATTATGTTTTGGAGCTATGTGAGGGCTGAGTTTGTTTAACAAATGTCCACTTCTATTTGACATAACACAAAGATTTTCCGCCAGAACTCATTAAACAATTTTTCGTCATCAATTTACCTGACAGATGCATCAACGTTGTCTTCAGGCACGTGACCCCAACTATCATAGAGTGGTGCAGTATAATCAGCCTCTTTATCATTTCTTTCCGGTGTATGTTGATCAAAGGCCATCAAATGAACAGCTTCAATATTCGGTGCCAAGACTCTCGGTTCATAGTACACTGATAAAGAAAAGATAGCAACAAAATGAATATAAGGATGATATAGGAACGTATTGAACAATAATTCAGTTGAATACTTCATCAGTACTCACCGCTAGCGTTTACGTGAGGCAACACTGTGAGAGTTAGAGCTTTATTTTTAGGTCTCAATTGTGTCTTGAGATCACGAACTAAACTTGTAAAACCAGTACGATGTTCTTCTGCTTTTTCATCTTTGAATGATCCATATCCAAATACTTTTTTAACACCATGCCAGAATTTTTTCAATGTCCCAGAATTTTTCTTCTGTTTTACAGTTGGGAATTGCCATGCAAGATCAACACCATCGAATTCATATTCACTCATCAGACGGACCACAGAATTAATGAATTTGGTCCGTGATTCAGGTGTTTCAGTCTGGAATTTGAAATCATTCAATCAAAGAATATTCAATCATTATCAACCTATTGTTGTTTATTTCTAGTTTTTTTCTCAGAAATTTAATTACCAATACTAAATATTTATGAGTCTCTTCATAAGGATCTGCATTACCACCAATACTCAAATAAACCTTGAGTTCAGGGAAACTTCTTTTAAATTGTGGAACAAGTCGGAAGAATGAATGACCTGCGCCAGTATCGAGTGTTGGATTTAACGAAATAGCCTCGAAGCTTGTCGCATCAATTCCAGCAAAACCGTAAATGAGATGAGTGCAAAGTCCTAACGCTGGTTTCAAATCATCCAATTTAACTTTTCCTGGACCTACATCAAGTATTAGGAAAGGAAATATTTATATTAAAATCCCACGCAAGAGTTGATATAATCGTGAATTGAAGAATTACATATTATAGTGTCTTTCAAATGAATAGAAATAAAAATACAGAATATATTTATTTTTACCTCTTCGTTCGAAGGATGTTGAATTCCAATAACAAACAACCTTGGTATGCTCTTGAGGATCGAGCGCAACGCCAAGGCTGATTGCAAACACGGCGATTAACGCCAAATAAATTAGTTTCATTTTCACCAACTCTGTACTGGATAAAAACAAAAATTCGAAATTAATACAAAATAAAAATCAAATCACGTAGAAACTAAAATATTTTCATCATGTATGAAAATACTTCAATAAAATAATTGATATCAACAATTCTTAAATACAACTGTAATCTCGAATTTGCAATCAAGCAAGAAAAAATAATAATAATTTATCCAAGAATATTCTCCATTAGGTGAATATAACAAACAAAATGAAATTGATAATTGTTAGAACTGACCAAGTAAAAATTATAGAGATTGGAACAGAGTAAATATATGAATGGAATAGTTTTTCCACCTACTTCTTGATGCTGCAAAGGATGTATTACGTCTGTGTATCAACGTTGTTATTGAGACTTTGAAACCTCTCTCTGCTCACAATGCATGAAGTATTAATGGTCCAACTATTGTTCGTGGTGGGGTTTAAAAACGCCCATTTCGTTATATTCTTCGCGTCATATGATATTTCTTCGTCACCGAATCTCCTCTCCACGAATACATATCATACATGTTCAACTATTTGAATGCATGAGTGTACAGATTGAACTGATAAATGTAAAAACGGCTGATGTGAATAGGTATGTGTGTAATAGGTCATCAACGCTGGTTATCATTGTAGTTTTGTTGATAGCACACGCAAATGTTGATCAAATGAGCATTGGGTTAAATGTCAGGATGTCTTCAATTCGAAGAAGTTCCCAGACTATATCTCTATTCATATATATAATTTTTCTATTAATCAACAGATCGCATGCATCACATAAACGTTCCCATTTTTTATATGCAAATTGTTTTAGTCAATTTCAAGTCAAGGATAACTTGATGCCCGATTTCCATATTATGAATACGTGGACGTGTCCAACTCCAGCGTAAAATTATATCTTGCTTTTTATCTACGGGCTAGTAAATATTCCAGAATTGTTTGTACTCCATCTATTTATCTTATTGATTCATTCGAAAATAATATTACACATCGTCGTGAAGATTTTCTAGGAAGTTTGAAACCTTTGTGGATATTCCAGGAAGATTAGATAATAATTTGTATTTATATACTTCTATTATTTCCTTATATCAATCATTGATTTAATGATCGAATAACGCTGGATTCCTGAGTAATGAATATGGATTTGCGACATTACTGAGATGTATAGATAGACATTTCTTCGTATATATCTGTGAAGTAGCACAAATTGATGAGAAGGCTGTGTTGAATGAAACCGACAATTTACCTTGGGAATTAGTGGGCAATCGATTTCTCATTATCACTTGTATCAATACCTTTTTTTTTACTTTCCTAGAGTCAGAATAGAATTGCATAAAGTATAAAAAGAATGTTTATATGTGTACAACTTTTTTTTTATATCAACTAAGAAATTATCATAATATTTTATTTATTTATTACAACATTAATTTCAGAAGATTATTTATAATTGTTTTTGTACTGTCACAAATTTCAGGATGCACCGAGTAATTTATATTTTCTTCAAGCTCTCTTATATCCATTAGGGAATTCACAGACTAGAAAGACGATAACCTTTGTTGGCAGTTCATGCTAAGGGGAAATGATGTGCATTTTCTAATGACTTCATATTTATATGTTTGTATATAATATAATGCGCCCATTTCTATTTTGAATAGAGTCATGACTAGAAAAGAGATCATCTCTAACATCTTTTGAATCTGAATGCACTCTCCATTTACTGTTGATTTACCGTCATAAAGGTATTAGATCATCGTTTGGAGTTTCAATGAGTTGAATGTCACATTCAGTTAACTGGTCAATTAAATAATTATTCGATGTTTTTCATGTTCACTTCTCAAATGGTCATAACTATTTGATGCGTTTTTAATTTTATGTATGTTATCGTTATTTTTCGCTTCTTCTGATGTAGTCGCATTCAGCATCAGTAGTTGAATCTAGTTCAATTCTATCCTCACCTTGATACCTCAAAGCACGCTGTCATTGATTATATCCAAGATATTATTCATATCCAAATAATTTATTCATCACTGTGAATTAATAGAAATTCTCAATCATACAGAGCAAAATTGTTGATATATTAGAAGAATATTCTGGATCAAAACAATTGCGCAAGCATTTTGTGTCATGAGTCACACATCATGTGATTATTTTTTATAGTATATCCTTAGTGCAAAACTTATTCTGCGTACTGTTTACATTGCGAGACAGAATTAATAAATGATAAGTATATGGATAAGTGAAAGAGAAAATAGTGGGTGATTTATCATATGTGTCAATTGTATGGAGTGTTCTTTTTTGTTGTTTTCTTTTTATTAAGAAAAAAGAAAAAATTATGTACATTTTGCATTCAGACTTTGTATAAAAAAAAAACTATAATATTTTAACAAATATTACACTATATGTTAATGATATTTCTTTCTTTCATTATGGAACTGTTCATTTCAAATTTTCAAATCCGGTCTTTTTGTTTTATTTCTGTATCCGTATGGAGTACGAATGATGATAGTGATAAGTACATTCACACGTAGCAACGACATTTGCACGTTGAATAATATCCCACAATCGTGAATCATAAGAATTGTATCAACTGTTGTGTATGATCGCGTTGAAATAAATCGGACGCATAAAAATTTTACCTCAAGGACTTCCAATCGTTATGATTGAAAGTTTTCCATTCATAGCAAATGCACGCTCATTGTACTGTGAGAGTACGATTAATCGATATTTCATTAATATAGTTAATATATGTTACCATTTTGCCCGAATAAAAATCGCGCTCTATCAGTCGTTTCGAAGCTATATAAAAAATACCGCCTATGTTTATTTTTATTTCTATGTTTGTCATTTTGCTAATCATCGACGTAGAATTCACCAGCGTTCATCATTTCTATACAATTTCAAATGAAGAAGTATGATTGGAAGGAAAAAGCATGATAAAATAATTTTTATGTACAGAGCGATTGATGTTTGTGTATTCATCAATCGATTGGAATGTTTTTCTTTCCCCTTATATTTAATCTTTATCTTTCTCGTTGCATATTCGTATCTACTCGTGTTTATCTGCTTGGGGATTGTTGTGATAGTCCGCTTGTTCGTCTTCATCTGAAAAACGATTGATGATATTTAGTAAATATATATGTGTTTAAATGCATGAATCCGATGATAATCGTATAAATTAATTATTAATTAATGTACCTTCTCCCTCATCTTCTTCGCCCTCATCAAGATGGATATCATTATGTTTCGGTTGTGGTTCCTTGTAGTAATCAAGATTGTCGTATTGATCGTCACCACCACCACCACCCTGATGTAGACCAGTATCACCAAACCTGGAAGCACAATGATTATATCAGATAAAGCCAAAACATATGAATATATATCTAGTCAACTGCTTCTCCCCTAATTCTCAGATTCCATTACTAAAAATGTCTCCGCAACTTACTCAGGCATTTTCCCAGCATGATTGGGCTCATCGCCAATTTCTTGCACACCAGGTTTTACTTTGTACCACCCAGGATTTTCCTGCCGTCGCGGAATTTGTCCACCAATATGTCGACTATCACCACCACCATCAGCTCCCTCATGTTCTTTATCTGCAGATGCCTGCGCTCCGTCTTGATTCTCCCGTTGATTATTTCTGTTATCCGCTGGTGAATTATTTCCATTAGTATCCAGCCTTTGTTGCTCCTCTTTGTCGATTTTCGGGTCAATCATTTCCGGAATTGGCACTACGCCCATCGGCAATTTTACACGAGGTGATAATTTCACTGAAGACGCCACGCCAGCAGCACTTAATGATCTATCAGATGACGTTGAAACTGAATGAACAGTAGATTTGGTTGCATTCACTGCGGTTGATATTTTCGACATACTTGTTGATAGACTTTTCTGTAAAATAAAGAAATAAATAATGACCCTAGTAGCGAAGTACGAACAAAACTTTTTCAATCAGAATATGCTGAGTAGAAGAATTTTTTTTAGCACGGTCTCAATGTTGAATACTTACTCGATTAACTGGTAGTAACCATTTAGCGCTACTAATTGTCATGTAAATGCATTTCCGAACAGCGAATATTGAAGAAATTGATAAAATAAAACATGCTGAGGATGAAGGTAACTGAGATCTTTGGTGTTTCTTCGATAGATTAGGCGCACAAATATTCATATGAACTCATAGCAATTGCGGTTATTTAGGCGCAAAGAAAACCAATTGGAATTGAAGAGAGCAGTTTGAACGGTGATAGTCATCAATCACGAGCCGTTAAAATAAAATTAGTGATAGGGATGCAAGTAGAAAAAAACAAAGTAAAAAAAAAACAAAAAGCAGGTAAAAATAATAACAATTTATTAATGTTTTCTGTTTTTAAGTAATACAGTGGAGGTACAGGCACATTTGTGGCAACACATACACAAATTCGCGTACGTTAAATAAAATTGCGCAAATTAATATTATGCATAAGATAGCCGAATTATACTCGATTAAGACTTTCGTTCAGCAGTCAAATAATATAATCTATATTTATTTAAAATAAATTTTCACTACGATATAGAATAATCGAATAAAAATTAATATCTACTAGTAATATTTATATTTCTGAAGCAATTTCATCCAACCAGCACACAGAAAAAAAAGAAATTAATTGTTAGCCATCATCCTTTAACTGAAGAATTACTGCGATTATTCGAAAATGATTGTAAATAATCGCTTATAGCTCAAAATGCTGCCTATGTAATTTTTTTCTCTGCCAATAAGTCCCACATATTCACTACCAACAAATGTAACAGGATATCTACCCATTGACTAAGCATATTCAAAGTATATGAAACAAATCATCTATTTGCTCTCAGTCAGTGTCATGACAAATGCATGCAATAATAATACTTATTGCACTTTTAAAAATACTATAGATGTTCGAAAAATTCGAACGTGTATATAAGAGATTGCATGTTTCAACAATGCATGAAAAAATACTATCAATAAAATTCCTTTATGTTTATCCTATCTAATCATTTCTGTCAGCGCTATCAGCTCAATTCTTGTCTAAAGGGCTCTCAATATTTCGTTGATTTTCATCGAGATTATTTGATCCCTCATTTTGATGTTTTACGAATTTTCCATTCTCAATATCATCGCCTTTTTCATATGGCTTTGCTAAAACTAATCTATTTTGGTCACTTTCAATTTCATTAGCGCCATTTTCATCCTCATTGTTTAACTGTTTCACTGCATCTTTTTTATTTTTCAATGGTCCCCGTTTAAATGCATATGGTGGCGGTAAATTTTTTCGCCCTTCATTTTCTGCGTCAATATCACTGGCCCCCGCCGGTTCAACAACTTCATTATTCCTCTGAATGAATCCAACATTATTCATTCTTTCTTCTTGATTATTATTATCATTAAGTGAATCACCATAAACGATTGGTTGATGATTCGGTGGCGCACGAATTGGTGGTGGATTACCATCGGCATCGTTGCTCGCTTGACTTACCTGTTGATGTTGTGGTTGTGATGGTGACGCCGACGCAGATTTCTCTGACGGTGCTAATGATTGCGCTGACGTTTTCGAACTTAACCCATTCGGTCCGAATAATGTCGATTTGCAGTTCAGCTGGAAACAAACAATTCAATCACATATAATACGGATCATTCGATAGTTAACCCAAATCTTGCATGTGATATTCAAATGCAGTTGAGTCAAGTTCTCACCTTGGCATCTTCTAGTTCGCGCTTTAATTGAATCACTTGCTTATTCAAATGTTCAATAGTACTGTCGGTGTTTCCATTTGTTTTCAATAAATCATTGTATTTCTCTTCAAGATTTTTCTTATCATTCTCAATTTCGATATATTTATTTTTGAGATGTTCCATCGATTTTTCTTTATCATCTCGTAATTTTCTAATTTGACTACGTAAATCTTGTAACGTTGCTTCAAGTCTACCAGTCTCGACCAAAGTTTGCTTTTCTCTCTTATCACACTCGTCACGCAAATCCTGATGTTCTGATTGCAATATTTTGTGTTGCTGCTGTAACGAATTAAACCTTTGCATTGCTTCAACGCTGTCTTTATCCCTCAATGTTTTCTCACGTGTAGCACGCTCTTGTAACTCATGTTTTAGTGCAACATTTGCACTTTTTTCTTCTGATAACGATTTTTCTAATCTCACTTTATATTCAAAAATAACTACAACATAAAAACAGTTTCAATTATAAATTTTACTGATTTTTCAGATTGCATTTTGGACCAAACTAAAAACATTAAATCAACACTATACCTTGAAGTTGCGCGGCCAAAGCTTCTTCTTGATGAGTACATTGAACATTCAATTCACGCAATCGTGTCATCTCAGTAGTGGCAGCACGATATAAAAATACGAGGAGTACCAATACAATCAAACAGCCACCGTAAAGGGCTAAACGGCCGCCACGACCCCTGCTAAGTCGGGAGCCGTTCATAGCTGCAACATGAAATCAAAAATAGAGAAATTAAAAACGACCTTCTTCATATTTATATCAAAGAAAACAAGCATGGATGCTTTATTTAAAAAAATCCACACTTTTCAAATTTTATTTCTCGGAAACAATTCCGACAAAACTTCATCTGTATCATAAAATTTTCGGAGTATTTGAAAATTCATTATGATTTCAAATATAGGCCTATAAGAAGGTTTTAATTCTTCGATAAGAGTTATAACAATATCCTATTTCCGAATTAAGAGAATAATCAGGTTTTGTTTCAATTCAATTCAATATTCAATCTCATTGGGGTAATACAATACCAAATTCATATAAATAACTCAAATATTCACAAATATATTATCCATATCCATAAACCTGCCATCTATGTCATTGCCAACGATGCCCTCTTATCGCAATGTCGATTACAATAGTCTCACACATGACAAGGCCGATGTGAATTAATAATCATCCTTGCATATTGAAGAATCGTTTAATGTGCCTGTATGTATTCACGTATCCCATCAACCAGATGAACGTTTCACTAGACTCATGTGATGTCATTAAAATTAATATTATTAACTCCCTATTATTAATCGAATACTAATTCCAAACTAATGAGCTGTTCCGTCTCTGAGTCAAATTTATTTAGCTAATTCCATTACGACAATTGCAATTGAAAATAATATTCATGACACAATTGACGTTTCGCCAGCGATATTATGATCTTGTATGTATTTTTACTCCGTGTATACATCCTGGAACATGATATCGGCATAGTCACGCGTCTATGAGATACAAATCCGTCCATAACATACACGATCAGATAAAAACTCCTGATGCAATGCAGTATTGAATAACAATATCTTACAACATAAAATCCTTTTTTAATTCTCGATCCACCTCTAAATATATATCCATGCTAAACATTCGTAAATATCTGTATATTCCTACTTGCCAAAACATCCACCTTCCCATCTACATCCATAAAATGGTCTCCTATTTATTTATTCATAAATACAAATACATATGAATGTATACAAAACTGGTGAAAAAAACTCGAAGTGAAAGTTATCAAGAGCCGACTCTTTCCACCATTACCTATTAAAGAAAAAAGAAAATGAAAAAGAGTAAACATATAACATAGAGACGTTATTCATCCATTAAATTATCCTCAACATTACTGAAATCTCAAAAACTACGCAACTATTCAGAACTTACTCAAGTACTTTCATACATTGAAGATAAATGAATCAAATTTTTGAAATTGGGTATTAAATGTTTATTAATGATCAAAAAATTCGAATGAAAAATTTGATTGGAAATTCCTTATACATTCGAATGATTCCAACTCTATTATTGCTCGAAGTTGAAAAACCTATGAATATCCAAGCAGTAAAGAAACAGGTGAATATGATTCATATGTACCACATACGTGAGCAGTCAATAGTGATATATGTAGATTGTTATATATATATATACATATATTTACCTGCCTTCCTATTGTTTTGCGGTTCGCTATTGCTTTCAACTATTCATTATAACAAAATTCGTTTTATTTTGACGACGTCGATGTCGTCTCGCTAACAATGGTACACAATTTTCCTCTGGCTATTCAATCAGGTGTTTGCAATTGAATGTCAAATTGTCGTGAACTTTTTGGGACAACTACGAATAGTAACGCACATAAGAACTCTGTAGCTGGTAAAAGCGAGGGGGGTGGGGAGGGGGGGGGGGGGGGCGGGGGTGATATTATGTCGTGTCAAGTGTGAACATAGTCGAGAGTAGACACAGGAATACCATTACTTTTTATGTATGATCAAAGAATACCATCCCATAGAAATTCGTAAGTCCATTATTCGCGTCCCACGAAAACTTTAGTACCTACCCTGAAAACCAGAGGTCGATATTGGCGACGGTGACGCCACCTACTGACTGGGGTGATTAATTCCAATTCTGGGGCATGAACCTGGGCTTCTATGGACATTGTATTCTTTTGTTCTTGGTATACATCAGGTTTCGAATGTGATAACACAGTGTCATAATACAAAATAAAAAAATTATTCCCGCTAGTCAGTTTCCGTTGAGTTTAAGTACGAATAGAATTGAATGAACATCGCACACGCATTTTTCATGTGGTTGTGTTTATTTTCAGTTGTGTGTCTCAATCAAATTAGTCTGTAATATACAATATAATTTGTGATATAGTAATAATATATTCTTGTTGCATAAATATGAAATAATTGTTGTGCCGTGACAAATATTGAAACAATAACGTTCAGTGACCATTGTTTGTCTTTGTGTGTTTATAAAACAACGAAACGTTAGACAAATATGGCGAATAATTATGAAAGTACGTAGAAATAGTATTGAAATCTGTTGCGTTTGTTACTTCAAATTGATGATATACGTATACAATTTTTCATTACTTTTGTTGTTACAGTTTCATATAATCATGAGTCGAAAAAACGAAAAATTGAGGAGTCGATTCCTGGAAACTCGGAGGACTCAACTTGGTCAGTCATTATCAAACAAGAAAAAGGTGACTACATTTTGCATATGATTGAATGATGCTTGATTATTCAATTCACATTCGTAGGAATTATCGGGTTGATAATTGGAAAAATGAGATTGTTTTCTTCTGGAACGGGCCGGTTTACGATTAATGAGAGATATATTAATGAGCGAGGGTATAGAAGTACGTTCTATAGTATTTTCCCTGAGGAAGATTTGGCTTGAGATATTAATTTGTCATCCCGCGTCTGTAGAAAAATTAGTTTTCGGATTCAAAAACTGTCGAGTATCTGCTGGAAATCTGAAGACAGTTGTAAAAACTTTTATATGCAGCAAACTGAAATTCAGCCTTACACAACTTTGGATTGTATTTTTATTTACAGATGAGCTTACAGACACCATTGCTGAACCCAGTGACGATTATACAGATCAGGCGCTAAATGTTAATAGAGAGTTAGTCGCAGAGGATACAGCCAACAATTTCACAGCACTTGGTAAAGTAACCGTCATTCCAATATTTCGACTTAAAGCAGTAAATAACAAATGCAACAATGATCATGTAGCTAGTCAAACTCAAGAAGAAACAGTGGGTTTGAATGTTCTGATGGAAAGGATTGAACAATTAGAAAGGAATTTAGTACAGAAAATAGGGTCGGAAGTATCAGGATTAAAACAAAGTTGGGAACAAAATAACTGTAAATGTACATTCAAATATAAGCAAGATGTAGATGATTTGGCATATAAAGTGAGTCAATTAAAGCAAGAGAATGAACAGCAAGAACATCAGAAGCAGCTTTTGATAAAAGAAAAAACTGAAATGCAGCAGATATTAGATAAAGAGCGAGCATTCAGATTGCAAATGGCGGGAATGGTGAATGAGGATGATAAGCGCCAGAATACAGAATTAATTATTAAAGATGAGCCGAATGAAAATAATGAGGCGCAGAGTGAAGATGGACGAGAGTTGCTCGCCGCCTCGGAAATCAAAAAGGACAAAAACGGAAGTACAAAGTCAAAGAAAAAAAAGAGGAAGAAAAATGCGAAGTCAGGAAGTCGTAAATCAACATTTGTCATACCGAAATTTCTCAAAGACAAAATGCCAAAACCACTTTCATCCCGAAGTTTAGCAGATGAAATGCGTGTGAGGGATCGGAGAAAACGTAACATAATAGTGAGAGGGATGAAATACTCAGGTTGCCATTTTTACAATGAAGTTGTTGATTTACTCAGCAGAGCAACAGGACGACGGCCGGAAATAGTTGACTATACTGTAATGGATTCGTATATAATATTGCATATGGCATCGGTTTCAAATAAATATGCTATATTAAACGGGAGAAGGGGGTTAAGATCTTCACAAGTAGAAATAGATAACGATCTAACGATCAGAGAAGATGAAGTGCTAGATTGGTTGTATGATGTAGCTAACGACCAAGAAAAGAAAGGTAAAGAAGTTAAAGTGCGATATTTGGAAATAAAAGTTGATGGCGAATGGTGGATGTGGGATGAACGAAAAAGTGACTTGATTAGAGATGATGAGGAAGTAGAGTCATATGAGAACGATTATGAAACATAAATATGAATGAACGTACCAAAGTGATTATTTGTACAAGACATGAAAGCAGCTGATGAAAAAGGGATGAAAGAGGGCAGATGAGAATTATATTTTGTTACGACTAATTTTATCATTATAATACGGCCTTCTACTGTCACAAGAAAGTGAAATTTGTATCTGCAGGAGTAATTAGATATTATCATTAGTATATTTATAGCATTTTGAATTTCCATACAAAGAACTGACTTGAGTATCTCTCTACTTAGAGTATAACTTAATTCATTCCCTATGAAAAACCTAATTGAAATAAATATACAGGTTTTAAAACATACACCTGAACCTGATTTTTCACATTACTTCAACTCGTGTTGAAATGTCCTACTTTTGGTCCACCCATGTTTTCACAATCAAATGCTTCTCTAATTCATTTACATCTGCATCATGGTCAATATTCACATACACATTACGCGATTTTGCGTCATTTAGAAGGCTGCGCCACATTGAATTTTGCTAAAATCAAATGATACAAGTCAAAATAAATTATCGAACTGTTTGGTAGAAACCCAAATTCCAAAGACTTATGACTCACATTGAACGTATTGAAATTTCCACAAATTATTAAGCTATGTCTCGCTCTTGTTAGACTGACACAAAGCCGATTAGGGTCACTCACAAATCCAATGCCTTCGCTTCTTACACACGATATGATGACGATATCACGTTCTGATCCTTGGAAACTATCTACTGTATTTACATCAGTTACTCGCATTCTACTCAGTTCTTGTTCAGGTACATTCGTAAGGCTGAAAAGAGAATTAAATTTTTTTTCTAATAGTTTGATGAATAATCGACAAATATTACTTTGCGCGCTTTGATTAGGTGACTTACTGCGTTCTCATCAATCTCATTATCAATTGACGTTGTTTTCTATATGGCGTAATAATTCCGATCTTGACTTCACTATGAAAATTATTCACATTCGATCTGGTCATCATGTTATAGACTATATTCACCACCAAATTTGCTTCGCCGACATTCGAATAATTACCATCGTCTTGGGGTGATGAATGATTGAATAATTTGTAATGTGGAAAACATAAAGGATGTACAGTCGAGCCATTCCGCAAAGCGCCACGATAAAAATAACGATTCGGCCAGTGTGAGATAGCATCCACCATTCGATATTGTGTATTCAACATTATTATTGGATTTGTTGATTGATTACTACTAAATATTTTTTCGGCTCGGGCGAACAACGACACGTTTAAACCCAATTCTGCAGCCTTCTGTGAATATAAAATAGAGAAATAAATGAAATATATGACCATGAAATGAGGAAAAAGAAATAACCATCAGAAATAAGTTGGTGAATCATTTGTAACACTGTAGGGGGGACGTTGAATATATATCTCCATAATTAATTAATAACGGCATTACCATCGATACGACAGTTGGACGGAGTTGTTGAGTATCGCCGATCAAAATCAAATTCGTCACGCCCAACATGAGTGGTGCCACTGTTGCCAATTCCGTTGCTTGTGCTGCTTCATCAATCAAACATACTGGTATTGGCAATTTGCTTGATCTAAATATTGAGAATTATCAGTAAAATGCTCACGATTCTGATAGTAATATTCAACAAAAAAATATTGTGGAATACCCGAAGATATTAATCATTTGATTGGTACAACATGACATCAATGTACTTGCGATAACATCAGCTTCTTCTAATATCTGTTGCTCTTTTTCATATAGCTTTTCGCTAGTTATATTCATACCCAAGTTTGTCTACAATTCCATGGAAAAGTTTATTTATTTATCTATTCACTTGTTCATGAATTAAGTGGTGAAATTCCAACTTACGATCGATTCAGATGCAAGCGCCGATGAAGAAACTTTCTTCACACGTTCATGCATTTTATCCTCCTGGCCAACACGAACTACATTGAAACTGAGTCCATTAGCTAAAATATAAAGTTCCATTGATTTATCTATTCATATCAAACTAAACTCATTTATACATAAGATATGATAATAGCGCACCATAGAATAATTTTTGGATTTCTAGCAGTCGTAAAACAATTTCATCAACTGCCTGATTCGAATGGGCACATACTAATAATCTACGTGCGCTTTTTGCAATGATTAACGAGGCAACGGCATTAACAATAACTTGAGACTTTCCCGTACCAGGTGGACCTTGAATTAGACATACCTTAGGCTTTTTTGCCTCCACAGTAGTTTTTATACGAGCAATAGCTTCTAATTGTGTTGAGTTCAAATCATCCTACATTAATCACACAGAACAAAAATCAAGTTTTGAAATATTCCGAAAAATATTCTCGTTCATATGTACCTCAGTAAGTAAAAATGGAGGGAAATTCGTACAGTCGAGAGGAGCCAGTTCGTATCCTTCGATATTTGGTTGTAAAATAGATTTTTCCAATAAGGAATTTGGGAGGCACTGGAGTGAATTGATCAATACTAAATGTGATGACATTGATATCACAGTTGTGAGTTCCAACGTACATGAAGATGATTTCATGACAATAGGTCTTGTAGCCAATGTATAAGTTAGTTCAACTCGTTCATCTGCAAAAAAGTTCGCATTCTCAGAGTCCAGAATGTACTCAAACATGTCGAAGAATTAATGTACGCATTCTCACTTTCTAAGTGTCGTCGGCCTAACTGCTCAACATATGCAAATAACTCTTCAGAATTATTTGGGTCTTGAAATTTAACCAGATCTCCACGTGATGGATGCGATTTCTCTTCGAGCTTCGTTAGATTCGAGTTTACTTTGAGATCAAAATAAAAAATGGTACATTTCGAATCATCTTCGCATGACAAGTATTCGAAGGAGTTCGAATTAACTGTTCCTTTAATCCTGGAATTAATTCCATCTATATAAATGTGCATGTAATCACTCCAAGAACAATAACTATAACTCTTTGTTGTGATTATTTATCTCCAATATACTTTTTTTTCACGCTGTTCTCATCATTGAATTCATTCCTCAAAAGATACCAAAATTCATGTGTTAAAAGTGGTATCATAATCCTGTAATAATCATCAAATGTTTCATATGACGACATTATTGAATTGAATTCATTTATACCAACAATAGGAGGAGGTAAACAATTATATTTATCCTCATTGAGCCATTTGGGATCCCATTGAAATATACGGCCCAACCAAACCTCTCGTGTTAGCCTATAAACAAATTCCAATGAATTGCTTAACCTCAAAACACGAATATGAACATTTTATTGTTATTTATAAAACATACCCCCGATGTGTATGCACATCTGCTATTTGTTCTTGTGAAA
Source organism: Meteorus colon (assembly GCA_030523085.1). Lineage (NCBI taxonomy): Eukaryota > Metazoa > Arthropoda > Insecta > Hymenoptera > Braconidae > Meteorus > Meteorus colon. The sequence goes on along the minus strand of JAPYZH010000246.1, from coordinate 32,610 downwards.
ATATACCCTCCATTAGTCTTCACAATAAATACTTTAATAATTATTCAAAACAAAAATAAAATTTCGAGGTTGTGACGCCACAATTGAATGCGCGTGCGCTGTGTATGAAAGAACATGTGTTTATGACGTTTAGGTTCAAATTATATATGTAGAGAATATATAATACATGTATGTGTATGCCTCAGTGCCAGATTTGATTGCATCAATGTTTTTTTTTAATTTGATGCAAACAAATAAATGGTATAAGATATAACTGAAAAGGAGATGCGATGGCTCCTCTTACTATTTTCAATCATTCGTGTCCTCATCAGATTTCAATAACATTGCGAAGATTATTTGTTGGTAAGTAATCTATTGATCTTATAACGAATTATACATTGACAATATGCAGGTGTGGATGTAGAATTGAGATATGTTGATTACAATGTAGATTTAATCTATTTTTGAATTTTTGTAGGTGTCAGGGAGTACTCAAGCCTTGCTTTCGTTCCCAAACATGTACCACCAAAATCTGATGATTTGAATCGTCTCCAAATTTTTTTAGAGAATTCTGGCCAATTATGTGTTTTAACTGGAGCTGGTATTTCTACAGAAAGTGGAATACCCGATTACAGATCAGAAGGTGTTGGTTTATATGCTACGAGCAATAAACGACCTGTTTTGTATCAAGAGTTTCGGAATAAAGAGCATGTTAGAAGAAGATATTGGGCGAGGAATTACATTGGATGGCCTAGGTAACAATGTTTGTCACTTGTTTCCAATATATTCATTGAATGTCTATAATTGATCAGAGCAAATTGTAAATAACATGATATGGACTGTGTAGAGTTTAATTCGATTTGCCGGAGGTCAAAGAGTCATTCCGTGTTTCACGTGAATGTCATTTTATTTACACAATTATTTAGGGTGAATGAAATATTTTTACAATGATTCCGAATAAATTAATTTAACTTGTTGCTTATTTGCAGGTTTTCAAATTTTCAACCAAATAATGTACACAAAGTGCTGAAACAATTAGAAGATGATGATCGTGTAACTTGTATTGTTACACAAAACGTCGATGGATTACATTCGAAAGCAGGCAGTCGTAATATCATCGAACTACATGGTACAGCATACACAGTTATGTGTTTGAACTGTGATAAAAAAATTGGTAGACACGATTTCCAAAATATTCTGAATGAATTAAATCCGACCGTGAATGCAGTGAGTCAAGAAATTAGACCGGATGGAGACGTTGAATTATCAGAGGAACAAATGGAAGGGTTCATATTGCCAGCATGTACAAATTGTAATGGAATATTGAAACCTGATATTGTATTTTTCGGTGATAACGTTGCGAGAACAGTAGTTGAAAGAGTTCAGAGTGAGGTCAATAATGCTGATGCTTTGTTAGTACTTGGAACCTCTTTAACTACATTTTCAGGATATCGAATAATATTACAAGCTATCGAAGCAAAAAAACCAATTGGCATTGTCAATATTGGAGAAACTAGGGCAGACAAACATGCGAATGTCAAAATAGAGAGTCGATGTGGAGATGTATTAACGAGAATGTCCAAGTTGTTGAATTTTTCAACCAAGAATGTGGAATTGAGTTGATGATATTGGTGTTTAGATATTTTGTGGATATTTTTTGGCAAATTTTGGGAGGTATCAATTTATTGATGTTGAATTTGGGCTGGAACCGACAAGAATAATACTGGTTGTTATTGTTATATAGAGACGAGCGGTGGGAAAATAAATTGAACAAATAATTGAAAATTATATAATGTTTTATTTATCACTATATTTAACTATGTAGTTCATCATTGTATAAATATATTCACGTGTGTATATACAGTTTTAGTTCAATATCTTGCGATATTGACCTTTGTTTCATCCAAAAGTTAAATATCATAATGCAATTCTAGTTGAGAATCCCTGAATCGACAATTAATTATTGTTCGAATATAAATTATAATAATGAATATCTTAACCATATACTACATCTACATATCAAATAGTATGGAATGAAAAAACATAGTACATTTTTTCTCGACATCAGATTACATTGTGAAACAAAGTTCTATTTCAGATGTAGAAGTTTTCATCTCACAGTTGAAATTGTTCTGTATGAATATTTATATATCCAAATATCATATATTTTAAATTCGCTGTTGACTATTCCAATTATCACATCACATATGTGTTCATCACTGAAAATGATACATTTTACTTTTAAAAAATACCCGCATGGATTGATGCATCACAATTGTGATCAAACAATTAAACAGATAAACTTTTCCGTCAGCGATCTACGCTGTATCATTAGCTATATGGCTCTAAATAGTAATTCTATACTGAGAAAAACTACAAAATTTGGAATTTCCATCGTACGAGGTCGATTTCCGAGATACGAGCTCCGATACATCAGTATCTCGGGAACCAATAACAAATTAATTATTCATAATTGATTATTTTCCACACCTGGAAAATTCATCTAAAATAATAAAAACGTTGATTATAATTTCTCCTTTTCTGTCATCTATTATTCTGCCAATTGACATCCTCGTACTCGGGACCCGCGTAATTATTCCATGAAAAAGAAGATTGGAATAATTACTGTTGCATCCGATACTCATCGGGTCCCGTTTTTACCTGCTTTCGAATTCATATGTTCAAATTCAATGGCATTAGCGGAACGTATTTTTCGCTCGGCTGGAATATGTACTGTGAACACAGTCTATTAGATTCGGCCTCGTCATAACCAGTTCTGCAATTGAACAATTAAAGTCATTAAATAAGCATCACTTCATGTTTTTTATATATTAATAGATCCCGTGTTTCATTAATCCCATATTTGTACAATTGCCATCAACCAAAAGTGCTTCATGCATTAACACCAGCTCCACCATCACCAAAATGCTGTATGATATAAAATGAAAAGAGAAAATATATTCATGTATAAAGAATCGAACGTTATGAATATTTCCAAAATAAAAATAAGTGTGTATATATATACATAAATTGTCCGTAATAGAACGGATCGCAAAATTGACCCAGGAAAGAAGTGTTCTACATTTCGTGTGGATTGCTTTGAGATATATATCATAAAGTATGCGGAAAAATATCGTTCTTGGTTTCATTATCGGTTGTTCTGCACGCTCGTGCTCAGCCATAAACGGGGAGATCGGTTCATTGTAGAGATCGCAGCTATAAAATATTACATTTCCAAAGAAATACTCATATATAAATAAACATTTGTGATTAAATTCTGTGATGGTCATCTAACATACCATTACAATATTTTTGGTGAATTTACCTTTGCCATTGGGAGCATGGACGACGTTCTTTGAAGCAAGTCACTTGAATAACATTGAAGTATAGTGCGCCAAGTGTATTGGCAACTTCAGTATTTAAACTTTGTAGACATCGTCGAAATTTCGCATCGCAATCACAATGTGATCTCGTATATGGTGAATGATTGCAGATACCATTCAAACATGAATGGGAATTGATTGTGAGTGGGCAATAATCATGTTCTCTACAGCATGCATCCTCTGCGGAATGAATTCCAAGCTCATGATAGGAATCAGCGATTGTTCCTGGCCCACACCATTTTGTTCCCGGATAGATCAAACCAGATCCAGTTGATCGTATCTGAGTATAAAATTTTCCCCTGGATTATTCATTAGATATCAAATTGACAATACATAATGATAGTCAATACCGATCATTTCAATTACATTTTCCAAGACGAAGTCCACACATTTATAAGATAGATAAGAATATATGAATAAATTATCTGAATACGTTCGAGTTTTTTTGTGAAAAATGATAATTAAAATGTGTTCTCGTCCAAGTATATTATTCTTTGATTGTGTATAGTTTTTGTGTCAATCTATTGTCTAGGAAAAAATGAACCCGTTCATATTACCTTGCCTCTTCGTCTGGACTCTTTACAAGTTTCTTCAAGATCAGCCACTAAATTGCTCGACATTTGTCGAACTTTTTTTGGATCTGCACCAAGTACCATACGTTGAATTACACCACGATCATTGTAGAGAGCGCAAAATGGTGCATCTGCATTCAGCTCCACCATTCTCGACATTGTATTGTCAGCTACGAGAACACTTGCCCTCGTACTTGGATACCATAATATTGTCAATATTGACAAGAGACTTATCGAAAGCATCTGTAACATATTCATTATCTTTTTCCAACTCTATTTATTAATCTTTGGAGGTAGAGATGTTGGTTGATGATATTCCAAGGAGAATCATCGAGACAATATTTGATTCAGATGTTCATGATTGATGTAGTTATAAAATGTGCAATGATAGTATAGTAGACAAGTGTTCATGACTTTTTTTATCATTGAGAAAAAAATTTGAAAAGATTCTATCAATTGTTTGAATGTCTGTGTATTGCATTCAGTTATTGTGTGATCTTGAAACGAATGAGGGAATGTAAAAATTCATTCACTTCGAGGCGAGGTAAATTATTTCTTTATGAATGTAATTTCATCGCTTATGAAGAGATATTCTTTCCACATAGAATCATTAAGGGCATAAAAGCAACATATCCTAACCATTTATTCTACTTTGTACATGAATCCTCTGAAATTGAGCAATAATTGTGGTTTTTCTATAAACTAGTCATTTCCAACATGCAAAATGAACAATTACAGATATCTATGTCAGCTACGCTGTAAATTCAAGTGGTTTCGCAACGTCCTATTCCCCATATTCACCTCACCATTCATTGTGCTAACTTTAGTAAACACCTCTCAAATGTTTTATTTCTCGAATAGGTGATTGACATGTAAAACGTTTTAGAGTCTTTAAGTAGTGTTTAAATGAGGCACTTGAGTTCGTAATGTTGTTACAGTGCAAAATGGGATTTGTGATGTTAGGAAAGGATCCAATACTGTGAGGCTTTGATGTATAGATCAATTTCCGTACAGCTTTGATACGATAGAAAATCAAGATGACACATTATTTGGGATTGATTAACTAATTAGGAGATAGTTCAATCGATCAATTGATAATTTTGATCGTATCTTTTGTCATCCCCTTGTTTCACGTGATTTTTTTTGCTCAATTCCAAATACAGGTCGTGGAGGAAAATTGATTAAAGGTGTAAATGATTGATGATTCTATTCTGTTGATATTTGAATGCAGATCAACTCATGAAATGATCCAACTGTAGAGACAAATAATTGATCAAATTTATTGACTATTATCTCACAGCAGGTGGGGTCGTTAAGTTTCATTCAAACGACCGGATACAACAATCTGCTCATGTAAAGTGAAACTAAATCGTGCCTGAGTCAATGTCAGGTGTCTGCATTTTATCCACATAAATTGTGAATATTAAATAGAGTTCATATATCATGTTTATCAACAATAATACACATACGATCGTTCACATGCCATTCAAAATGATTAACGTAAAAAACAACCTCCGTCCACTATTTGACAAACATACAACTATTGCAATAATACTTCAAATAAATTCAACTAACATCCGGGTGAAAAATTCTTTTTGTTATATTAAACCTTACAATATTATATGTTTTATTGAAATGCTACAAAAATTATTCTAACATGTAACAATGTAAGAATATTAAGCGTGAAAAGTTCGCAATGCCACTATGTGGCCTTGTCCGGTAATACTTTTTTTTTCAGCCTTTTCTTACGATAAATCGAACAAAAAGTACTTCAAGGTTGTTGGTACACATTTGTGTGTGTTTGCCATCAGTCGAAGGTTCAAAACCGGCTATCCTTCCTCCTCATCAGTATCGCACATTGTGGCATCAACTTTCTCATTTTTATTCAATTGTTGACGAGCAAAAAAAAATCTAGCAAATATTTATAAACGCTTTTGTTTGCTATGGCAATTTAAGGTAAATTTCAATTGTGTTTGTTATTTCTGTTCGCTTTATCCAAATTCATATTGATTTTTTTTAGATGTTTCAAATAATTACTATACTCGGCATTAATCATAAATATATTTCATGAGTTCATTTTTCTTTTGATGATATTCATTTAGTTTATTTTCATATTCATTATGTTCTAATAGTTCAAATATTTTCGATGATACAGAATTAATAATTAAAATCAGTAACAGAGCATGATTGAATAAAATTGTGTCAATTGTAATATCATTATATTTGATTGCTGAATGTATGATGGAAGAAAAGTTGCGTAGTATGTTGAATAGAGATAATGAGGCTTTTCAGTTTAATAAATTTCGTTGCATCCGAATGAATGATGATAATCAGGTCAACGAGCCGAGCCCTCAACTTCTCCCCAATGCAAATAACTCAACGTGCGTCTATCTATAGAGATACACGTGTGCAGATTGCAATGTGACATTCATCGACCTGACAAAATGATTATCAAGTGAAATTTTTCATTTAGAATTGATGCGTAATACTCCTCTACAGTGTTCACCCTAATTGTATATGATTCCCCTTCATCACATCACATAGTTCTCATGCTCTCGATATTTAGATGATGGCAGACATAGACGATGTCACCAAACTCGAGATTATTCGTAATGGAGGTAAAATTAAATGTTATGTTATTTTTTATTTTCTATTTTATATTTGAAGTAACGAGGAAGGAGACAGTGAAGGCTATATCAATCTCATTTGTATTCTATATCCTTATAACAAATTTATTATCAAGTTATTGGGGAAATGAAAATAAATGAGACATTGGTAAAGTGGTTGACCAGTGTGCGATTTGAATTGATGATTTTTCAATTCTTTTTTATATTTTCCTAGGAAAAAAGGAAAATAAATGTGATATTGGTACATTAATGTCATGTTTAGTTGTTATTTGTAATTGAGAAAAATTCTATCTGTAAAATGTGTGGTAGAGTTCATTTGTCGACTTTGTTTATAAAGAGAAAAATAAATTAACAAGATGTTGCTGCGTTAATGTCAAGTAAAATTCGAATTTTGAACGTTTACACTCACAATTGAATTTGTTTATGTGCTGTACGTGAGAAAGTAAAATAAATTGGTGGGAAAGGAAAAGTGAAAGAATGGTGAAGATGCAAGGAAGATACTTGAAAAATTTTTATGTTAGTTCAAATAAACAATGTTGAAGCGAGATAGACATTTTCTATTAAAGAAGAAAGTTGTAGATTTTGAATTGCATATATTCTTTAAGTTCAAATTTCATTTATGCTCTGTACATTTAGAATAAATAATGAATAAATAAAAAGAAATAAATGTAAAGAATGTCATAGAAATACATTGAAAAAATTTTAATTTCAGTTTTAATGAATGTAATTAAACTGAAATAAAAATTCTCCATTGGTGAGATAAAATTGTTTTCCTCAATAGTTCAACTTTAGTTCGTATTTTCAATCGTGAATACAAAATAAATAATAAAAAATCCCTGAGAGGTAATAAAATGTGATAAGTGAATGAGATAATATGTTAACTATTCCATGCATTCCAAATAGTGATGCAGAATTATAAAACTACGAGAAAAAAATTCAGTGCCTATTTCAAAGATATGAAATAAAAAAAAAATTCATTAAAATTAATAGAACACCGCAGCTGTCCTCAAGAAAATTAAAGAATTAATGTGGTTGTTACATCAGTCAAATACTATTCTAATTACACAATACCAATTTTCAAATCAATCTTCGAATTATTATGCACCAATACGATGATAAAAGTGTGAGGAATGAATAGAAAAAATTATTCAATTAGATCTCAATTCAGTTGAAAAAATGTGCAACTAACCTGCAATGAAAACATTTTATCGATTGTGAATTATACGGCAGAAAGAAAAGGCATTTCGTTATTTGATGTTTATATTTATACCGGCAACCCGCACGACTATGAGTTGGAGCACGTAGTGTCGTGAGTCCTCCAACGTTACACATAACTATATAGCAAAAAATGCGGCTGCTGCATTGCGCAAGGGTCAAATTGTGGGGTAGGTTTATATTCCAAATATATTCCTAACATACATTGAAATAAAAGATTCTATCCAACTACTCGCAAGATATTTATTTCAAACACAAGAGTATAAAACATTACATTTTCGATCTCGAATTTCTTTAATCAAATAAAAAAAAATTGGTATTAAAAAGAAAATTCCTAAGAAGATATATTTGTTACAATCAAAAAATTGGCCTCAACATCAAAAATTAATTCGCTAAATGAACTGCTAATTTATCTTCATTCATGTCAATTATTACAATTATAAAAAAATTCGTTATCAAGTCAAAAATTTGTGTATTCATACCATTTGAATTGTTGATGATAAGTCGAACGTGTCCTGTCGCAATTGATTGGTAAATGATGAAAAAAACAATTTCACCCGAGTAAAATTGACGATATAATATTTATTTTGTGGTCTTTTTTCTTCGGTTTCCCTTCTCTATCAACTGCGATGATAGATGGGTTCACGTATGGTTATAGAAATGTGAACAAAATTTGAAATGTCACTGTTCGACGGCCACCAACAGACTGATCGTGTGGTTTGCGGCACCAGGACTTCACAATATTCGCGCGCCTACATCAATATATAGATATGTATGCATGTACATATGTATGGTTTGAGTATGCGAATAAAACACGTGTGCATGTATATAAAGATGTGGATACAAGAACAAACTCCAATATGAACCGTGTGACTATGATACTCTTTGTAATGTTACCACGTCGTCCTAATCATCTATACAATCATAGTTTGATGAGGAAAGTGTATACATTTTGGTGTAGCATCTATGCGCTTACATGAAAGTAAATTTGTTATGTTTGGATAATTCAACATACAGAGAATCATTTGCATTTTTGTTTTAGTCTTGTGTTGATGTTTTATTTTTTGTTATACTTCAGCAGGGTGTCCAATTCGATGAATATCTGTTTTGGAGAATATGTGGTGTGATCAATTTCCATTGGGCCATGGTAGATATCGAATTGATTATTGAAGGTATTTGTTAATAAATAATTGAATAAGCCGAATGTGAATATAATGTGAGTGCTTTTGTTAATATGTTGAAATTCTATGATCTTCTACTCAGATGAAAAAGTTTGAAATTTACCTGGATGAAGAAATCATGTTGTGTTTTTTTTTCAGTGTTAAAGTTCGTTAATTCACTTCTGATGTTCACGAATTGGATGTTTAGGTTCTTCTGTATGACGAAGTGGAGTGAAAAAAATTCTGGGTTTATATTAAACTGAATTAAAATGTGATCGATCAACAGACATTGAGAAATAAGAAATAATTTATCAGGAATTTTCTCGAATAATAATTGAAGAGGACTATCTGTGCATTCTGTTCCTAAAACTTGCTGTTTGATTGTCTTTTTAGCTTCGGATTACAAGGGCCCCGTCTTGTTCTAATCTCAAATAATGATCGGATTCATTCGATATTGAGTAACGCGTCGACAGCGCAGAGTGGGAGATTCATCTTGTCATATACTCGTCATACAATAATGAACGGGTTGGGCAAGTATTAACCCATCAGCAACTCTTCATGCCTACAAAGATTTGATATCTGATAAATTCTATTCTGGTGGAATAAGGATGAAGGAATAAAATGTCCTCTACAAAATGTTTGCATATGCTTACATACATAATTATTCATCATGTTTTCTTCTATGAAAATTATTATTTTTACTATTGTGAATATATCTTATGAGGTCATTTCTCTTCCGTTTCATCTGATCAGATTGCCATGGGAATCGATGCGTTAAGGAGTTATCGCACTGTGACAGCTCAAACAATAGTGAAAATCATGAGCATTTATTGTGCGGCAACTACAAATGCGATACAATTTATTTTATTTTAGATATTTTAGAGTCAAGACTCATATTGAATCGCACCCGATTTGTTCGAGGTATGAGAACGGATTTTTTCTATGGATCATGTCATATTGGCTATGGTACATCTTATGTCTCATTCAACTATTGGAGAGGAAGTTAAATTTCCACGAATTTTACAGCATTCTCTATTAGAAGCATTCGATGAAGTTAATTGGAATTGAATGTAGTTTGTTTGAGCCCATTCGGTTGAGTCCTTCTTAAATTATCGTTATCGCTGTTCGAAATGAGCGGTTTATGAGACGAAACAGTTTGAAAATTCTTCGTGGAAATTTCCTAACGTCCCAATGCTTAACTAAGAATTCTCATAAATCATCAAACACGTAGGTCAACTTTTTTTGGGATTATTCATGGCCGTAATCTGTGACAAGTGACACAAGAATGAGTAATGGAAGAAAATCAAATCTGGCGACAAACATAGAAATGCCATCGTGATGTAGTCGAAACAGAGCTATGTAATTTTCTTCATTAACTAAAATTTTTTAAGTCATTTCAGTATGATAGAAGTCATTGAAACCAACACAAACAATTTTAATATATGGATACAGATCTTTATTGCTGAATAATTTCAACACATTGGAATAATCAAATTATTGCTATCACTGGAGACCAAAATCCTCTTCAAAAATGAATTCCTTATACGTCAATTAGGAAAGAGTATAATGAGAACAGGTAAATTTATACTCGACGAAACGAAAAACAATAATATATATACCAATAAACATGACCAGTGTAAAATAATCAGATATTGAGATTTTGTTCAAGGCTTTACGAGACAATAAAATGCAATAATCAGTCGAATTCATCAATCAATAGATCAATCAATCAATAAATTGAAAATAAAGTATGAAATCTTCAATATAATTATTTAAGGTATCCATTCAACTTCATTATTTTCCAACTCATGATCAGTTAAAATTGATGCAACAGTTGGTGGTTCTGACTTCGTTTGAGGTGTTGGGTCACTACCAAGAATTTTATGATAAACAGAACTGCTAGCACTCGCCACCCATTTAGCGCCTTCTTCAATCCTCTCACCAGCCTTACTCAATACTTTGCGCACACTTTCTTTACTGAATGTATTCGGATTGATATCAATATTTACAGGATCTTCACCAGCATCACATCCAGTTTGTGGTATAATACTCAAATCGAATGGACTCACACCGAAACGATCAAGTTGCTTGTGTATTCGGTCTAAAGTCGTACGGTCAAGCTCCTTATTACGTGAAAGTATTGTTGCACTTCGCCGATGAGCAAATGCAAGTGTTTGACAGGTAAACACACCAGCATAATTGTTATAATCAGTCGAAAATACCACATGTGATGCAGAACCAGCTATGCCTATTTGCAAAATGAAGAGAAAAACATACAAATGATAAATAAAATAAATTGAGACACAGCCAAATAGATACAATAAATATTTCAAATATATTCAATCAAGGTATCACTTACTTAAAGGAAAACGAACTTCCATGTAGGCGGGTGTGCTTGGTTGTGGTACAACTAAATCACCAGTATAATGGTACTGATGTTTCAACGGTGTAAGACCTGCGAACAATTGAGACACACGCACATATAATACAGACATAAATGATGGATCATAGATCTCTCTTCAATTGCCATTTATCTTATTGATGTGGAGCATGGGTCATGATGCACGGGCACGAACAAATAATAAATTATTTGGCCGTGAGCTATTAAATCGATGCATAAATTCACCAACATATTCATATCTCTAAACATGATGATATTATATATAGTTATCCAATTGGTTTCTATTTGTATCCAGAAATAGTTTCTGTTACTCATGTGGTAACAATTCGTATTTAATTTCTTTTGTTCTAATCTAATTCATATGTTTGCAGAATTATTTGGACTTATCAGTTATAATAAGTGTCAGATATTTATTGCAGGTTTATATAATAATTACCTAGAACAAGATGATTAGAGTCCTGTGTTATTACATATTCACCAGGTTCTTCACCACGAGTGTAGTTGTATCTAAGACATTTACTGCCTGTTGATGTCTTTTCAATGACATACCAATAACCCAGGAACTGCAATGAATATTTATAAACATTAATGCTGGAAATAGGCATTGTTTTCAAGAAAATGAGAATGTGAATTTTGATTGTCGCAAATATTCTTGGTAAGTAATAATGTTCTCAATATGAATGTTCAATCGGTTTTACTTTATTCATTTCAAATCCATTCATGGGTTCAACGATCGGGCAGGCCCCCATATGATAAGTGTGGGCATTGACAATTGCCAAAAGCCCAGCTAACAAAGCTACAGCAATCATTCCCCTCATCTAAAAAATGAAATCATGACAGTTGTAATATTATTCATTTTACCATCGGGTTCATTCTGCTGTGGTATATATACATTAAAACCGGTCTGTATAACGTTATGAATTATATTCAACAAGAATATATAGTGAATGTTCGCAATGATGACGTTTTAAAACACAGAAGTTGTGTGTGATATTTGCGATGACGCAGTGTTAAATGAATTCATAAAATCTTTTATATTCGACTGCTTCAAATAATCAAGTCCAATGCAAATAAACATAATGTATGAATATCAAATGCATCAATTATTATTTTGTGATATGAAATAAAGAATAACAAAGTGGTCAATTGTCTGTATAAAAAATAGAAGATTGTATATAGTATCCGTTTCAAAAAGAATGTGAGTAATGTTATTAGTTAGGAATCTGTATGTTTGCTTTATGATTTCATATATTTGTACTTACATTTATCTATCGGTGGGGTCAAGTTCACAATGCTTCTATACGGTGGTTCAAACTGTAATAGCAAGTAGTGTCATGTCATTCTTCTTTTATATATACTCGCATCCCCCACTTTCTGGTTGTTGAGTTAATAAGAAGTCCCACAACATTCATACACATATATTCCTACTTCTACTGATCCAGTATATATGGAAGTGAATGACGAATACTTGGATGGCGTGTGGAGACTTGTGTGAGTCAATGTGTATCATTTTTCTTTCAGACATTTCAGACACGGCGCAAGATTGTTCAGTAGCCCGCGTAACATAACTATCAATATTGTTGCAATGACCACTGTCAATATTATATTTACCATGATGAAACTGTAAAACAATTTATATTTATGTAATTGAAAACAATTTATGTTTATGTAATTGTATTATTGGAATTGTTATACATTATCAGATTAAAAATTTTAATTATCATTATTTAATGCTCTGGAATGTTCTGATACTCATTATTACTAGATGTTTACATAATTTGTATGAATATGGATTTGGTAATTGGAGCACGATGACTGTTTTACATGTCGGGGAATGAATGATGATATCTGCGAAGATGGATCCTTATCAGTGCAACTTTGTCAAATTGTTATCACCAAATGGTTAAAAAATTTATAATGTATCGAGTATCACATGCATCATTCGTGAATCAGTATTGCTGGACAATAGATGATGTAGCTGATATATTAGCTAGATCTGGTTCACGTCCGGAGTGTGTACGGTGATGCATTCAGATGCTCTCGCTGCTAATGAATCACTCGGATCTGATAGAATCTTCCTTCAGACTCGAGAACACTGTCCAGCGGAATATACGCATCAGCTATAAGCGCTTGTACGACAAATGAACATACAAATTCACTTGAATAAATGTACATACACAATTTCCACAGAAGTCTTGAATGAAGGTTTTTGTAATTAAGTAATTACAATTAGTTATATTACACCAAAGTGTATTGAATCAATCATCGAAGAAAATTTTTTTGAACAAAGAATAACTTCCATAAAAATTTTCTCTGAGATGAAATGAAAAACGTTCTAATGCAATATTGTATAAGCCTGAAAGATTGTTGGATAGATAAGAGAATGCAATAATTCATCAGTACAATGAGCCAATGATCAATTGATTGATAAATCAATCACTCAGTTAATCGAAAAAATTATTTGGTTCTCGGTCTAGATAAGGGTCATTAAGTTCTACAGTTGATTTTTCTTCATTATGATTTTCCGGATTCACACCCTTCATCTGATGATAAATCGAATTCATTAGTTGAGTGGCTTTCATTATCCACCCAGTTCCTTCTCGAATTTTTTCACCAGCTTTACTTAAAGATTTGAGTACATTTTGTTTCTTGAACGTATTCGAATCAATTTTAATTCCAAAAACATCATCATCATCGCTATCGCATTCAGATTGTGGTACAGAACGCAAGCCATCACTTTTAATACCGAAACTTTCAAGTTGTTGATGTAACTTATTCAATGTAGCACTGTCAAGTTCTCTACTACGCGACAAGATTGCTACATTACGACGATGTATGAATCCGATTTTCTGACAGATGAACACACCGGCATAGTTGTCATAATCAGTCGCGAACACTATATACGATGCAGCACCAGCAATGTCTGTGATATTAGACAACATTCATCAAAATTAATCAATCAAAAAATGATAAAAATATTTTGTGAACGCACATTTATACTTACTTAAAGGATAACGGACTCTCATACTAGCTGGTGTCTCAGGATCTAATACATCCAATTTACCAGAATAATGTACCCGATATGATAAAGAAGCAATACCTGCAAACCACAGAACAGTAAAGTAATGTTATTCTACATGCACCAACTATACTTCCGAATTTGAGCGAAGGCATAAATTTCACGATTCGCAGGGAATCTATTCAGAATATTAAATTTATTTACCAAAAATGCGACGATCAGTGTCTTGAGTTGTAATATATTTTCCAACATCATCACCACTGGTATAATTGTATCCATCACAGTTGGTTCCAGTTGATGTTTTTTCTACAACGTACCAATAACCCAAGAACTGCAATACCAATTCAATGGATTAGATTTAGATACATGTAGTTGTACTAGAATCACATCAAACCTTTTCCATCTCAAACTCATCCATGGGTGCAACCTCTGGGCAAACTCCCATATGATTCGTGTAGGCATTGGCAAATGCGAAAAATCCGACCATCATAGCTACGGTAATTGTTGTCTTCATCTATAGAATCAAAGAAATAACGAGAATGTTGTTCTCAAACAATTTAAGGAATGTCGCATGAACATATTGCTTTGTTCTCATATATGCCTTTGAAATTTCATAGGGTTTGTTCTTGTACAAAATCTGAGTTGTGCTAATCAGAATGTTATAAATGTAATCTTAGATACCAATGCTCACAGATATAATTTATATAATAGTACTCACGCTTTTTATATATGGGGTCACGTTCACAATGTTCTAATCTGTAGTTCGAAAGTGTAATGACGAGGAATATGACTTCCATCATTTTATATTTGCAAGCATCCCCTTCCATATATTTTCAAATAAAAATGAATATAAAGATTAATATGCTATCTTGATGTTCAAAGGATAGATATACTAGAAAATTAATATTTATTGTATTTATAATTATCTCGAATCATGTTCAATTCCATGTGTGTCTGGAATTATCAGCGTAAAAATATCGATTTGTATAATATTCGTTTACCAACTACGAATTTGCCTTGATCAACTTCATATTTAGCTAAACGCGGAATTAATTGACTAACAAGCAAGAGACATTACAAAGTAATCTTAGTAGGGAGTGAGATATCATTACATGGATAAAATTAGATGAAAGTTCTGTCTCTGTTGTATATTCTTTTGCAAGAAAGAAACTCATTTTCTAGTCCAGAAGATCAGGCCATATCATTGAATGAACTTTGATTGATTTATATCAATGATCGGCAGTTGTGATCCGAACATTTTTTTTTTCTTCCGGAAAGACGATGTAAGGCATAAATTTATTTATAACTTTATCACTTCCTCAACATTTCGATTGACTATCACGGTCGTCAATACTGTAATGTATGTGGTCGGCATTATCTTGTATCCATCTAGAAATCTGTAATTTTCAATTTCTGAATAACCACCTTAGATAAGTTAAACAAACGCTTTGACGATCATGGAATTTTATGAATAATAATACCGATCATACTGATCAATATTGATAATAATGACTATACCGTAATGCTGAATATGTCATGGGGGCTTTAATGAAACCCAAAATACGAATCAATTGCTGGAAATTTGCTTACGTTGATGCTCTACACAACAGAAGCTACCATACATCAAATGTTGCATTCATTATGGAATTGAAAATAATAACAATGATACATGTCTATCATTGGATGTCGAAATATTGTGATAGAATGATATAAGTTGATTAGCCGAACAAATTTCCCCATCGCCAGTGAACAGCATGATTCATGATATAAATGGACATTTACGTCAGATGACCTAACACCTACATTCTCGGAAAGGCTTATTGAATGAACTTTAATATCTATATGTAACGTAGAAAACATACATGTATATGGATGAGTGTGTATGATAACATGCAGTGGAAAGATCACTCGTTGAAGTGAACTTCCGTATATGAAACAGACATTTCCATTATAAAAATGAATACCAAACTTTTGTTATAAAAACAGTTTATTAAATACCATCAAGGCACAATGTACATGAAAACGCTTTTTGTACAATTATAATTTCGATTCTATTCGCGGTACGAACTTCACACGCTGCATTTGTTTCATTATCCAGTGTTTCGTTCGTTCTAGGTATTATATGAGTTGAAAAGGAAAATAGTAGATGGAAGTACAAGTTATCATAGATATTTTCCAGTTTCTGTTTGTGCTCACGTGGTAATTCTAAGACTGCACTGGGCGTTAAAAATTGTGAGACAGACACTTTATCTATTTTCCATTTTCAAAATCATCACAATGTAGTTTTGTATCAAAAATGTGTGAATTTAACTTTAATAGACTACCCTAATATTCACGAATTTCCGTAAGACAAAGAATATGTTTTTTTCTTTCTTCCTTTCTGTAAAATTGTGTCGCGTTGTTATATCTACTTATTGAAAAACAAATACTATATTATAATTGATTAAGATGATGATAGTTCTGAAGTAGAAAAATCGAATGTGATGAGAAAAATTCATTTAAAATTGAAATATATCTCGACAGTAATAAATTGTATTGAATATATTATAACGATCAACTTATTCTATAACGATATGATGTAGATGCAATATTGTTTTTTTTCTCAAAGTAAATCGTAGATGAAAAGAAAAAAATAATGAACTTATTTACGCATCGTCAATAATTTCTGGCGGAACTTTCTTCATATCCAAGTCATTGAAATATGGATGTTTCAATACAGCACGTGCCGAAATTCTATTTTCCGGATTGTAAATCAACATTGCTTGGAGAAGATCGAGACCTTGTTTATCCAATTGTTTCACTTGACTCTCCAAATTATTTGTGGTCCAATTTGGAAAGGTCGCTTTATAATCTGACAACTGTGTGACACCTGGCCAAAATTCTTCTGTCGGCGTTCTCAGAACGCTGAATATATGAACAATTATCATATTATATTTTTTTTCAACCCGATTAATCATTAATTAATAATAAAGTACCAGAAAAAGCATTTACTGACCGAAATATCCTGAATAGTTGATCTATCTCACTGTCACCCTGAAACAGTGGCTTTTTCGTCGCCATTTCAGCAAATATACAACCAATACTCCAAACATCTATGGCACAAGTGTATCTAGTTGTTCCCAATAAAATTTCCGGTGCTCTATACCAAAGTGTGACAACTTCATGAGTATAAACACGTACGGGAATACCGAATGCTCGTCCCAAGCCAAAATCTGCCACTTTAATCCCACCTTTCCTGTCAATTAGTAAATTTTGTGGTTTCAAATCACGATGTAAAACTCTACGAGTGTGACAGAATAATATTGCTCTTGTTATCTGAAATGGAAATAAGGAAAAAGGGAATTAACCATTGAGTTTTCTCATTGATGTGATATCGAAAGGCAATCACATTGAATTTTGTCTCCCTTACCTGATATAGATAGGATTTCACCGTTTCAGGTTCCATCAATTTGCCTGTACCCAGTGTATCCATATATTTTTTCAAATCCATGGTCAAATATTCGAAGATAAGATAAAGTCTCGATTCTTCCATAAGAACATCGAGTAATGCGACCACATTCGTATGCTTCAGTTCCTTCAACAATGATATTTCTCTTATTGCTGTTGATGGAATACCTTCATCGTCACTTTCCAAGCGTATTTTTTTCATTGCAACTATCTCACCAGTTTTTTTATGCTTCCCTTTATATACAACGCCATATGTACCTGTTTGTTATCAAGTAAAAGGAATTAATATACCAATAAAAGAAAACAGGACATCATATGGAAATTAATGGATGAAGGACAACATACATTGGTACCGACATATCGTACCTGGCGATTTTCTATGTTCAGATGAAATACTATTTTTCTAGGATGGAATAGTCGAAGATTTATGAAACGAATGAAATAATTTTTGGTGAATATAAAATGGAGAGAGAAGCAATGGCGTATGAACATTACATCTTTTCAACCATTCAATAATCAATCATTTTTATTGAGTAACTGTTGACGTCTAAAAATCAGATGTTTGCTCTTCAGTAATCTAACTCACAGCCATGCAAAATGAATGAATGATTTTTAAATGAATTAGCAACACGGACTAGTATGATATGACATACATCGAATGCTATGACATACTCAATGAAATATATAACACCATAAAATATTCGTTAAGTCTCTTAATATATACTGTAAATATAATCGAATCAAATACCATACGGTTCGAACAGCACGAAGAAATGGAGTCTCATGTTCCTGAATCTTTGTAAAGTAATAACATTTACAATTTTATCAAAATAAAAATACAAAAATATTTCAACGTTTAGTTCTGCCTTTGCTAATTGAATAAACTTTTTCTCCATAAAGAACTAAAATGCATAAATAAAAAAAAGGGCAAATAAAAATAAAAATCCACAAAATAACGTATCAAAAGAAGGGGGAATAACAATTATGAGAAGTGATATAGCAGTGTGTCATTTCTCCTCAAATAACTTAATCGCAAATTTATCAAAATGAATTAACAATCCCAGGTAAAATCATGAACGAGCACAAATACGACAATGAAACAACTGTGATATTTCCACCACCCAGACGACAAAGAAATAATAAAAAATAGTTCAATGATGCATCAATACTGAAACATTTATCTCCAACAACAAAATTTTGAAATCCGTATGATAAACAATTGATATTTGGATGGTTTGGCATCGCAGGTGAAATAATGTGCGGGTGACTAATGAGATTCCAAACCTCAAACTGTCAAACATGCTCCCTAAATTTTGTTATCAATTGAAATGATTCATTTTGGGAATATATACACACGATGATAGCACAAAGCTATTGGATTAATAATTGATCAGATGAATCGACTGAAATATATAGATATAACATGGGGAATTGGCGGGACATGGTGGATGAAGTACCCATGCGTGTACACAAAAATTTGATAATTAAAGATCAAACACTCACCTTCACCAATTTTTTCGACCTTTATATAATTGTCCATTGTTTATCTCCGTCTAGCAATATATTGTATATTGATTATTCGTATTACCAGTTATTATTTTAATAACGTTGAGCCGACAATTTGGTCGAACGTTTACGAGAGTTGATAACACGAGATTGACATGAATAAAAGGACGCACCACCTGGTCCGAACGTTAGCAGTTTGTGTAACGCTTAAATTCAAACGACCATATCTTCTCTCATGCGTATATACATCATGGCGCATATACAAAATGAAACTAACCAATGGCGATGTGCTATCCAATTTGCGTGTGTTCAACAGAATGCATAGTATGCGCACCCTGACGGTCATTTCTTGGAAACTCTCTATGTGACGCCCCCACAGTGGACCGGTGAATTCATTGAGAAAAACAGGGTTGGAATAAACCGGATGACAATGGATGATTTGCCCTATCAACCTTTTATTCATTGAAATATTCTATAGAGATATGCAGGAAGAAATAACATTGTGTAAGGGAAATAACAGGGAAAATGCTCTGTTTTTAATATTAGGCTCGACTAGATATGTAAACAAATTCTCTCAGAGAATTTGATCCTCAATAGAAGAAATAGAAATTTTAAATATAGAATTGAACTGTTCTATACAAGAAATCTTCTTTATGCCGTTATGGTAATAAAGGCCTGAATTTTGGCTGCTTCTGCTGTCATTCATACTGTTTCAAACATGACATACGCAGGGAAAAACGAAAAATAGGAAGCAGCTATACACGCCATTAGAACTCTGATGAGATTCAAAGTCCACTTGGGACAATGACTATGACTGTATCAAAGTTATTTGGAATGAGCATTATTTACACATATATTCATAATCGGAACGATCCTTTTCGTGAACCCTTTCAAAATATTAGAGATGATGATTCCAAGAGATGGAAATACCTGTACATAATGTTAGTAAATTCACCATGAGTAAGGATTATACATGATTTAATTTATATTTTGACAGGTTTATTGAAAAATCTTGATCGGCATTTACAAATTAAAATACGCGAATATTTTTTCTCATTCTTAATTTCCTATATAAGTGTTTGGGAGCGTGAGGGAATTAAAACAAAATACCTTCCTAGGCGCAATAATAACTTAAAATTTATCGTGGAAATTGATAACCACTACTTGCATAACCAAGTCCAACACCACGTTGAGTGTGGGTTGTTGCACGTGCAACTTCATACTGTTGTTCCATATTACTGAACATTTCTTCTTGTTTCTTGAGTATATCAGGTTTTTGTCCAGGCGAGGGCCCAGTAGGTATATCACCTTTGATACCCATCAATCTCTTGAATTTCGCTGTCATCTTCCCATCCTGATCATGAGTAAATGTTGTGCCGACCCATGTACTCGCTGTCGATTCAACAACAGCAGTGGCCACTTTGCTATCTTCCTGCTTTGACTGATGCATTGCAATTAAATGATAATAATTATTGTTATATTCCAATCTAATATTATTAAAACTGGTAAGAAAAAAAAAGGAGGAAGTATATATCAACAGAATAATTGTTACCTTATTCGCCCAAAGCAGTTTTCGCTTTTGTATTTGTTCAGCATATTTTCCCTGCGACGCTGTGGTTGATGGATTATAATAGTTCTGTTCACCCAACATTATTGGTGGGGCTATTGTACCTTCAGGTGCTTTTAATTCAATACCAAGTTTCTCCAATTGTGCTAATTTGTTCCTGCTTTTTTCTTCACGATAACTCATTGGTCGAAATGGTAATGGTGCACGTTCTTTCGATCTGGATCTGGAGCGCAATCGTTCTTTTGATTTTGATCTTGAACCCAAACCATCTGCGGTTCTTCGATGTTCCTCCATACGCTCTGCTTTATGTTGTTTCCTTCTCGCACGGTCAGATGTGGAATGACGTCGCTCTTCATCACGACGACGTTCACGTCTATCATCACGATGATGATGGTGATGATGATCTTTGTCCTTTCTATCACGTTCATCTTTTCTATCATCACGACTGGATGATGATGATTTCCTATCTCTACGACGATCGTCGTCACGTGATTTTCTCTCATCATCACGTGATCTCTTTGCATCTTTGCTATCGGAATCACGATGTCGTTTGTGATCATTTGATGTACGTCGACATTTATCATCACTACTTCGTGTGCGATCATGTTTCTCCGACCGTTTGGACTCACCGCGTGAATGTGATGTATTACTGTCATGATCCGAACGCCTGTAAAACGATTACGTTCTGTAGGGGTATACCACACAGATTCGTATTATTAATCGATTCTTTACACAATGAATCACTTTTATTTCACGCAATAATTTGAAAAAATTAGTGAATCGCATGAAATAATATTGATATGCAATAGCTGTACATTGGAAACCTGGTAGCAATGATTTTTTCCCGTTTTCTAAACGTTAGACGCATTGAAACAATCTATTTACGAAGAAACGTGAATGTCCAGTCAATTCAAGAGCTGGGAAATAGGTTAATCACAAGTTTCCAATGTATTCAATCGATTGAAATCGAATATGATTTACTAACTAGTACTTTTTGAGGTCTTGATGAAGTTAGAAGGTATTGATTAGAATGATATCAAATGTATGTTTTCGTTTCTTTTTTGGATGCAATGAGTATTTAGTTTGGATGTAAATCAAATGATTGCTGAAATGTGATTGAGAATCGAACCAGCATACCTCTGGTCTGTGGGAGGTGTTCGTGTGGCGTCAGATTTTGAAGTAGTCGATGATTGACGGGACGCTGGTGGACTTCGGGTTCCATCACTACTCGCATCACCCGATGAATTATTGTTGTTGCTATCCTAAAGAAATGAAATGAAACAAAAAAAATCCCACGTTTTAAATAAGTCCCAGTGGAGAATTAGATATTAATAATACTTAATAAAAGGTATACAACTCCCAAAACCAAGTTGGATGGTACATAAACATAATGAATGACATTCTAGAAAGGAACACATTCGTTCTTGTTAGTCAATTTGTTTTTTGTTGGAACGCCGAGCTCATTTCTTTTGTATTTTTTTCTGGCTTGCATATTTGTCCTTCCATTATAAATCTGATTTTTCAAGTGACTAACAAAGATACAAAAGTTTTCACTAAACAATCCAGTTTCACGCCCAATTCAATTATTTAAAGCTCAATATTTAGCTTTCTTTTCTTTTCAATTTCTCATTATGACAAATTTCTTGTCGTCTATTTTTTGTGTTTTTATTTATGTTACCTTTTGCCGGCTTCCTCTACTCACCTATATCTTCGGTATAGAACTTGGGGATGGACTTGAAAGACCCTCGCACAGCATTGACCTTGCCGAGGTGCGTAGATATTGTATCATGTATTATCAACAGAGCTACGTGTTAATATTCTCTCACGAAATGGCACTAATCCCATTTACTTATTATAATAAATTTTTTTCTAATATGTTTGCAATGATTTCGAATTCAAGAATAAACAAAAGAATAAATACACATATACATATGCATATACATCCATATTCAATATATGTGCACAAATTTTTAACTGGCTATCCTATCATAAATCAATAAATTTCACATGAGACTTAATCTTGAGAGATGTTAAGAGGTGATGTTCATTCATTTAAATATTCAACAAATCGGCACAAATTAGGAAATTTGCGCATAAAAATGTCAACTGTAACAAATATACCAACAAACATCACCTCTATGAATTCGGACTAAATTTATATCCTGCCTATATTATCCCAATAATAGCGATAACATCAACGATTATGCGGATGGTATTTTATCTTTCTAAATCCTTAATCGATATTCATTCTTAAGAATAATAATAATTAAGATCCTTTACTCATGCATCTGTTTATACCTCACTCATGTCCATTTGTACCGGATCATAATTGACATCACTAGCACGTCTCTCCAGTGTATTATGTTTCTGAACATTCGGCATCTGTAAAAACAATGATTGCAAACAAAGAGATCAATAACTAAACCAATATATCTATCTATATATAAATATATATTAAATGCCTCAGAATTATGGCACAAAATACAATGACCTACAATTTATATTTGATATCAATATATATAGAAACACGGGGACATGTATATTTTTAGACTTCCAACACTAACATAACCAACAAAAAAATCAATAAAACAATCGTAGATTCATCAAACATCAAACAGAATGAAACAATTAACGTGAATAAATATGCAAACATTGTCTACACAAATCTACATGTAGTATACATTTTTCATCTGAAGTATTGATAAATATATCTCGACTAGAATTTATATTTCATATAAATATATACATATATATACCTACATATACAATATTGAAAATGCGTTGGCATTATTACATCAATTAATGTCGGAATATCGTGCAGATCAAAATAAATACGATAAATTTCAGGAATAATTTCTTGATTATACGCTCACCTTAATATCAAGTGAATTATTACTGTTTTCACCGTCACTATCGTAGTTTGCAAGTGAATCCATTATGGCGTTGGAATTCGCTAAAAGACGGGCAATGTTGTTTAGCTAGTTTTCTCGGAACTATATGCGCAAGTACTTTTGTAAATACGTCTGTGTAATGTCCATGTAAATGAGTATATATTGTTGATACTATGCGTGTATTGTCTGATTTTTTTGGTGTTTGCAGATGTGCATCCAGCAGAACCCTTCACATATATACAACTCACGGATACGCCGGAATTCTACAGTGAAACTGACCAAAGAGAGAATTCCCTTCGCATTACGGCTCGTTCGACAGCCCGACTCTACGTTTCTCCCACTAGCTCATTTGCGCATGCGTGATGGCAGTAAGTGTATCCCTACTCGTGGCGCGACGATTCAGATGCTTTCAAATTTAAATGGATTTAAACATTTAGTCACTGAATAAATGGGCTCTCATCACTTTCACTCGATGTTTTTAAATACCAACCATATTTTTATATGAAATGAAAAGATACACAGCGTAATATAACCAAAAACTTAAGCTTTTTATTATTACAAAATTATTATTAGATATATATATATATAGAAAGATCCCACTAATATTCCTAATAATATAAAACAATTCTGTTCCAATAGGTTAGAGGATTCTATTTAGTAGTTGGTGTATGAAAGAGCTGAGAAGTAAAGTTACATGCAAGATAAATGAATGACAAGAAATAATTAGTCGATTTGAAATATCCTAACGACGCCCGATAAAGTTCAATCTCTAACTCTAGTCTAAGGAATTTAGGAAGAATTGAAATATAATGAATGGCAATGAATAGAAATGAGGAAGAAGAATAATTCTATATTAATAATAGAATGTAAATGTGTCCGGGATTCTCCAAGAAATATAATAATCCAGTATTGACTTTACCTTAATTAAGAAAAGGGATTTGAAATTATTCAAAACGATTTGAAAAGATAACAAAGGATTACTTGATTTGAATACTATATAAGTATATATTTTGCATTCAGGTAATATATCTAAATCACTTTTCTTAATGAGGTAAGGGTAGAATGCATTTTCAGTGAATGAGGACTATTGTCTTATTATATGGCGTATTATTCTGGCGATTGTGAACATTACGACCAAAATAGTTGAAAATGCGCATGCCCAAATGAGTGAAGCGTAGTGGAGATGGCGGAGTCTAGTCATAATCCGAAGGGAACTCTTTGGCTAGTTGGATTTTACCCAATTCTAATTCTATCCCTACTATACAGGTTTCACTCTTTTATTGCACTCAAGGGGGGAGAAAAATTCAGCATAGAATTACATGCTTCTAGACATTGCGGACCTTGACCAATCAGAAATGTTGATTATATGCGCGAAGTTTAAAGTTGGAGAAAACTGAATAGGAATTGCTCGTAGTCAAGGGCAATGTGTGTGGTTGGGAATATCATGGAGAAATTGTTGGGATTAGGAATTTGATAGTGACCTATAATTTTTTATGGTATGTATGCATGTGTGCGTATGAGTGGATGAAGCATCAAGTAAGCAGTAGAGAAAGTTTGACATTGAGCGAGTACCAAAGAGTTTAGGTGTACCAAAATGCGTCGAAAAATGACTTCTATTTGTTGATTTCACAAAATGGTATCCTGCATAAAGATTGTTTCAATATATTCTTACACACTAAACGATGTTTTGAATGAATTCAATTTATTTAATTAAATTTGAATTAAATAATGTTGTAATGATAATCATTGGTTTTCCTTTGTTTCAAGTTGCAATTCGGTGCTGTTATTTTAGGGGTTACACTTACCGGTAGACATACGTTCAGCAATAACATCAGTCGGTGAGGTCGATTTTTTGATCCTCATTATGTAACGAAATTTTGCATACTGTATGTCGTCAAGCTAATGGTTGGCAGTCCAGTTGAATTAATCTTTCAATTCATCTTAACTTATATGAA
Organism: Meteorus colon; assembly: GCA_030523085.1. Lineage (NCBI taxonomy): Eukaryota > Metazoa > Arthropoda > Insecta > Hymenoptera > Braconidae > Meteorus > Meteorus colon. The sequence continues at coordinate 6,888 of JAPYZH010000246.1, read as the reverse complement.
AATATCAATGAGTAATACTTTACAGGTGATAATTTGGATCTTCACAAGAATATCAAGGTAAAAATAGGGTCACTACAATAATGAACGGGTGGTTATTTTATTTAGCTGATGAAGGTTGATATGGGATGGAACCTGAAATTAGCTGGAGCAACAATGTCTCTTGTGAAAAGGCAGTAGCTAAGAGAGAAAAAAATATGAATGAAAATATCGGGGGATTATTCATGTTTTAGATGCTCTATCCAATGATCCTTGTAGAATCAGTAAGGGAAAAAATAATCACACCGCTATTTTTAAACATGTCAATGTGGAAATGATAAATAGAAAGAAAAATCATTGTCCCTCGAACGTTTATATCCGAATATAATAATAATGTATGATTATACAATAGACTATTAGGTAATTAATTGATTATTCCTTTGTCGAGTGGACGTTATGTAATCATTGTGGTTTTTCAGTTAGTATTTGCGTCAGCCACTAAATCGCGAATTCTTCGTCATATTCATCGGATTCAGATGCATCGACTTCGGTCCTACAATTTTTTTACCTGGTATGTTGGGTGCATTCATCTTAGGACGTTTGTGATAGAGATTCCACAAATTGAGTGAATACAACATAACTTTGATTTTTCGACGATTAGAATGCCAAAATTTCTTGAGTCCAGCGCTATGTTTTTCCCAAGATTTTCCCAAGTTTGTCTTCTTCTTGGAAAGCCAAGCGCGTAACTTTTTATGGTTAATTTCTCCTGATGTGCTCAGTGTTGAATTACCTCCATGGTAATGTTTAAAATGTTTCTGCAAGTATTTTTTTAAGTTGTGCTTTTTTTCTAAATACCATAGATAGATTTTCCTATGATGGCCCACCAGTCCAGAATTGTTTTTTGATGACTCATGATCATGGTCAGCTTTTGAATTGGCCAATTTATCATGATGCGTATGTCCAGAAGTTGAATTATGATCATTATCATATCCCAACGTAGAGGATTGCTCTGTTGATGATGAATGTGACTCTGTTAGTTTTTCTTTATTGTCTCCTTTTTCACTATTCGAACTCTTATTCATAACTTTGTTTTTGTCATCATTAGTGTCAGACAATGTTGACGAATCTAGCGTTTCAGATTCATTGCCTTTCAGTTTTTTTGTAGTGGTCGATGTTTTATCAACAATTTTGAATTTATTCAGGATTGTAGGAATCGATATCTGTGATCTATTTACAGTTTGTTCTTCACCTTCAACCAAATCACCAGTGGCTACGCTATGACGCGATATTGAGAAGTCTATGCTAGCCAGTATGACGCAAAAAACTAGCACCGCACACGTCTTCATTTTCGAGCAGTACTGAAAAGCAAAAACAAGAACAGAGATAAATTTCACATGAATATTTTGATAAAACTTTTGATTTTGTATATAGTGGATAGCGAGGAAAATTGAAGAGGAAAAATTTAGGGATTGCATGCTCTAAAATTCCTGCGTTGAATTTTTTTTCACGATCTGGGAAAATTTTTTCTGATATTTGGAATACTCCTGATAGGGACGAGAGTTCGCATTCCACATTGAAGAATGAGATCTTCAGGAACATCTATATTCTTGATTTGAGAGGATATCGTGAATGTTTAGTTGGCTTATATAATAATATTGTAAAGGTGAAACATTTGAATTTGTTATTATGTTGAATGTGAAAGACCATGAAAAAATACCTGACAATTCACAGCCAACTAATTCAATGCGCAGATCCTGAATCGTTGTTGACACAAAGACAAGTATTGAAGCATCTACCACTATTTGTACATTCGAATTTTATAGTCATCAATTAAATAATTTTGTGATAATCGCGATACCATTTAATTTTATAGTCTGAAAAATTATAGATTATTCAACGTGGAAATGTATCAAGTACCTTGAGAAATTCACGTAAAGATAAACAGCTAATAAAAAAGACAAAAAATTATTGTATTACATATTCGTTAACGATATGCTATCGCAAACATCGTCAGCATGCCCTTGTTGCTCTCTAAAATACGAACGGCGTGGAAGTTCAATGATAGAGACGGTGTCAATTGTTTTTTTTTTCTAATTTATGTTCTGCATTCATCGAGGTTATTCACGTTTTGAATATCATTTTTTATTTCAGATAAAATGGATCAACATACTTCTAAAGCTTCAACTCATAACCATCGTGGTTACGTTGGCGGTTACAGACCTACTGTTCCGCAAATACTTGAACCATTAGAGACATTTTCAAAAAAACATATCAAAGAAAAAAATTTGGATTACTGCATTAGAAAATTAGATGAATTAATTTCCGACCCAATTACGCAAGACAATAAATCATGGATTTGTCGGTTACTTAATCAACTGCGGTGTAAAGTGGGAGCCAAGGGATATGTATCCTTCAGTGAATTTCAATAATTAATGTTAGGTGAGCACAAAATTCTTTGGAAATCAGAATATTCCAAAATAAATCAGGTTATATCAGAGAGATTGATAATCACCGATTGTCATTAATCATTTTTCTTAATAGAATATTTAGAAAATGAAGCATTTGCCAGCAGTCATGCAAATTCTAGAATTCTTAGCATTGAGAGTTCACGATGTGCCCGAGTATGAAGAGCATTTGAACATGATGTTAGATTTTTGTATTCGTCCACCTCTTCTTGAGAAATCTTCAGATCATTTATCATGTTCTGATATATTAGTGCATTATTTCACTGTATTCGGTTATTTACTCGCATTAGTCCCTAATAGTCGTGGAATGATGAAAACTCTTGAAGCGATTCGCCATTTATTAGTCAGGTCAACACCAGTCGAAATTTCAGCAGTCAAATTGGAGTACCTTCATGGTGCTGTAGAGAAATCCCGTTTACCACTCATACTCACAGATCTTATACAAATATCCTCATTGAAAATTTTGAGAAGTATTTTAGAGACAACTTTCACTGTCGCATCTGTATCCAATTCATGTTGTGAGTTTTTATATTGATCAATATAACAAATAATACTAATTGCAAATTGAATGAAGGCATAATAAATCAATTTGCTGTTCGTTTCCAGGCCATCGAATGTTAGATGCTGGCATTTTCAATCATCTTCTTTTACGATTTGCTGAATTAACATCATTGATCGATGAATTAGATGAGAACTTTTTTAGGACACATACCAATGATGAAATAGTGGTATTGACCAATGTTATATGGCTGATGATCAAATCAATTTTGCCGCCAGAAAAATTGCCTCCAAATTTAAAAGACATGATAGCACCAGACAACAATGCCATGAGGTGATGAAACCTCTAATGCCAAAGCAGACTATGAAGATGAAATAATTAAATAACGTGACAGGTCACTGCGGACTATTTTTCAGGGTGCCATTTTGAATAGTGGACGAAATAAGAATTTTTTATTAATGAGAAATGATCTAGCTGCAATTGTTCTCGGCGGAATTATGGCATTACCTAAATGGCATCTTGTTAATTGTGGTATCGCTGAAGATGTCATTGCGGCAGCAATCACTGCGATTGAGTCTGAAGAAATGCATGCACCCAACGATGATGATTTTATATTCAAAAAAACATTGTTTTTTATCCTCTGTTATTTTTCTGATTCAAGTGGTTTGCTAGGTGTAAATTTCGATTTCAACACATCGAAAATAGTTTGTTATTGTACACGTAGAACATTTGATCAAAATTCGAAATGATTGTTACAGATTATCCGAGAAAAATTGATAATTGCAAAAATAATTCAACATCTGAATTGTCAGAATTTCAGTGCAAAAATGCCAATTGAAAATTGTCGTTTTTCACATCTGATGCCATATAAATTGCAAACACTGGCAATTCTTGCATCAAAAATGCCAGATGAATTTGTTGAACATGGCGGTACGACGAAACTCTTGATGATTTTTGATTTGTGCATAGAAGTGAAACCAATGAGTGATCGTGATATAATGGAAATCGTTAAAACTATTGGAACTATTTGCATTTGCAAATCTCCTATCTTGTTAACAGATTTTTATGAAGCCGGGGCAATTCCTAAGATATATAGTGAGTTTTCATATTATGTACAGAACATGAATTCATTATGGTGATAAATTAGTTTTTATTATTTGAATTGGCCAATTCGTTCACTCATTGAATCTATCGTTACAGAATTCATTGAGGAAACTTCGATACTGAATGAATTTCTCACGTTTCATCAACGGATTCTCACACTATTAATTATAATAATCGAGTGTATCATGATGAATAAAACGGACTCAATCGAAATTTACGATAATGAAACCATTGATATCCTCATTACAATAATGAGAAAATGTCGAGGCGATAATGGTGAAAGCAAAAAAAATTTTCCGGTTGATGAACGGTGATTGTATATTTTGGAATGCGAGAAATTTTAAGATCTGGAAGACATTAATTCTTGTTTTTTTAGATTACTGATAGCGATTGCTTCTCACATAGGAGAGTGTATTGTGTGGTATCCCACAATAGTCCGAAAATTTATCATTGCCAATGGCATATACATTATGTTGGATATTATGGAAAACACGAGTCTTCTCCTACGAAATACTTTTCTAAAAACACTAATTGATTTATGTGCAGATTCGCAATGTATTCCTTATCTTTGCACATGGCGAAATAGTGACAAAACAAAAGGTTTTCTTTCGCTGTTGGCAAGATCATGGAGAGAGGAGGAAACTAATTGTGGCGTAAAGAGAACTAGTGATGGTTGTATCGAAGGTAATTCAATTAATACATATTGGGAGAATGATACTTGTCTTCATTAAGATTTTATATCATACTTCAAACTCCATGATATGTCATCTTTCTGAATAATCTAGATGTGGAATTTCCTCTGATGGGGCCATCTCAGTGGTACAGTAGCTTCCATTCCAGGATGAATCATGACTTTAGTCCTACACTAACATCAATGATTGGATCAATAAGACCGAAAATTTACAGCATTCGGAAAATGTTGTTGACAAACTCTGAGATTTGTGAAAGAACGAAAAAGCACTACAAAATACTAGCTGATGATTTACCAACTGAAGACGCCATAACATTTTGCATTGTTGATCAATACTTTAGATTTACGCAGGGCCAAGTGTGGCTAGAAGTATTGAACTATTTGGAACGAGTTGGCGTCAATCCATTAGGTACAGATGGAGAACTATTGTTGGTAATGAGTCAAAGGCATCGTGGTTGTGCGGTGTATGTTCAAGAACGTCAAGAGAAAATTCTTAGAGATGTCAAAAAAAAAGAATTAATTGCGGAGCAGGAAGAATTCACCCGAATTCGCGACACAACTCTCAATCGTACATTGGCGGCCATTCAAGAAATGGATTACATTCGAAGAACAACGGATGAGAAGTATCGTCTGAAAAGAAAGGAACAACAAAGATTACAAATTAATAGAGCACTTCATTTTCCAATGAAAGCAGATGCGGAACATTGTCACCGAACATTTAATGACACTTGGAATGTTACGGTAAGATATTTTCTTCACTGCTGAGATACTTATATTTACGAATTCAGATTCATATGAACATAACTCGTTAAAAAAAAGAAAAGAATTTGCTCTCGAAAATTGGTTCTAACAACAAATGTATAAATTCGCGGAAATCACTCATTTTTATGCCGGCTAGGTGATAATAACTCCAATAAAATTATATTTGATGACTCGAAGTGAGTTCTGAAGTACTGGATAAGGAAACGTATTCTCTTTATCAATACTGCGGGCATCGTAGCACTTCCTGTTGTGAAAGTTGTGAAATACCGGAATGATTGTTTTGACAATACGTCTAAATTTTCTGAAAACTTTAACTTTGATAACAAATTATGGGATGGGAGCCAAACTATGAAAATTGTTTTTCTATTATGATGAGGTAAAAATCAGGCATTAGAACCAACTGAATTATGAAAAGTGAGGATTGCGAAATCAATTTTCAAAATATCAATCTTTGATTGAGTTTCATTTTGGGTAACTGCAATGCTTATTTTATTGTTGACCTGTATTTAAATTATGATTTTATTATTCCAGACAATCAATGATCAAAGTCACTTAGTACTGAATAATTTTCCGCATTCTGATCAGAAAAATGATCCATTGCCGCCTGTTTCTCCATCAACAAGTTCGGAGACAAGTTCAAAAAAGGAACAATTTAATAATTTGTATTCATCTTTATTGTGAATCAAAGAATATTCGTGTTACAATTATATTCATGGTGATATAATCTGATTAAATAAAAAATGACGTATTTAATGTCGCTTTCTACGAAAAATATTACGAATCTTAGTGAAAAGTTTGGTGAAAAATTTTCCAACGTTTCGAAACCATGTTCGTATCGCATCCATAGCATGAGATGCTCTTGTCTTGGTTTTGGGTTTATGAATGGTGGAATTCGTTTTTCGGGTTTTCGTTGATGTATTGAAGTTTTTCCTGTAATCTCTAACAGTCGATAGATTAGAATTAAGATCCCCTAACGCTCCAAATTTTCTACTCGAACTCATTAGCAATTGGGCTAGAGGCCCCCTTGTATCTTCAGGCTCTGGTTCTACTTCATTGATTGTTTGGTCTGTTGAATCATCTATATTGATATTTATTGGAGAGGCCGTTGATGAAACGTGCCGTGAACTTTGAACATCATTGATAATGCTGATCATTGTTGCCGGAATGTTAGATGTTGTTATCATTATATCATCACTCACTAGGTCACTTGTTACTGGAACCGTTGGTTGTTGATTGAGAGACTCAGATTCGTCATTTGAATTCATAGAAGTCGTTGGCGTTCCTTCTGTTACAATATCTTCATCATTTGTTGACAACGTTATCAATGAAATATCCGAAGAGATTTGAATATTATCGCCAGTGGGGATCAATGTTGGAACGGTTGTCGTTGT